>CM072518.1:9932484-10009984 GCA_036898135.1 Oncomelania hupensis | reverse complement strand
TTTCTTTCTTTCTTTCTTTCTTTCTTTCTTTCTTTCTTTCTTTTTGCTTTACAATGTATTTTTCTTTCTTTCCTTCCTTCATTATTTCTTCTGTTCTTTATCTTCTCCCATCTTTTTTCTTCCTTTCTTTTCTTATTTATTTATCTTCTTCTTCGTCACCTTCTTCTCTCTCTCTCTCTCTCTCTCTCTCTCTCTCTCTCTCTCTCTCTCTCTCTCTCTTTCTTGGTCTACTTCTCATTCTTTTTCTACGTAGTCGTCTTCTTCTTAATTATGTACAGTCTGGGACCTGATATAGCTGATTACGTCCCCTTATATCCTATTTGGCGCCAAATTACCTGCCCTTTTGGACGCCAGTTGCTTACCCCGAACACCCGATTACGCCCGCGCGCCCTGTTTTTCGTTCCCCTTAACCCGTTGTTGCTTGCTATTTCATTTTCTTTTGCTACAGTATATGTTTTTAAGTGTAGTAATAGACTTACATGGGAATAGTTTTGATCACCTTCATAACTGATATGACGAAGCCGAGAAAAAGCTTTAACAACAAACAAAACAGACAATATTATAACGTACACAATGTAGTCTTGACCATAAATTCAACATTTGTATGATAGTTATAAACTACTACTACTACTACTTCTACTACTACTACTACTACTACTACTACTACTACTACTACTACTACTACTACTACTACTACTACTACTACTACTACTTGTCACGGGAGCCCCGTTTCCCCTGCACACTTTGAGCTTTTGCTTGTTTAGTCAGTTAGAAGGTTACTGTTAGTATCTAGCAGACGACATAAGTGATCATACGTAACAGTTGTAGCCTGACGCCCGCATAGCTAGTGACATCATCGCAGCTGACGGTAGAGGGCTTCGAATGTTATATCCACTTAGATGGTTCATCCAATCGGGACACAGGTATAGGTAGAACCAGTTCTGACTGGGTAGGCAAGGCCAGGAAAAAAGTCATTTGTGTTGAAAGCTGTAAGGCAGTACACAGCTACTTCCTAGCAGAAATCTCTCCACTGATAGACCAGGGAAGCAGTGCTTGTTGAATATTCGAATTCAATGGCTGATTCAGGCAAAGCCAGGAAAAAAGTCATTGTGAACAGTGTAAAGTACACAGCTACTTCCTAGCAGAAATCTCTCCACTGATAGACCAGGGAAGCAGTGCTTGTTGAATATTCGAATTCTGGCCGATTCAGGCAAAGCCAGGAAAAAAGTCATTTGTGTTGAAAGTGTAAGGCAGTACACAGCTACTTCCTAGCAGAAATCTCTCCACTGATAGACCAGGGAAGCAGTGCTTGTTGAATATTCGAATTCTGGCCGATTCAGGCAAAGCCAGGAAAAAAGTCATTTGTGTTGAAAGTGTAAGGCAGTACACAGCTACTTCCTAGCAGAAATCTCTCCACTGATAGACCAGGGAAGCAGTGCTTGTTGAATATTCGAATTCAATCAATTAGCCACGGCCTGACATTGTCAAACAGACAAGCAGGCGGTATATCGTGAGCCCAACTCAGCAAACGACAACCAAACAACCACGTCGACTCGTACAGTTGGCTGCCGAGGCATCTACAGCATTGTGCGCAGATAGCCCACCCATCGAACACAAGCAACGACAAACAGCATGTCGTAGAACTGACCTCAACGCAGCGCTTCAACCCCACAGTTAAGTGCAACAAGAAAAAGGGCACTAAAATTCTGTATAAACAGGACCACAGTCGTCCACTCTTCATGAACGCTAGTAGCCAGTGCCAGATGAAGAAAAAGTAGCTGCCTAGATTATCAGCGATCGAACCATTCGCATTGACAATTGAACTTTTAAGCTAGTTTCGTACTTCGAAGATCGTGTATAGAGTAGAGGAAATAACTGTGTGATTTTTACTGTTATCAAGTGGCTGGACTACATGTTTGATAGCCGTGTGAAAGCTAGTGTGACAGTGATCTTTTAACATTTTTCTATCTCTGTACCCCAGCCTAAACACAGACCGAGCTAAACAAATAAATGTATTAAGGTAATTCACCGGGTGATTCACTAGCGGTCCCCATAGAATAAGACGAGAGGGTTACAGCATTCCATTGTGCAGAGCCCAGCAACAATAAAACCCCACGTCACACTACTGCTACTACTATTACTACTACTACTACTACTACTACTACTAAATGTTATTGGTACCGTATTCCTAATTAAGACTCAAGACGCGGAGATCTGTAACCGACATACACGCTCACTTGTTACAAACACTGCTAGCGACATACACAACAAAGAAGCATTCATCAATCAAACATGTGGCGTAAACGCAAGTCGCTATTAGAATACGGAAACAAATCGATTTTTAAAATATATTATTTTTATTTTATTTTAGAAAGACTGCAATCAATACCATCATTGTAGAGTGGGTGGAAAACCAGAGTACCCCAAGAAAACCTCGGTGACCTGAACAGCCTCCTACCTCTGCGGGAATCGAACCCGTAACCTTCGGCAAAGGAAACCGGCGACTAACCTCTCGGGCCACCAGGCCAAGTGTAAAACAATACTTGGGGTTGACCGCTGTGACGCACTGCCCATGACTGCAGGTTAACACTGGAGTGTTGATCGTTACCTCATCGAGCCTAGCCATTGTTCACTTGAAGCTCGACGTGTAGCTTCTTCTGTCGTTCACGAGTTCTTTGACAAGACAAATGCCAGTGATTAAAGGGCCCAAATTAAAAGTTTTTTTTTGTGGGTTTTTTTAAATAACATTTTTTGGACGAAAACGAGTTTACTGTACAATTGGCGTTGTTATTGCAGTACACAATGATATGTTGTTATTGCAGTACACAATATGTTGTTATTGCAGTACACAATGATATGTGGTTATTGCAGTACACAATGATATGTTGTTTTTGCAGCACACAATGATATGTTGTTATTGCAGTACACAATGATATGTTGTTATTGCAGTACACAATGATATGTTGTTTTTGCAGCACACAATGATATGTTGTTATTGCAGTACACAATGATATGTTGTTTTTGCAGCACACAATGATATTTTGTTATTGCAGTACACAATGATATGTTGTTATTGCAGTACACAATGATACAGTGGGCTGTTGTGGCTCAGCCCAACCGTTAAAGTGTGATGAATTTTCCATTTGTGTGCTGGCAGGGAGCGATCTTCCATGATGAACGGTCCCCCAATACCATAGCCTTGTGACCTTTGACCCTATTTCTCAATGAATCAAGCGGCTTCAAGAGTGCGTCTTTGGTGTCTGGGGTGGAGAAGGGTAGGGTCTATTTCTATCAACCTAAAACGGAAACCATGACCCAGAAGCTTTTTAATGGGTTCTACCTCTTAACGGCTTTGGTAGATGCTATGTTTAGCTATGTCTTAAGACCGGTGACTATCCTATCCTATCCTATCCCATAACTCGGAGGTCGTAGGGGCACCACAGATGATTGTTTAACCAGCGTACTCCATCTTTTCCTGTCCTCAGCAACCCTGATTGTTTCGCTCAGTGTCAAACCAGTCCATTCTCGAATGTTGTCCTCCCACCTCTTTTTCGATCTCTCTCTTCTTCTACCTCCTTGCACTGTGCCTTGCAGAATGGTCTTTGCAAGACCTGATGATCTGGTGACGTGGCCATACCATAGGAGTTTCCGGTGACTAGCGGCAGCTATTAATAGGTACAGAAACTACGAAATTTCTTGATTTTAAAAATAACTATGCTTCCTAAAAAAAAATTTTTTTAAATAGAAGTACGCTTATTTTTTAAGTGGTGCAACACTCACTGTGAATGTTTAAAGGATCTGTTGAGGGGGCATTGTCGGAGAGTGCCCCTTAAATAGCCATTGTTCACTTGTTGCTGGACGTCTTGTGATAAATTGCCTGCAACATCTGTCTTCTGTCGTTTACCAGTTCTTTGAAAAACAATTTGGAGTGCTTAAAAGCCTAGTGCCATGTTTAACAAAACTGCGACAACATCCGCACGTTGATGATGATTTTCCCGAGTAGCATCCATCTTCCTCAGTTCGTAGGATTGATGTAACGGAAAACGACGGACGTGGGCGGCAAAGGTTAGTGCGATGTTTGAAGTGTTTAGGAAGGCCGATGATTTTTTTTTAAAAAGGCCCTGTTACAATTAAGACGCGCACGATGGATCCGATCATTTTACTTTGCAAAGCAAGCAATAACACGGTGTATTTACCTTTGATTTGATTTTGCGTTTTTTGCTAGAAAAAGCTGGGTATAATGCTGATAATTTTCGTCGGTCGATATTGTTGAGAATTTTCTAGAAGTTTTCAGATAGATCTGGTGGTAGCTAAGTGATTTTCCTAACATAATGATGTAAGACAGTACGTAATTCCGGTGACGACTTTTAGTTGCGTCAAGCTGGAATGTCCGAACTTTTTCTCGATTGCAGAAAGGCTATATAAGTAATGCACTGTCTGCTTGTAAGAGATTTGTGATGGTTTTTGATGATGGTTATTGAAGTAATTTTCGGAAAGCGATCTTGCATCGAGTTGTTGATGTTTGCTGAATAAAGTTGGAAAACGTTATACGACGACTCCTGCCTTGCTGCCGCGTGAACAAGCTGCGTGGATAAACGAATTCGAGTTACACCTATCAAAGATTCAAGCATCGGGGCTGAATAAACTATTGATTTAAAAATAAAAAAACTCCTTAACAGCGGCAAAGGTTTGTGCAATGTTTGACAAAATCTTTGAAGTGTTTAGGAAGGCCGATGATTGAAAAAAAAGACCCATTAAAAATGTGAATGAATCACGAAGAAGTAAACAAAATAATCACAGTTTAGTTTCACCTACCAACATAATTATGATCTATAAGGAAGCACGTCTATGTTCCCAGGGCTTCATCAGGTTTGCACAGCTCTATATTAGTCTTCTTCGGACGGATTGAGTTAGATCCTGTATGGCCTTGAGCATGACATGGGCTATACGAGAACCATAAAATAAAACTTTAAAAAAAAAGAAAGAGAAAACAAAACAGGGCGCAAACAAACCTTGGAAACCAAAACGCTTGTTCCTAAAGACCTAAGTTTCCCCGCACAGTCCTATGTCTGAAATCAGAGCATTGAGAACCTAGAACCGTGGGAACCTAGAGCTGTGGGAACACATAGCTATAGAAACAAACCACTTGTGAGAACATAGGAATGACCACTTCTGTGGCACATACGACACTGGAGCTTACGGTGGCCTGTTAGCGTGGTTGATAAGGCGCTGGTTTCCAATGCCGAAGGTCCCGGGCTCGAACCCCGCACGGGACGAGCACACTTAACTTAAGTACTAGACCTTTCAGGACACCGAGGTTTTTATCCGGGTACTCCGGTTTCCTCCCACCCTTCAATAATGGTGCTATCTAACATTTTAAAACTAAACTTGGATTTGTCCCTATTGTAGAAACCACTAGCCTTTAATACACCACGCGTTGGAGTGATGAGTATGTCTATTGTTCTGAAGGAGTGTCTACAACATGTCAGCGTGTATGTCGGTTACATAAAAAGTTGAAAATACCTGCAGCCAAAACAGCCATCCTCTTGCGCCTATCGCGATTGCTTTTATTCTTTTTGAAGTGGTTAAAAGGTTAGCAAACCTATTTGACTAAGTACGAATCACTTTGCGCGTCCACAGTGCAAAAAGTATAGAAATGACGTTTTAAAAGCCTTTTATCCAGCCCACAAGAGATTTCCTGACACTGCGTCTTCATCGCTGGCAGTTAAAACGAATCGCTGTTCACCATCAGCCTTCATGGAAGTTTTCAAGGACCCAAAAAGTATTGGAAGGAGTTAGGGTTAAAAAAATATATTTTTAAGCCCTTTAAAGTGAGTTTGAACCTTTTATTCAGAATGTGAAAACATTGTATCAACCTAAAAACCTTACCGAGCAATTTATTTTATGGGTTTTGCCCCTTACTAGCATGGGTAGATGCTATTTTTATCGCAAGGGGACAGCGGTGCTATTACTAGGCACAAAACTAAAACTGTTATTGGTTTAAAAAAAACAACAAAAAAACCTATACTTTCGTAAGAGTTGTAAGTTTACGTTTTCGAATGGAACAACACTCACTGTGAATATTAAAAGGATCTGTCAAAAAAGCGTGGTCAAAGTGGGTCTCTTTTAAAAAAACAAAAAACAAAATATGCATGTTGAACAAAGTCTCCAAGATCAAATGCAAAATAAGCTAACGACCAACTAGATAGCCACTACATGGCTTTGCACGCGGCCACACATAGCCATACACACACACACACGCTCGCGCGCCCACCCACATAAGCACACAAGCACACACACACATACACACACACACACACTGCCCAAACTCTAAAGAGGATGGATATTCTGACAGAAAGAATTCAATACTATAATAAGTTTCCAAAATGACGTAGAAAAATAGACGTTAAATGGAAAAAAAAAACAGAAGAAAAAAACAGGAAAGCAATTCAATTCAAACAGATTGCAAAACTGCGGAACTTTGGCTATCAATTGGCTGAAATTAATCTTGCACGGTGGACGACCTTTTTGTGTTTGAACTGAATGTTGAAGTTTGAAGATAGTTTTAGTTTTTAAAAACATAAACTTATTGCCGGTGACAATCAGACATAAATAAAGAACACACAAGAGCATAAGTATACAAACACATCATTAATTTAAAGGCTGTATTGCATGATGGACAATGTCAGTTCTTACGGCACAAATCACTTTCAGTTTCAAGCTGTAGAAGCATTGTAAGTGCACATCATCAGGCTTGAATTTCGTGAAAATGTGTTCAGTGGTTTAATGCAATCTGATAACATGGGGAAGGGAGAAGCTGGTTGAGGTTGGGATGGTGTACGGAGAAACCCTTTGTGTGACAAAGAGGGAGGAGGAAAGACTCTCTCTCTCTCTCTCGCTCTCTTCCCCCCCCCTCTCTCTCTCTCTCTCTCTCTCTCTCTCTCTCTCTGTATGTATGTATGTATGTATGTATGTGTGTGTGATAGAAAAAAGAGGGAGGGAGGGAGAGAGAGAGTCAGATGTTTTTATTAAGCATCTCACGTTCCCGGCGAATCCATTGTTAAACCTTTCTGTGTCTCCTGCGAGTGATTGGTGGTATACCTTGAAATTCAAAAAATAGAGTTCAAATGCTTTGTTCCGTTGTTGAACTTGCTTGAACTCCACCCCCTCAAATACCCACACTCACACCCACACGCAACACACACACAACTCCCCCCCCTCCACACACACACAAACACACGCACACACATACCATCGCTAATTTTTCCGACTGCAATTGACAGTGACTATAATTGAATCTGCTTTGTGTCCAGGCGATCGTTGCCTAGCCCTGGATTCCTCGAGTGACGCTTGCCAGTGAAGTTGCCTACAACCTCATTGCAATTAGGGAGGCGTAGGTGACGCAATCAATAGAGGATGAATATAGTAGCACAATACAATAAAGATGCGAGATCCAGATGAGTTGGTCCTGAGAACGAAGTAACACAATGAAGTGTGGCAGAGGATTCAGATTAAAAAAACTGTATTATCTTACAACAGAAACTCTAACCTGCAATTTCTGCTAGTAAAAATAAATAAATAAAATAATAATAATAATAATAATAATAATAATAATAATAATAATAATAATAATAATAATAATAATAATGATAATAATGTTACACGGTAATTTATCAAATGTTGATTCAGCCCCGATGCTTGAATCTTGATAAGCGTAATTCGAATTAATTTATCCATGCAGCCTGTTTACTCAATAATAATAATAATGATAATAATAATAATAATAATAATAATAATAATAATAATAATAATAATAATAATAATAATAATAATAATAATAATGTTACACGGTTATTTCTCAAAAATTGATTCAGCCCCGATGCTTGAATCTGGATAAGCGTAATTCGAATTAATTTATCCATGCAGCCTGTTTACTCAATAATAATAATAATAACGCAATGCATGACGCAATAACACCCAATAATAATAATAATAATAATAATAATAATAATAATAATAATAATAATAATAATAATAAGCCTAATAATAATAATAATAATAATAATAATAATAATAATAATAATAATAATGTTACACGGTTATTTATCAAAAATTGATTCAGCCCCGATGCTTGAATCTTGATAAGCGTAACTCGAATTAATTTATCCACGCAGCCTGTTCACTCAGCAACAAGGCAGGAGTCGTCGTGTAAAGTTTTCCAACTTTACTCAGCAAGCATCAACAACTGCATACAAGATCACTTTCCGAAAATCACTTCAAAGATCATCATCCTATCCTATCCTATCCTGTAACTCAAAGGTCGTTGGGGCATCACAGATTATTGTTTAGCCAGCGTACTTCATCTTTCTCTGTTCTCAGCAACCCTCATGGCTTCGCTCAGTGTCAAACCAGTCCATTCCCGAATGTTGTCCTCCCATCTCTTTTCCCGTCTCACCGTTCTTCTGCCTCATCGCACCGTGCCTTGCAGGATATTTTTTGCAAGGCCTGATGCTAAGGTGACGTGGCCATACTATCGGAGTTTCCGTTTCTTCACCACTGTGATCATGTCATCGTGTTGTCCAATGACTTGTGTGATGGTTTGTCGGACTTCGTTGTTGGTGATATGCTGGGTATAAGAAATGCCCCGAAGTCTTCTGTAGCACCTCATCTCCAAACTTTGTTTTCTATGTTATAGATCTTCTGTGAAGGTCCATGTTTCGCAAGCGTACAGGAAGATGAAGATGACAAGGGAGCGCACCAGCCTTACTTTGGAATGTAGACTGATGGTCCTGTCTTCCAAAGGGGCTTCAACCTTGTCAGAGCAGCAGTTGAAGAGCATTATCAAAAATCATCATCAATCACTCCTACAAGCAGACAGTGCATTACCTATATAGCCTCTCTGCAATCCAGAAATAGGTCGAACATTCCAGCATGACGCAATAACACCCAAACATAATAAGCCTCGTCACCGGAACTATGCACTGTCTTACGTCATTAGGTTAGGGGAATCGCTTAGCTATTACCAGAAAATATTTGAAAGCTTCGGTCGATAGTAAACAGATAATTCCAGAAAATTCTCAACAATATCGACCGACGAAAGTTATCAACATTATGCAAAGCTTCTAGCAACAACGAAAAATCAAATCAAAGATAAATATAATATATTATTTATTGCATGCTTTGCAACAGAAAAGGATCGGATCTATCGTACGCGTCTCAATCGTAACAAATAATAATAATAGTAACATCAATAATAACAATAACAATAACAATAATAATAATAATAATAATAATAATAATAATAAAAATAATAATAATAATAATAATAATAATAATAATAATAATAAAACAAAAACATTTATGAAGCCACACCAATCCTAACGCTTATGTACATATTTAACATGAACATTCCAGACATATTCCACAGCCACAATGCGTTTCATACTACGTTGTGGAAGCAAAACGACATCAATGTTGCACTTCGGCATCATGATCACCCACGCAAACTACTTCCTCTCCCCTCCCTCCCCCTACCCACTTCCTCCCGAGCCCACACACAAACGTGATAAAATTATGTTGCACTAAATATTATGATCAATTTTTTAACGCATGAACTCAGCCTCAACATTCACCGTACATCATAATTATTTCATACTTTTAATACCAAACCATAAGCTTGTCATTCGAAATTATGTATTGGTTAAATATTGCACAGGCAATGAGAACAGGATTTGGCCAGTGGCAGTGAGCCCCTGAAAAACGATGTGTTATTTAGTCAACGTTCTGTTGTGCGGTAATTGGAAATTGGACGTGTGAACACTAAGTGGGGGCTGCTTGAAAATCGGGCTTAACGTTAAAGTTGCCTCCACACCTTAATCTCCCCCTCCCTGATTATAATAATTACTGTATTTATAATGCGCTTAACTTATAATAATTATAACTCTAAGTACCCCTCTTAACTAGCCATCGCCTATGAGGCAACTATTCTGTACAGCCTTTGATGTCTTAAAGTGGGGATTCTTCGTGCTAAGTAATGGCCAGAGCTTTATAGAGCAACAGAATTTCTTAAAACAATAAACATAACATTTTTTTAAACCAACGTCACAATTTTCTTTGACCATCGATCATCGCCTGTTACACAACCATTTTTGAAATCTTTAACTTGTTAATGATAGTTTGTAGTGCTAAAAAAGTATCGGTTTATTACGGCATCGAGTTTGCACTGTTTAAATTATATCATTTTGTACATTGGAACATATTCGTGATGGTTGGTTTCATTAGCCTGTTGTTCTGAAGTTGACTAGACCATCAACCAGTATATACTCGAGGAGATTGAGAGTCGTGGATCAATCGCAGCGGGCCCTTTAACGTTTTTATCTTCTGCGATTTTCGGGAAAAAAAGATTTCAGCAGGATTCCAGAAAACATGCGAAGATTCCAGAAAACATGCGAAGAACATGCACTCAGTCTCACAGAGCAGTCCGTGAGTGTAGGTTGTTACTGTCCATAATTAAGAAGGAGTGAGTGTATGTAGCCTGCAGTGGTGTATGTAATTGATGTCGTGGGTGGTATGCATGATAATAATGTCTCCACGTATATGCATGTGTGCGTGCGCGGGAGCTCGTGTCTTCACGTGGTACCCTGTGCGTACGTGTTATATTTTTCTACACCACTTTGTGTGTGCACGTTTGTGTCTGGGCTGGTGTGCTTATTATTAATATCTCAGTGGGTCTGTTCGTCTGTCTGCCAGGCCGTCCGTGAATTAATATGTATGTGTGACTATCTGTGCGTGTTTGGCATGTGCATGATGAATCTGGAAGGGAACAAGTTTCAATTCGTTTCGTCCTCGTTTTAATTCCCTCTAAACCTTTTTTTTTTTTTTAATCTCTCTCTCCTTGACATTTCAACATGCAAGATGTAACTATTTTTGTATTATCAGAAAATATATAGAAATACTTTGAAATAGTTGGAAATCAGAACGATCAGCCAAACGTCGGTCTATCTGTCTGTCGGTCTTTCGATCCGTCGCGCACCAGATCTCAAAAACCACTGGAGAGATTTTATTAGCATTTCATAGAAACATTATCTGCGTTATTTGCCAGTTTGCGGTGCCATTGTATGTATTCTTCTTGAAAGATCAAGGTCGCTTGAGTCAATTCTAAAGTAATCATGCTTTAATCAATATATATCAGCGAGCGTGGTGGCCAAGTGGGCTAAGGCGGGACTAACATGCCTTGTCCACAAGCCAGAAACCAATGGCGCCTGACAGGTGTGGGTTCGATCCAGCATCTGGGCGTTACGTTTCTCCCAATATTATTTACTTTCGACTCGGGCAACATCTCGGGGGTTTTCTCCGGGTACTCCGGTTTGCTCACCCAGCAAAAATTTCAAAAATGTCGAAAAAATAATTAATGTCGGTTTTTAGCTATATGTGTCTAGAAATACATCTGAATGGCTTGCCATCTTCTTTTTTTCCCTTCTTTTTTTTTCTCCTTTCTGTCAACAGATTCATTTAATCTGTCCCTTTTCAATAATCTCAATGAAAGAACAACAACACACACCGATCAAGATTTAAATTAGCATTTGCTTGGTGTAAAAGTTGATATGGCTTGCTACAGTCTTCAAAACGAAACACTTTCGAACAAATTTATTTCCCCAGTTTACAATTTCTGTTTATGCTCTGTGGGTTCGGGCATTAAATAGAATAGACCCAACGTTTCCCGGCGTGTCGTAAGAGGCGACTAACAGGGGTGATGTTAGCACGGCATCACTGGGCGAAAGTCTTCTACACAGAAGTCACCGGCCAGGGCGGAGGAACCTCACGTTACTACAGGTTCAACGACCATGTGCTCAGGGCCAAGGCGAGCCACACTGTATTCGTGGATTTCGGCTGTGGCCAACAGCCTGGAGAGGATTGGGCACCGCCAGGTCTTTTTTGCCCAAGACACACTACATGATGACACAACCCACTAATTCCATACCGGATCGGTCGTCGCCCGGGTCGTCACACGGCACAAGGACCGCGCCTTCCGTTGGCCACCAGGACGGAGGTGTTAAGTATGCTACTGATGGACAATTTAGCAAGATCCGCACGAGAAACAACATCGTCATAGGAACCTGGAATGTCAGGACCCTAACTGCGGAAGGAAAATTAGAAGAACTGGCCCACGAGTTGGACCACTATCGATGGAATGTTCTAGGTATCAGCGAACTGCGCTGGAAAGGCCTAGGTGAAACAACGACCGACAAAGGCCACAAGCTCTATTTCAGCGGTAGGGATGACAGGCACGAACACGGCGTTGGATTCTTGGTCCACAAGAACATTCTAGCCACTGTCATGGGTTGCCGCCCAGTCTCCAGTAGACTCATTACCATCCGCCTGAGAGCAGCCCCTTTCAACATCACCATCATCCAGGCCTACGCCCCAACATCAGACTATGACGACAGTGAAGTGGAGGATTTTTATGAAAATCTACAGGCGGTCCTTGACCAAGTGCCGAAGAAGGACATAGTCATAGTGCAAGGCGACTGGAATGCCAAGGTTGGCCAAGATGCGCACCACAACTGGGGAGACACATGTGGACCCCACTGCAACAACGAGACAAATGACAGGGGTCTGAGACTCTTGGAGTTTGCCAGATACAACAATCTGGTACTGGCAAACACGCTTGGTCTCCACAAAAACTCCCGACGATGGACATGGCACAGTCCTGGCGGGGAGCATCACAACCAAATAGACTACATCATGGTCAAGAAACGCTTCAGATCAAGCATCAACATTGGCAGGACACGTACTTTTCCAGGAGCAGACATCGGAAGTGACCACGATCTCGTGATGATGTCTTTCCGGCTCCACTTGAAGAGAGTAAATACAGCAAAGTGCACTAGACTGAAGTTCGACCTGGACAAACTGCAAGACCCGGAGGTGGCAGAACTATTTCAGGCCACAATTGGAGGGAAATTTGCACCACTGCTCATTTTGGGGGCTGGTGAAGTAGATGTCAACACCATGACCACCACCTTCAACTCAGCTGTGACAGATGTCGCCACTGAGATCCTTGGCAAGCACCGACCAAAGAAGAAGCTGTGGATCACACCTGAACTTTTGGATCTGTGTGATAAACGAAGAGAGATGAAAAAGAAAAAGAACACCTCACAGGGAGCTGATGTCTACCGAAAAATCAACAATGACATCCGAAAAGGCATGCTCACAGCAAAGGAGAACTGGATAGAAGATCAATGCCAGGAAATAGAGAACAGTCTGAACAAGAACAACAGCAAGAAGGCCTACCAGACTGTGAAGCGGCTGACAAGTGTCAAACAGCCCAAAGTCTCCACTATCCAAAGCAAGTCTGGCATATGCCTTACAGAAGAACAAGAAGTCTTGGACAGATGGACAGAGTACTGCTCTGACCTTTACAACCATACACCAAATGGAGACCCATCAGTTCTAGCATGTCCCGAGAACAGAGAAGAAGAAGAAATCCTCCCAATTCTCCGGGAAGAAGTTGAGGCAGCAGTGCAAGCGCTAAAGAAAGGGAAGTCAGCGGGAGTGGACAACATACCCGCGGAACTGCTACAAGCAGGAGGAGAAGCGATGATTGATGCCCTCACCATTATCTGTAACAAGATCTGGCAGAGTGGGGAGTGGCCTATACCATGGACCCAGTCGCTTGTCATCACTCTTCCCAAAAAAGGTAACCTTCAGGAGTGTGAAAATTACCGGACCATCAGCCTCATCAGCCATCCCAGCAAGGTCCTCCTGAAAATAATACTCAACAGGTTGAAACCCCAAGCTGAACAAATCATAGCTGAAGAACAAGCAGGATTCAGGGCAGGGCGAAGTACCACTGAGCAGATTTTCAACCTCAGAATAATCTGTGAGAAATACCTACAGCACCAACAACATCTATATCATGTGTTCATAGACTTCAAGAAGGCGTTTGACCGAGTCTGGCATGCAGCTCTATGGGCAACAATGAAAGTGTACAACATCAGCCCTAAAATTATTGAAGTCATCAAAAGCCTGTATGACAAGGCTACCAGTGCAGTCCTCCACAACAGAGCCATCGGGAAGTGGTTCAGAACAACAATCGGTGTGCGTCAAGGATGCCTACTCTCTCCAACACTCTTCAACATCTTCCTAGAGCGCATCATGTCGGATGCTCTTGCAGACCATGAAGGCACAGTCAGCATAGGGGGTAGAGCAATCTCCAATCTTCGTTTTGCAGATGACATTGATGGATTGGCTGGAGAGGAACAAGAACTTGAACAGCTGGTACAGAGGCTTGACACCACCTCCAAAGCCTATGGAATGGAAATAAGTGCAGAGAAGACCAAAATGATGACCAACAACACCAATGGCATCAATACGGACATCAAAGTCCAAGGCCAATCCCTCGACACAGTGCATAGCTTCAAATATTTAGGAGCCATTGTATCAGACAATGGGTCCCGACAGGAAGTCCTCTCCAGGATCGCACAAACAACTGCTGCCCTGACAAGGTTGAAGCCCATTTGGAAAGACAGGACCATCAGTCTACATTCCAAAGTAAGACTGCTGCGCTCCCTTGTCATCTCCATCTTCCTATATGCTTGCGAAGCATGGACCCTCACAGCAGATCTCCAACGAAGAATACAAAGCATGGAGATGAGGTGCTACAGAAGACTTCTGGGCATTTCCTATACCCAACACATCACCAACGACGAAGTCCGACAGACCATCACACAAGCCATTGGACAACACGATGACCTGCTAACAGTGGTGAAGAAACGGAAACTTCGGTGGTATGGCCACGTCACCAGATCATCAGGCCTTGCAAAGACTATTCTGCAAGGCACAGTGCAAGGAGGTAGAAGAAGAGGGAGACCGAAAAAGAGGTGGGAGGACAACATTCGAGAATGGACTGGTTTGACACTGAGCGAAGCCATCAGGGCTGCTGAGGACAGAGAAAGATGGAGTATGCTGGTTAAACGATCATCTGTGGTGCCCCTACGACCTTCGGGTTACGGGACAGGATAGGATAGGATAGGATTACAATTTCTCAATAACTCACCCCAAAAGAAAATAATAAAATAATCTTATGAATGCAATAGAGTTTAACAAAATAATAATGAAAATAATACAATAAAATTAATTATTAAAAAAAAACACAATATTTACAGCCTCTATGAGTAAATTAGCTGTCTTCTGCCATCCCCTTAAACTGAGGTCTTAGCAATAAACTATACATCTCTCTCTGTATCTGTCTCTCTCTGTATCTGTCTCTGTCTCTGTCTCTCTCTGTCTCTGTCTCTCTGTCTCTGTCTCTCTCTGTCTCTCTCTCTCTTATTGTAAGTCACATCGGCAGAAAATCGTCAACATCATTATCCACAGTTCAATAAATGACCCATCTTATGATGGCGTATTTATGGTGTTGGATCACGAGTGTTAACTCCTTATGAGCACTTAAAGGTATTCAATACACTCATTAAAGGCCCACTAGAATTAATTTTCTGGCGAAAACGGGTTTACCTTCAAATGGGCTTTGTGATTACATTAAAAACAATGATAAGACGGGCTTTGTGATTACATTAAAAACAATGATAAAATGGGCTTTGTGATTACATTAAAAACAATGATAAAATGGCTTTGTGATTACAATAAAAACAATGATAAAATGGGTTTTGTAATTACATTAAAAACAATGATAAAATGGGCTTTGTGATTACATTAAAACAATGATAAAATGGGCTTTGTAATAACATTAAAAACAATGATAAAATTGGCTTTGTGATTACATTAAAAACAATGATAAAATGGGCTTTGTGATTACATTAAAAGCAATGATAAAATGGGCTTTGTGATTACATTAAAAACAATAATAAAATGAGTTTTGTGGTTACATTAAAACCATTGATAAAACCTCATTTTGGTTGCTCTAACCTAACCGATAAAATCTCAATTTTCCATTTGTGTTCTTTTCGGACAGGGAGTGATTTCCCGTGATTAACGGTACACCAATACCATAGTCCTGTGACCTTTGGCCCTATTTTTAAATGAACCATGCGGCTTCCAGAGACCCTGTTTGGTGTCTGGGGTGTGTGTGTGTGTGGGGGGGGGGAGGTCAATTGTATCAACCTAAAGCGAAAAACCTTATACAGCAATTTTGTTACGGATTGTGCCTCTTACCGGCGTTGGTAGATATTATTTATTTATTTAGCCCAAGAACGTTAGCTAACGGTCGCCATTAATAGGCACAAAAACTAAAGAATATATTGATTTTTTAACAAATATAGCTATACTTTAACGAATTATTTTTGTAGTAAGCTTATGTTTTCAGTGGGGGAGCACTCCCTCTCGATGGGTCATGGCCAAAGTGCCTCCCTTTACCTACAATCTATGTAGGACATTAGTATTTCATACAACTGAAACTGCCACAGATTCTCTGTCTATAAATATTTATTTATTTATTTATTCGTTCTTATATAGCGCTTTACCAGCTTAAGAGCTGCTCAAGGCGCTGGTCGATAGCTAACTCAAATCGAACGAATATACTGACAACATTTTCCATTTTATAGGTTGGTTTGTGTAAAACTACTTTACCACGAGAGTACCAGTAAATGTTTCGACGTTTTCCGCTGAAAGGTAGTTAAGAATTTGCTTCATCAAATTGAAAGAATGAATGAACACTGACGTTGAACGTCCACACCTACCATTGACGTTGAACGTCCACACCTGCCATTGACGTTGAACGTCCACATCTACCACTGACGTTGAACGTCCACACCTACCATTGACGTTGAACGTCCACACCTGCCATTGACGTTGAACATCCACATCTACCACTGACGTTGAACGTCCACACCTACCATTGACGTTGAACGTCCACACCTGCCATTGACGTTGAACATCCACAACTACCATTGACGTTGAACGTCCACACCTGCCATTGACGTTGAACGTCCACATCTACCATTGACGCTGAACGTCCACACCTACCATTGACGTTGAACATCCACATCTACCATTGACGTTGAACGTCCACACCTGCCATTGACGTTGAACATCCACATCTATCATTGACGTTGAACATCCACATCTATCATTGACGATGAACGTCCACACCTGCCATTGACGTTGAACATCCACATCTACCATTGACGTTGAACGTGCACACCTACCATTGACGCTGAACGTCCACACCTGCCATTGACGTTGAACATCTACATCTACCATTGACGTTGAACATCCACATCTACCATTGACGTTGGAACGTCCACACCTGCCATTGACGTTGAACATCCACACCTGCCATTGACGTTGAACATCCACATCTACCATTGACGTTGAACGTCCACACCTACCATTGACGTTGAACGTCTACATCTACCATTGACGTTGAACGTCCACACCTACCATTGACGTTGAACGTCCACACCTACCATTGACGTTGAACGTCCACACCTACCATTGACGTTGAACGTCCACATCTACCATTGACGTTGAACATCCACATCTACCATTGACGTTGAACATCCACACCTACCATTGCCGATACGACAGACGGATGCTTACCATCCCAAGTAATAGGGTGTAGGCAAAGAGCTTATTACGGAAAGAGGGGGAACTTCCATTATGTCATATACAAAACTGCGAGACGCTCTCACGGATTATTTCCCTTTGCTCGGGCCGGCTGGCTATATTTCATCATCTGCTATATGAATGATCTGTGCGTGGTAACTTATTGAGCCTATGCCATTGCAAAAGAACATTTTTATGGCAACGTTTGCAAAAACCAAACTTTTAACCATCATTATTATTAACATTCCGCTACTGCTGTCTTTTTTTTAATGTTTACTTATTGACATTTATTAGGTGCTTTTATGCTGCTTATGTGTGTATGTCATAGGTTCGTTTTCTGCCCTGGAATTTATTATTTTTTAATCAACGACAGATATTTTAAAATTAAAATATGCATGACAGACTGTTTCATTTATCCAAAACTGTGTAAATCCGTAATCGTGAGAGAGAGGGGGTGGGGGGGTGGGGGAAGAGAGAGCTCTGTCATTCAATCAATTAATCACAATAAAGCACAATAACAAAATGTTTCACTAATAGTGTGAATTTAATTTATATCAGGTGTCCCCCTACCCCCCAACCCTCTCACCTCCCACATCACTGGCTTAATAACATCAGTCACTTCATGGAAAATAATTAATTAATCAGACAGAACAATCAGAACCTAGACTACAACATTCCACGCAATATAGATCTAATGCGCAGAAATTCACAGATCAGAACAAGGACTGAGTTTCTACATTACATTTTTTTCCCCGTTTACACTCAAACGAAAAGGGATTACAACAGATCAAGGACCATTTTGTGCCTAGGTAAGGGGTTATCTTGCACAGTATTTGATCACGAGGAGAAAACAGACTTAGTCTAATTTAACTTGTTAACATAAGCAGTTTGACGAAGCCAAACTGCCAATCTGACATCTACTTTTGAAATATAAGCACAAATATAGTCAAACAACCTAGCAATAACGTAAACAGTGAGCGACCTGTTGAACGTAAACTGTCAGCAAGCAAACTGTTTTGGATTTAGCACATAGGTATAACATGAATCATTCAAGCCGCTCTCCGATTGTTTTAACACTAAAAACTCTGCAGCGGTCTTAGTTTAGGCCTACATAAACACAAAAAAAATGAAGTTTTTTTTAAAATTGCAATTTACCTTTCTTTGTCTCTTGGAAATTTAAAAAAGGACTTGCCAACACAACTTTTCTTGTATCTGGCATTATGGCAATTGATGGCTGTGCAAAAGTCACCACCCTGTTTCACTCGGTCGCCTTTTGACTTTCTGCCACGAGCCATTTTCAGCATGTCGACAAGGGAGCATAACTCGTACCTTTCGTCTCGCGGTTCTGTATCAAATTCCCCCTCTTTCTATTATTAAGCTCTTTGGTGTAGGTGGGTGTGTGGGAGTTGCACTGACCCACCAGAGTAACCATTAATACTAAGATGGACAGGGGACATAACTAGCCACTCTTATCTTGCCCACTGCCACATTCCAACCCGGGTCATCGGTGTGCCAGGCAAGCGCTCTACCACCGAGCTACGGCGATGGGCCATACAAATTGATCAATGCCTTGTAGATGGTAAACAGCTGGAAGTAACAGTCGCCGGTCTCCTTTGCCGAAGGTCGCGGGTTCGATTCCCGCAAGGGGCGAACGTATGTGACTTAGGTACGAGACTATTGAGGTCACCGACGGTTTTCTCCGGGCACTCCGGTTTCCTCCCTCCCTTCAATAATGGTACTGGACGCAGTCAATATAAATATTTCAAAAATAAAAATTCGAATTTCTTTCCGTCTTTCAATAGCGATCTCCCTGCCTTTACACCACCTGAGTGATGGATGTATATTTGTTGTGTGTATGTGAGGGTGGATGAGACAAGTGAGCGTGTATGTTGGTACAGATCGCCGCTCTTTGTATATAGCATCCAGTATTATTATAATTATTATTATTATTAATTATAATTTATTATTGTGTAAAATAATGTAGTTTTAGTACTAGTTATCTTGGGGTTTTATTTTTCTAATTTGTGAGATGCCGTGCTGCTGTATGAATTCTTCATTTAGATTTGTTGACTTGACTTGACTTGAACCTTTCAGCGGTCCTCCCGGACAAAGTTTCTTTCAAATCTAGCGTCAAGAAACCATGTAATGAATAACGTCTCAAGTTTAAATAGCTGAGTCATTTATCAATGTTGACAGAATCCACAGACTACTGGGGTGTCGGATAGCGCAGTGGTTGGAGCACCGTCCAGCAGTGCAGTTAGCACTTGGATGGGTGACCGCAAAACGTGAAGGGACAAATAACAACGCCCCCAGTTGACTCAACTGTGACTGGAACCTACTCTCTTAAGGGTGGGGAAGGTAAAGCAGCGAGGGAGAGAGATGGGCATCACCCTCATTACGCTGGCCCAAGATAAGTGTGATCTCCAACATCACGCTCCCCTACGGCCACAAGGCTATGGGGCTACCTTTACCCTTTACAGACTACGCAGGACATCGTAATACTTTGTAATGTCTTGTCAAATAAATAACCCAAAGCTTCAATACAAACAAATCCGTGTGCTGTTCTGCACTATTGCAATGTCATCAAACATTTAAAGTATTGCCTCAGCCCAAATCAATACGAATTAATTAGGTTTCTTCAACCATGGTAATGATCAAAAAGAAGACTTGGACATACATTTTTAGCGTGAAATTACTAGCGAAACAAAATATAAGATAGTGGAGAAAAAAAAACTAAACCACAGAAATAGCGTAACGTAACCATTTATATTAATATTCCAAAAATAAAAAATGATAACCTGTAAGTGAAGGAAATTAGAAGATAATAATGGAAACCTTATTGTAAAATTGTGAAGTGAGTAACCACACACATTTATTAGTCTTAATCTTCGAATATCACCTTGAAAGCTAATGATTTTTAAAAGATGTACCGCCCCCCCCCCCCCCTTCTTCCAAATAAACAAATAAAAAAAGAAAGATACAGAAAATAAGTACTACTACTACTACTACTACTACTACTACTACTACTACTACTAATTATTATTATTATTATTATTATTATTATTATTATTATTATTATTATTATTATTATTATTATTATTATTATTATTATTATTTATATTATCATAATAATCACAATAACAATAAATATAATAATAATTACAACAGCAACTTCACAATTTTCCGAATTTTAATTTTTAATAATGAAGTTAAATGTTTTAAACACCTCAAAGGTAAAGGAAACACCAGAGCAGTCAACAGTATAAGAGAGGACGCAGACATAGATAGAGTGGAGACAAAATACAATGAACACTGAGAATGGCCAAACAAAACAATGGAAAGAACATCGAAGTTTGACGTCGCCAATTTGCACGATACGGCAGACGTCCACACAATCCTAACTAAGGAAAATAACAGAACGCCTGCAGGTCAATTTATTGGAAGTAGGCAAATGTACAAATTGAGGGTGGGGAGCAGAAGGCAGTGGGCACAACAAGTGGGAATTCTCAACTTTCGATATGGTTTTATAAACTAACAACGAGAGATACATTACTAGCGAAACAAAATATAAGTTAATGAAGGAAAACAAAACCCCCACAGATACGCCAACTTAACATTAATATTAATATTCCATAGACTTCTGACTTGGAGAGTGTGTAGGCCTATGTTCAGAGGTAGACTGGCAAGGGACGGTTTAGACCAAAGTCGATCAGTTTGCTGTTAAATTATATCAATCAGAAGAGGTCTAATGAGAGACCTAGGGCTAAACCTCCAACCTTATTTTCCATTGATACCGCATGGCTTCCAAAGCCAGTAATTGCAAGGCAAGGCGAATAACTCCGTCCCGAAAAATTCAATAGGCCAGCCAAGGGGCATTACCACGGAAGATGATTCGAGGGGCAAATTGGTCCGGGTTCGTCCCTTTCGCGAAAAGTCGGCGGTAATTGAGCCCTGTAGCCCAGAAAGTTCGCGCACGCACGAAAACTTCTTGTCTGTCCTGCCTTAGGCGATGACGGTCAAAAATAACAAATTTGGAAATGTACAGGGAAAGGGAGAGAATAACGAATTTGTAGTGATTTTGCTGTTAGGGCAAAAATAAGATTTGGGATTAGGTGTTAGAGGGAGATAAGATGTTAGAGGGAGATAAGATGTTTGTTTCTCCAGAAAGGCTCCAGGCGGCCGGCGCGAAGCCAGTTAAGGGTCCAATAACACACACACCACTATACATGCAGTGAGGAGCGGCAGTGAATAACCACTTCAACGCCACAGCAAACACTTGGCCCTCTGCTACCATAAAGATGAACGTTCAAGTTTATCTCCAACACTCTAGTGATCCATTTCTCTACCACAGCGTTGCAGATGCCTTTCATCGAGGCCGATTCCACAACATAATCACCAATGGGAGGGCTGAGCTTTGATACCCGTGTGCGACAAGCCTAAGAGGAGGGATTGGGAGGGAAAACACGATAGGAAATTAAAGACGCCTGGTTGCAGGCTTTTGTTTTTGGGGTGTGGGGGTGAGGGGGGTGTGGGGGGTGAGTGGATTTTAGCAATGGACGAGTGAACATGAGGCATCTTGATCTTGTTTGTCACTCGAACTTTGCATTTCAGGTCATCGAGGGGTTTCTCCGGGTACTCCGACTTCTTCACAGCCTTCAATATTGGTTGCAGTCAACCTAACAATTTCCAAAAAATATTATGTTTCCTTTCTGTCTTTTGGTATTGATCTTCCTGCCTTTACACCACGTGTTTGAAGGATGGACGTGTGCTGATATGTAAAACTGTAGACGTGCTACACATGAGCGTGTATGTTGATACAGCTCGCCGCGTTTTGAGCTCTTCAGGCAAAGCAAGGTTGCGATATCCATTATTAATTTATTAATTCCCCAGCAAAGCGGGGAACTATTTTTGGCTCTGTCCGTCCGTCACTGCGGTCGTCCGTTCCAGTTTTGACAGCACTCCACCAGCCAGTCACTTTACAATAAAGGCATCCTATGCAGAGGTCGCTGAGGCTATACTCTAATTTATCGAACCCCCGTTTACAAAAACAAAATAGAATATAAACATCATTATAAAATATTAACAAAACATACATACAAAATGCCTACATTGCTAAATAATAAAACCAAAGAAAGCCCTAGTGACCATTTGGCAGAAAGCGTCCAATATCCCCAAGCTGACCCAACAGATCTAATACACAAATACGGAGTTTGGGGGGGGGGAGTTTTCAAGAAAAAGGGAAGGCGACTGGTCTAGCGCAGAAGAAAGTAGATCGATAGAACAGAGTAGGAATGAGAAACACATGAAAATGACAGCGACAGTGGGAATTTAAAGCACTAAATTTCCAGAAAGTGGGGATACTATTGATACAGAAACCCCCCGGCAACCCCAACGGGGTATTTAAAATTTGGTATGTAGTTTAGTACATAAAGATAGCTACTAGCTGAAACAAATGTTTGTAAATCGTGTGACGTCATCATGGCCTCATTATCATATTTTTTGTGGTTGTTTTCTAATCGCATTTTCTTCCAAACTACTAAAGGAATTTGGTTCAAACTTGAAACGTTTTTAGACTTTACAGATGCTTTCAACATAAAATAAAAAACTTTTTCAAATTGAGTGATGTCATCAAGATGACGTCGTCTATTTGGTCGTTTTGTTTTTTGTTTGTTCTTGTTAATTATTAATGTTTTTGTTTTTAAACTTCGTATGTAATTAGAGTGCAAAGATTACATTACATTACATTACATTACATTACATTACATGATTATTGCTTTAGGTCCAGCGGACTCTTCCGAGCCAAATCAGGACCGGACAACCCCTGATCCGCATAAAAGATCTACTGAAACAACCCTAGTGGTAAAACTGAAAGCTCTCCACCAGGCAGTCACTTTACAATAAAGACATCCCACGCAGGGGACACTGAGGCTGTACTCTAATTTATCGAACCCCCGTTTACAAAAACAAAATAGAATACAAACATCATTATAAATTAGCAACAAAACACATACATATAAAATGCCTACATTACTAAATAATAACATCATAGGAAGCCCTAGTGACCACCTGGCAGAAAGCGTCCAATATTCCCAAGCTGATCCAACAGACCTCATACACAAATAAGGAGTCTCGCCCCGGAAGAGTTTTCAAGAAAAAAGGTAGATGACTGGTCTAGCGAAGAAGAAGAAAGTATACCAGATTGATAGAACAGAGCAGGAATGAGAAAGAGCAAAGGAGAAAGACAGCAACAGTGGGAATTTAAAGCACTAAATTTCCAGAAAGTGGGGATACTATTTATACTGAAACCCCCGGCACCCCAACGGGGGTGAGTGCAAAGATGCCTAGAACCTAAAAGAAAACTTCTGTGTAGCGCGTGAGATCATCGTGGTGACATCATTTAATAATAATAATAATAATAATAATAATAATAATAATAATAATAATAATAATAATATTATTATTATTATTATTATTATTATTATTATTATTATTATTATTATTATTATTATTATTATTATTATTATAATTATTTTATTACATCTCTTTCTCTCTCTCTTTCCCTCTCTCTCTTTCCCCCCCCCCCCCTCTCTCTCTCTCTCTCTCTCTCTCTCTCTCTCTCTCTCTTTCTCTCTCTTTCTGCAATACAATACAATTTTATTTGCCTCAAACGAACCATTCACAATGGCGGCTGCACATAAATATTTATTTGGTTGGTTGGTTGGTCGTTTTATTAACGTCTTCTTTTCACCAAGATGATATACACCCATTCAGACTCACGAATTTGAACAGGCACACATGTACACACACGTACCAACACGCTCTCTCTCTCTCTCTCTCTCTCTCTCTCTCTCTCTCTCTCTCTCTCTCTCTTAATTAATTGTTAATGTTGTTGACTGATATTAACAACATTAATTTGATTTCAGTTGTTTGAAAATGATTTTATCTAATGATGACTTTGTTTATTTCTTATTGTTCCATGATGTGAATGCTAAAACATTGGGTTGTTTTTAATAGTTATTGTTAAAGCCCCAGGGGCAAGATGTAAAAATGCGCATCCACGCTTATTTTTTTACCCTTGCCAAACAAAAATGTTATCTTATCTTATCTTATATCTTATCTGCAATACAATACCATACAATGTATTTGGTTGGTTGTTTTATTAAGGCATTTTGTTTCACCAAGATGATACACACACATACTAACACGCTCTCTTCTCTCTCTCGATCTCACGCATGCACACAGACATAATTTATAACCCATTAAAACCTAAGTAAACATAAGTATTTACAAATTTAACGTGCAGACGAAAAAACATGCATTTTACAAAACACTCAACGAACAGTAACAATATAGTTGTAGCAGCAGAAGTAAGACTAGATCACACTAGGTTTTGATTGATTGATTTATTGATTGTTGCTTTAGGTCCAGCGGACTCTTCCGAGCCAAATCAGGACCGGACAACCCCCGATCCGCATAAAAGATCTGCTGAAACAACCCTAGTGGGAAAATTGAATGCCCTCCACCGGCCAGTTACTTTACAATAAAGACATCCCACGCAGGGGACGGCTGAGGCTTTACCCCAACTACTCGAACCCCCGGTTACAAAAACAAAATAGAATACAAACATCATTATAAATTATTAACAAAACATATACATATAAAATGCCTATATTGCTAAATAATAACATCATAGGAAGCCCTAGTGACCACCCGGCAGAAAGCGTCCAACACTCCCAAGCTGATCCAACAGACCTCATATACAAACAAGGAGTCTTGTCCAGGAAGATTTTTCAAGAAAAAAGGTAGGTCATTGATCTAGCGAAGAAGAAGATAGTATAGCAGAGTGATAGGACAGATCAGGAATGGGAAAGAGCAAATGAGGAAGACAGCGACAGTGGGAATTTAAAGCACTAAATTTCCAGAAAGTGGGGATACTATTTATACTGAAACCCCCGGCACTCCAACGGGGGTACTGTTGCCGCAGTGAATCAGTCATGATCACACTAGGTGGCACAATCACACTCAACAACTCTGTATCATATCACAGATAAATGCATTCAAGGATCAACGTTGTCGGGGTCAACCTTCTGTGAAGTAATGCATTTTAATACTTTTCTATTTACTGCATCAAATAATACATCGAGCTGTTTCCACACTGCCGGCCTAAAGATAAGACACCACGTCCCTGTCATTTCAAACTACCGATTGAATTAAAGCATATGGAATGGAAATGAGTGCAGGGAAGACCAAAATGATGACCAACTACACCAATGGCATCAACATGGACATCAAAGTCCAAGGCCAGTCCCTCAATACAGTGCATAGCTTCAAATATTTAGGAATAGGATAAGATTGATTTACGTCGAAACAAAAACCCACACAAACTTGTGTTTTCTCAGTCTGTCAGTCGGCTTCCGTCAATCTGTCTTTCTGTCTCTCTCCCTCTCTCTCTCTCTCCCTCTCTCTCTCTCTCTCTCTCTCTCTCTCTCTCTCTCTCTCTCTCTCTCTCTCTTTCCTCGGCATTAAAGGATAAACATCGTCGGGGTCAACAATCTCTGATGTGGCGCATTTCAATAAATATACTTCATACTGCATCAATAATACATACAGCAGTTTCCACACTGCCGGCCTAAAAACAGTCACCGCCTCCCTGTCATTTCAAACTACTGAATGAATTACTTTAAAAAACAAAAATCCCACCCAAACAAGTGTTTTCTCTGCCTGTCTGTCGGTCGGTTCGTCGGTCGGTCTCTCTATCTGTCTGTCTGTCTGTCTGTCTGTCTCTCTGTGTGTCTCTCTCTCTCTTTCTCTCTCTGTGCAATCAAGGATAGATAAACATTGTCCCGAAGACCATTTTAATGCTTCATACTGCATCAACAATTCCTAGCTATTCATAGACGGCTGGCCTGAAAATAGACAGTGCGACCCTGTTATTTCAGACAACTGATCGAAATATTTCCCAACAAAAACTTTCTCAAACTGGTATATTATCTTCACTCCGTCGGTAGGTCGGTCACCTCCCTTTCCTCCCCCCTCCCCACCACCTCTCTCTCTCTCTCTCTCTCTCTCTCTCTCAGTCTCTCTTTCTCTCTGCATTCAAGGAAAACATTGGTCCGGTCAACATTCTGTGGAGGGGTGCATTTCAATCCTTATTACTGCATCAATATTACATAGCTATTTCCACGCTGCCGTGCTGAAAACAGACTCTGCCACCCTGTCATTTCATACAATTGATTGAATTATTTCCTAGTAACCCTTTCTTCTTCTTCTTCTTCTTCTTCTTCTTCTTCTTCTTCTTCTTCTTCTTCTTCTTCTTCTTCTTCTTCTTCTTCTTCTTCTTCTTCTTCTTCTTCGTCTTCTTCGTCTTCTTCTTCGTCTTCTTCTTCTTCCTTTTCTTCATCATCATCATCATCATCATCATCATCATCATCATCATCATCATCATCATCATCCACCCATTGCACATAGCTACGATCGAAAGAAAGTATACTCCAGGCACACGCTGCGCAGCAGGCCAAAGTATGTCCCTTGTCCCTTGAAGGGATACTTTGGCGAGGTTAGCAGCCTGCTCAGTTACCGTGTCTGTGAAAGACTAGGAACGGAAAAGTAAGTTTCGTCTCCTGTAGGCGACGAATTAGGTCACGCTGTATTTGTTTCTAGGTCAACTGTCTTTTGCCAACCGTTTGAGAATCTTTTCGAACCGTTTATTGACGCCGGATAGTGTCCTCACTTGGTTTCATACAATTTAAAAATCCAAGAAGGCAAATGGGTTTTTGGGACGGGAAAAGAGCATTTTTATAGAGAAAAGAGTTAGGGCAAGGGCTAGGGACAGATCTACAACTAACCCTTACCCGAACCCTTGTAGCAATATTCCGCTCTTTCCGTCACTTTTAAACAGTACTGCGGTTCGCATCCGCGGCTAGCAGCGAGCCCAAAAGATACTTTGAAGGGATGGAGGGAATACTTTCACCTGCTGCTAACGGGAGTTTTGGCGATACTTTCTACCGATCGCAGCAATGTGTATCATCATCATCATCATCATCATCATCATCATCATCATCATCATCATCATCATCATCATCATCATCATCATCATCATCATCTTCTTCTTCTTCTTCTTCTTCTTCTTCTTCTTCTTCTTCTTCTTCTTATTTTTTGTCTTCTTCTTGTTGTTCTTGGCGTTTCCGACATGCTAGTGCAGGTAAATGGGTCAGTACTGTTGAGAGTGTGACATTTCCTGATGCTAACTGTTCTTCGCCTCTCAAACCTTCCTAGTTTCTTCTCCTCCGCAATGGTTGCATAGCACTGTTCCCGCTCAACAGTTACTCAAGGCGCTGGCCCATACAAGATAACAACTCAAGCCGCCCGAGCCTTGTTTTCTCTACCTAGCTCAGTGGTAGAGCGCTCGCCTGCTGGGCCCATCACCCGGGTTTGAATCCTGTGATGGATAGTGTTCACTGCCTACCTGAGCAATACAACTGCTCTGGTGGCTCAGTGTTGATTTAGGTCCCTATCTTTTTTTTCCTGGGAGTTATCTCCGTCTGTCTACTACCTCCCTCTCTGTCTCTGTCTCTGTCTCTGTCTCTGTCTCTGTCTCTCTCTCTCTCTCTCTCTCTCTCTCTCTCTCTCTCTCTCTCTCTCTTTCTCTCTCTCAATTGTTATCTGGCCAATAAACTTCGAGTTATGAAAGTCAATAAAGAAAATCCATGCATTCAGGTCTGTTTGCAAACATATATTTAGCACACACACACAAACACACGCATGCACACACATACACACACAGAGCGATAGGAAAGAATGAAAGAGAGAAGGAGCAAAGGGAAAAAAAGAAGAACAAAGAAAATGTCTGATTATCGGAAGTCTTTGATCAAGAAGAAGGGATGTCGGAAAAAAACAGAACAAAAAACGGAAGGCTTGTCTTTTGATCTCAGAATGAAAACTGCACAACGTACACGGTTTTTTTTAATCTCTAATTTATATTTTCCCCTTCCACTTTCTCTCTTTGCCTTCTTCGAAGGTTATACCGGAAAACAAGCAGTTCCTGAAACGTTTTTATTTATTTATTTTTTTTATTTTTGTACAGCCCAGCGCGCTATTTTTTCGGCTCGAAAGCTACTCAAGTTTTTAGCGCGATATTTCAGGCCTACTTCCCTACCCCTTTCCCCCCTTTCTCTCCAGCCCAACCCCCCCCCAATACCTTCCCACCACCTCCCGCACACCCAACCCTCACTCTCACCTCCACCCCTTTAAAAAGTGTTTGTTCCTCTGTGCTCTCTCCTTCTTTGACAAAACAGTATGCACGAAAATGAACTGACTGCATCTTTTGGCACTGTAAGCTTAGGCTGTTGGTTTTCTCTTTCTCTGTCTATCTGTCTCTGTCTCTCTAAGATAAGATAAGATAAGATAAGATAAGACAACTTTATTATCTTTTACAAGAAATTACATTGTGGTGTACAATTACAATCAACAAGGAATAAACATCACAATAATAATAACAACAATCATAATGACAATGAGGATAAAAATGCACAGTCACATATGAATGGAATTACACTTATGCATGCTAACATTAAAAAAATGTGAAATGAGATTATTTTGGGCAAACAAAACACACACACACACACACACACACACACCACACACACATGTCATTTGTTAAGTAATGAGACAGCCTATCTGTCTCTGTCTCTCTCTGTCTATCAGCCTCTGTCTCTCTGTATCTCTGCCTCTCTCTGTTTATCTGTCTCTGTCTCTCTCTGTCTGTCTATCTGCCTATGTCTCTATCTGCCTATGACTCTCTCTGTGTGTGTCACTCTCTGTCTATCTGTCTCTTTGTCTCTATCTCTCTCTATTTATCTGTCTCTGTCTGTCTGTCTATCTGGCTCTGTCTGTCTATCTGTCTGTGTCTCTCTCTGTCTATCTGTCTCTGTCAATCTGTCTCTGTCTCTCTCTGTCTGTCTCTCTGTCTGTATCTCTCTCTGTCTCTCTGTCTTTCTCTAACTCTCTTTTTTCTCTCTCTCTCTTCCTCAGCCGAAAGAGACTGTTGCTGGAAACGATATAGTCACGCTGAAAAATAGGCTTAGGTAGTCGAGTCAAGTCAAGTCAAGTCAAGTCAAGATAAGTCAACAAATCTGTTTTACGAACAATGGAGAACTGGTTCAGCACACTGCATCTCAGCAAATAAGAAAAGAAGAGAAGAAAACAAAAGTGCTGAAAACAAATAGAAATAGTATGTAGACACAGAAATAGAAGTTCTCACAGCGTATAATAATAATACAGTATATTTGTATCGCGCGGTACCTCGCAAACGGTAAGGTAAAAGCGAGCTCGCTGCGCTTGACAACACACGTGCAATCACACACACACACACACACACACACACACACACACACACACACACCCACACACACACACACACACACACACACACACCCACACGCGCGCGCACACAGAACACGTATACACTTATCAAATGGTTAAATAATTACAGTAAAACATGGCCATGTAAAACAACAGATAATATGAATACCAAGAACCGAGCCGGTGCCGCCACCATCCATGAACAGATGACGTGACTTGGTAAAAGATTACATATGGGGATAGAAGGGAGGGGGGTGAAAATTATTGAGTTTGCATGTTTAAAAGGTGGGTCTTTAATTGGCGCTTGAAGGAAGAAAGTGATGGAGCATGTCGGAGTTGCATCGGTAGTGAGTTCCAGGCAGTTGCAGCAGAGAAAGAGAAAGATCGTTCACCATAGGTCTTTGAGTGAACACGGGGGATAGAAAGCAGTCTTGTATCAGAAGAAGAGCGGAGTTGTCTTGCAGGAGAGTAGACAGAGAGAAAGTCAGTAAAGTATGAAGGGGCAGAACCAGTGAAGAATTTGAAAACAATAGTTGAGAGCTTGTACAAGATGCGAGCTCGAACAGGGAGCCAATGAAGAGATCGGAGTAGAGGGGTAGCATGGTCTCGTTTTTTAGCTTTAAGAACAAGACTGGCGGCAGAGTTTTGGACTTTCTGAAGTTTTTCAAGAAGGTAGAGAGGGGAGCCAGAGAGGGGAGCCAGAGGAGAGAGTTGCAGTAGTCAAGTTTAGATAGAACAAATGCAGACAAGAGTGTTGGTTGTTTCGGTTGCAAGATATTGTCGGATGGAGCTAATGCGGTGAATTTCGAAATAGGCAGAGGGGCATATGTTGGAAATGTGTTGGTCAAGTGACATGTCAGAAGACAGAATGAAACCTAAGTTGCGGGCATGGTCAGAAAATGAAATGGATGAGGTTCCTACTGTGATGCTATTTGGTAAATCAGATTTGTCGGATTTCTTTTGGATCAAGAGCGCTTCAGTTTTGTCATCATTGAGCTTTAGACGGTTTTCGGACATCCATTGTTTGACGTCAGTGATGCATGCCTGCATGGACTGGACGGAGGCGTGTGCCTGTGAAGAGCTGAAAGAGGTGTGGAGTTGTGTGTCGTCTGCAAATGACTGACTGTTGACAGAGTGAGAATAGATGAGATCAGAGAGAGGCTTAGTGTACAGAATGAAGAGGACAGGACCGAGGACAGAACCTTGAGGGACACCAAAGGAGAGTGGGACAGACGAGGAAGAGTGTTCACCAATGAGGACAGACTGAGACCTGTGAGAGAGGTAGGATTGAAACCAGGAGAGACAAGTTCCAGAGATTCCGTAGATTATTTACAGCGTACATTACTTGATTAGCATAAAGAGCGGCTCAAGACGTCAGAGATCTAAATTGCTCTCTCTTTCTCTCTCTCTCTCTCTCTCTCTCTCTCTCTCTCTCTCTCTAACACACACACACACACAGCCGATGGTACACAGTATTATCATGACTTTCCTGAAACGCCACATACGTTGTGCTGACAATGGGTCATATTTTGTCCCCCTTTTAAAGTACTTTTAAGTGTTCAAACACTAACCCTAACCCTAACCCAGCCCTAACCCTAACGGATCATTGTTCTGACGTCAAAACAAGGAAGTCTGTCAAAACAAGTTATGTAGATGTTCACTGGTTTGTCCAGATAACACCGTGTAGACATGCCCACACACACAAACACACCCACCTACACACACACATATATGCAATACATCACAACTGGGTTTATTTAAGAATGTAGGAATCGGAAAGTGATTTTTGTAGATAAAAGGGTTAGGGCAAGGGCTAGGGATAGATCTACAACTAACCCTTACCCGAACCCTTGTCTAAAAGGTTCAACCAGTTCGTCTCCTATAGGCGACGAAATAGGTCGAATTTTCTTCAAAATTTCTCCGAAAATTGACTGTATTTTCTCCGTCCCGGATAGAGCACTCATGTGTACTTAAAACACTCTCATGCACTACAACTGCACTCCCATGCAATAAAAGAGCACTCCCGCGCACTTAGAAAAAAGTGGGGTCCTGGAAAAAAGTGGGTTCCAAGCAAATAAACCCATTTGTTACTAAGAAAGATAAGGTCTGCTAACCATTTGTGCGTTTATTCACGTGCACACACACACATACACACACACACCCACACACACACGCACACACACACACACACACACACACCAACACACACACACACAGAGTAGTATAACGAAGTCGGGATGGAGCAAGATGAAGACGGGGGGAGAAGAAAGATGTTGTCACATAATCAAAAGAAAAGTTTCTGTAAGAGAAATCCCAACAGGACAACAGAGTGGGCAGAAGGGGGAAAGATGAGATGTGAGGGGGGAGGGGTGTGGAGGTGGAGGGGGTGTATAGACGTTAAGGTGGTTGAGCGAGAAATACAAAAATAGCTGTCATATATGTTGCCAATGCATTTGGGGAAAACAGAAGAAAAAAACGACGAATCGAAAAATAAGAAGAATAAATAACATCTGGAATTAGCGTTGGTGGTCAGTGATTTATACTGCTTCCAGAGTTCCCCCAATGTATTTGGATAGAAAGAAAAGATATTAAAACAAATAAAGCACTCCAAAATGGAAGTAAGCACTGGTGCAGGCTAATATAATGTTATCAACAGGTAAGAGCTCTATCAACCTAGTACGCTTTCAACAATGATAAGTACCGCTGAGCTTACATGTAAACCCATTATAAGGTAGAGATTAGGCCTTGTCTCTCCAAATCCAATTGAATTAACCATCATTAAACAATATTAGAGGGAGAGAGGAAGGGATGAGGGAGAGAGAGACATACAGACAGACATACAGAGACAAGAGAGACCGACTCAGACAGAGAATAAAAGGGACACAGATAGATAGAATGAGACACACACACACACCCACACACACAAGAAAATGAGAGAGGATCTAAGAAAGGAAATACATTGAAATGCTAAAAGGAAAATGGAGAGAATCAAGGAAGACATAACGACAGGACAATGCTCGAGAGAGATAAAAGGAATGGGAGACAGAGAGCAGGTGACAAAAAGATAGCAGGCAGCATATAAACAAAGAGGGAAAAGAAAAGGATCAAAAAGTAAAAATGAAAAAAATACAAAGAATACTACTATAATCTCTCTCTCTCTCTCTCTCTCTCTCTCTCTCTCTCTCTCTCTCTCTCTCTCTCTCTCTCTCTCTCTCTCTCTCTGACACACACACACACCCCTCTCTGTCTCTCTCTCTGTCTCTCTCTCACACACATCTCTCTCTCTCTCTCCCCTCCCCCTTATATGCTCTCCGAGCTACTCGGAAGCAGTCTTCTTAACGGAGACTGGACTGGCGGCGTAAAACAGGATTTACAAAGATTACGTTTGGGTCGAAGTTTCACACAGGGAGAAAAGCGCGGATACAGATACTAAGACCCGCAACTGGGTTCCTGCGCCAGCAATCTTCAGCTAGAAGTTTTGTCCACCTCCTTTCCGTTTCAAAGTATCCCTTCGATACGTAGGCACATAATTATATGCAATCAAAACAAGCTATGTTAGGCTAACTCAGACTATGGAACAACAGCTTGCCGGTAGAGCAGCTTATTGCTACAGCACGAGTTCAGATCAGAAGTTGAACTGGAGCTCTTGTGCTATAATTCCATAAAAAGCGAAGGTGAATGCAAAAACTGCAGTCAGCTGCTTGTACAAGCAGTGACGGGGATATGTTGGGGTTGTTGTCCTTTTTGTACTTAGAGAGTCTATTACCAGAAGGATTTGTGGGTGTAACGCACAGGAGAGAGAGAGAGAGAGAGAGAGAGAGAGAGAGAGAGAGAGAGAGAGTGAGGCCTCCTCCCCTCTCCCTCTCCCCCCCCCCCCCCTCTAGCCCACGCCCCAATCATTCTGTGGCAATCAGTTTGTCGATCGGTCGGTCGTTTGGTTTCACCGTTCGTCGGTATTAATTTTACTTTTCTATTTTAAACCAAAAAACACTTTTTTGTTTGTTTAATATTTCCTGAAAAAGTTCTTGACCGATTTTGATTATTCTAACATTTAAACCCCTCTGCACATCTTGTTATATCATTCAAATGTGCACTTTTTCAAATGTCAAGGTCTGTGAGGTCTATCGGTTTTTTTTAACACTATTTTTTTTTTTGCTGTATAACAAACTTATCAAATCATATTTTGATGCGTTTTTAGCTTGGCGATAGTTCAAACAGTTCGCCAATCGCTCCACGTTTTTATTTTGCGTCTTATCAAGATAAAACCGAGACAAGAACAGCCCCCCCCCCCCCCCCCCCGAAATGTAACACTTTTGAAAGTGCCGGCTTTCAGCTATGTGTGTGGTTGTCTGGTAATACATTTGAATGGCTTGCCATCTTGCTATGCAGTTTTGTTTTTACCACTATAGTGCCGGTTTTCAACCACGCGTGTGTGGTTGCCTGGAAATACATCTGAATGGCTTGCCATCTTGCTTTTTATTTGGTGTTTACAAGAGCCAACGTTTTGTAATGATACTTTAAACGGTGTTTATACGGTGTCACCCCAACGGCAAGATAGAGGACGTGGTCGTTCTGGTTAACGGACAGGTTGCACTGACAAGCTGCAGTAATTACGCATTTGACAAATGGGTCGATCGAGTTTGGCTGAGTGGCCCGTGACAAGCAGCAGCTTTGCGTCTTGGGCGGTGTGAGTTGGATCCCCATAGCCGCTGCGCCTTGAATAGTCTTTGAGTTGGTAACTGCGCTATAGATGAACAGTTATATATATACAGTACGTTAGCGTCGCTCTGTGGCTGTCGTGCTGTCGTTGAGAGAATGGTAATCACGCCAATTTCCAAAAGAAAACTGAATTATGGTGGAGGGGGCGGAACCTGCATGTGTACCACATGTTGCCTTCACGGGCCTCACCCTCGCTACAATACTCTGAATCTGCCTGTTCTTAATCTGTCCTGATGTGCGTTCGACTCCAGCGAGTGTTGCTAACGTTTACTACTTAAACGAATATGGAGGTCACGTCTACGAACGTTTGCAAAACGGAGGAGAAAATACTATGAAGTGCTTCAAGCCAACACATTTATTTATTTACTTATTTATTTATTTATTTATTCATTTTTATATAGCGCTTTACCAGCTCAAGAGGTGCTTGTTGCTATCGGCACAGTGACGGCTTCCAAACAAAGAACAAAGAGTAAGCAACAACAAAGCATAAAAAATTAATGTGCTTGCTTTGGGACAAATAAGAAAAATAAAAACAGACTGGGTTTAGCAAGAAATAGAGTCGCCATGTAACATAGGATTTAACTGTTTCAGTTTCGGTTCGTAATGCACAGTACACGCATGAGCAAAGCCACAATCATTGGTTAAGTATTACAAATATATGTTGTTAGCCTTGGTATTTTCTGTGTGCAGGTTGTAGGGGTGAGGGATGATGGAGACGGGCTGGGGAGGGTAAAGGTGTTCTCTGTGTTAGTAGTGGTAATACTACTACTACTACTACTACTACTACTACTACTACTACTACTACTAATAATAATAATAATAATAATAAAAGGGTATTTAATTTCAAAACGCAGTACTCACGCATTCATTCTAAACATCCGGCTTTATACAAAATAAAATCAGGCAAGACACTTGCTAACGAATAAGAGACGAGGGATGGAAGGAGAAGGGGAGTGTGCTTGCTTGAGCATTCATATGAGGACCTACATTTATTTTTATTTTTATTTGTCTTTCCGCTTATCAGGTTCCCGATTGCTACAGCATCGAGCTATCGCAAACGGCAACTGTTACTATGAGCTGAACGCATGAGCATTAGATATTTTTCACCCAAACTGAGAACTGTAAAGTTCCGCGCATGCGCCGGCGGGTCAGCATTCGTTAATCGCATTTTGCATTGACGTTTCCATGGCTCCTGCAACTCTTGAACTCTTGTGCCCAAACTGGTTTCCATAGCGACACAGAGGGCTCGAAGACTGGACGCAAAAGCACTAGTTTCAACTTACCTTTCGTCACACCGCGTAGCTGACACTGTCATGTGGGGTTTATGGGCTCTGCACAATGGAATTATGGACCCTCACGTTTATTCGGTGGGAACTGCTAGTAAGTCACCCTATGAATAACTTTAATAAATTTATTTGTTTAGCTCGTTCTGTGTTAAGGTTGGGGTACAGAGATAGATAGAAAAATGGTAAAAGATTACTGTCACACTAGCTTTCACACGGCTATGAATCATATGTAGTCCAGCCACTTGATAACAGTTAAAATCACACATTTATTTCTTCTACTCTATACAAGATTCTCTAAGTACTAATCTAACTTAAAAAGTCTCAGTCAATGCTAATAGTTCGATCGCTGATAGTCTAGGCAGCTGTTATTTCTTCCTCGGGCACTTGCTATTAACTTGCATGTAGATTGAACTACTGTGGTCCGTTTTACAGTTTCTGAAGAGTGGACTACTGTGGTCCGTTTTCGATCAGTTTAAGTGCACTTCTGTGTATACACTTAACTTTCTTCTGGTGCGTGCGAAGTCCTTCTGTGAGGTAGCTTCTGGTACGCCTGTGTCGTTGTGTAGTTGGGTTCCCTTGCCACGCTGTAGGGTCTTGTAGGGTGTGATCCAGGGTAACTCTCTCCGACTTGTGCGGTAGAGGCTATGCAGGCAACTCGTTTCTGGGGAGTTGGGCGCACGGGTTAGCTCGCCTGCTCGTCTGTAATATAAGAGACGAAATTCTGCACAACCCTGAATAATCGGTTTGTGCAGAGCGTCTCACTGAAAGCCAAAGTAGCCCTCAGTGATAGCTCCACATCTCTATACATAAGCGACGAACATTCTGCTACTTCCGGGGTCCACTAGAATCTCACTCTAAATTCCTATACATACACAAATATAAATCGTGGCTAACTATACACATACAGAATTAATAATATTATAAACATTTAGTGGTACAGCCACTGGTCTGCAAACATACATATAAGTTAAACAACAGTGGTTCCGTACGGTATACAACATGGCGGCGCAACCGGTCGTGTTTCGCCTCGTGCTCGGCTCTTCCACGTGGTACGGCAAATTCGGATTAATAATTCACATTTATGCATAGCAAATTCCACAAACATAATTTCAACAATAATATAAATATATCACGATGAAACAGAAATGTGTTCATTTACCTGTTTGACAAGTTCAGGCCCGTGGCGACTTAATAGAATTCTAAGATTCTTAAGTCCTGCTTCCTGGTCGATGTGTGGAGAGATTTCTCTGCCAGCTCTATAGCTGTTAACACTTCGGTGTCTTACTCTCAACTGACCAAAACTGTCCTAGGTTTGGACCCAGTCAAACTGGCTCCAACCGCTTTGCCTGAGCTCTCATTGGTTAAAAACGGTCAGATTCAAAGCTCAAGTGCTGAGTCACTACGCTGTGTGCGGCCGGCTCGCCGTGTGTGGCCCTCTGTGTACCTTAATTGCTGGCTGTGTAATACACTAACCCTCTAATGTTACAATGACTACACAAGGCTAAATAGTCAATAGGCAGAGTAAAACTGCTCGGTTCATGACAGACACTGTCCGAGAAATCTCTCACGTAAGTCTCGGCTAGTCGCAGTGTGACCTTTTTATACGTTTGAAACTAAACTAGGTGCATGTGTAAGCCTTCATGTGTATGTCTGCCAGACTGTGTGTGTGTGTGTGCGGGTGTGGGTGTGTGTGTGTGTGTGTCTATGTGGAGAGAGTGGAGGTGGGATCCGGGAGGAGGGGTGGGGGCAAAGATTGGTTTCCAGGCTGAGGGTGGAGATGCTCTGCGGCTGCACTGCCGTGTACTTTGGTGGTAAGGTGATTGTATGACTTTTGTTTTGTTTGTTATTTGGAATACCTTTTTGTACAGTAGAACGTTAGCTTCTGAAAATAGGCTTATAGTTTGACTGCCACTAAAACGGGTTTTCTTGTCGATGTATTTTTGTTTGGCATTGCATAATACATACGCCCACTCACACACTCGTGCGCAAAAAGACAAAACCGTTAACAGACAAATATTGACTGAGGCTGATGGAGATGTAGACAGATAAAGTTAACAGTGATGGAGATGTAGACAGATAAAGTTAACAGACAAATAGTGACTAAGGCCGATGGAGATGTAGACAGATAAAGTCAACAGACAAATAGTGACTGAGGCCGATGGAGATGTAGACAGATAAAGTCAATAGACAAATTGTCTCATAACACAATTGCGAATAGACGTTAAATAAAGTAAATAAACAATAGACAAACACAACAAGACAAAAAAAACCACAAATTCCCAAGAAAGGGTTACCAGAGATAGATAGATCTTCAGTGTTTATAGGGTAAGGCGAACTGCCAAGAGACAGACGTAGACAAAGACAGACACAGTCACATAGACAAACAGAACACGACAGAAACAGGTAAACGTTAACAGAGACCGACGGCGATAAAGGACAGACGGACGTTGGCATAGAGACCGACCTAACGCATAACACGACAGGAACGGGCAGACAGAGCCATATTTATTGAAGCAGACCGAGAGGCAGATCATTGTTGCAGCAGCGCAGTGCAAATGAGTACGAGGGAAAACAAGACACCCTCAAACGCTGCGCCCTTTCATACCAAAATGAACGAACACCCTCGCTATACTAACAAAAGGACTCCCCCGTTGGGGTGCCGGGGGTTTCAGTATAAATAGTATCCCCACTTTCTGGAAATTTAGTGCTTTAAATTCCCACTGTCGCTGTCTTTCTCATTTGCTCTTTCTCATTCCTGCTCTTTTCTATCAATCTGCTATACTATCGTCTTCTTCGCTAGACCAGTCTCCTACCTTTTTTCTTGAAAACTCTTCCGGGACAAGACTCCTTGTTTGTGTATGAGGTCTGTTGGATCAGCTTGGGAATATTGGACGCTTTCTGCCTGGTGGTCACTAGGGCTTCCTATGATGTTATTATTTAGCAATGTAGGCATTTTATATGTATGTGTTTTGTTGATAATTTATAATGTTTGTATTCTATTTTGTTTTTGTAAACGGGTGTTCGATAAGTTGGGGTGAAGCCTCAGCCGTCCCCTGCGTGGGATGTCTTTATTGTAAAGTGACTGGCTGGTGGAGGGCATTCAGTTTTCCCACTAGGGTTGTTTCAGCAGATTTTTTATGCGGAACGGGGGTTGTCCGGTCCTGATTTGGCTCGGAAGAGTCCGCTGGACCTAAAGCAACAATTATGTAATGTAATGTAATGTAACAAAAGGACTTCCACTATAGAAGGAATTTCATACCATGGACTGGACTGTACTGACTATAGCAGGAGGATGGCCAGTCCTCAGAGCCAGATTCATGTTTTGTCTTGTATGGTACGGTATTGTTATTTTATCGTTCTTAGATAGCCTCTCCAGCTTAAGACATGCTCAAGGCCATGGCCGCGGATATTCCTTCGGATTGGAGTATAAACCGAGGTCTAGTCGGTGCACGCACGAGTCATGCCCTAGGCCGGCTACACAAATACATCCAGCAAGCACTAGATCCCTTCTTCCTCATTCCCGGGCGCTCAGGATGGTGCTCAGTGGTCTTGGCGTCAGATGATGCGCTCAAAGGCTGCAAATGGGCGCCTCGGGCGGTTTGAGTTAGAATCTATATCGGCCAGAGCCTTGAGCTTGAAATAAAAAAGCTATATAAAAATTATTGGAAAAAAAATAAATTCATAAATATTCTGATATCAATCTTCGAACATCACCGAGGAAGTTATACTGAATACAAACAAAATGAACAATAGACAGATAGATAGATAGATAGATAGATAGATAGATAGATAGATAGATAGATAGATAGATAGATAGATAGGTAGGTAGGTAGGTAGGTAGGTAGGTAGGTAGGTAGGTAGGTAGGTAGGTAGGTAGGTAGGTAGGTAGGTAGGTAGCTAGCTAGCTAGCTAGCTAGCTAGCTAGCTAGATAGATAGATAGATAGATAGATAGATAGAAAGATAGATAGATAGATAGATAGATAGATAGATAGATAGATAGATAGATAGATAGATAGATAGATAGATAGATAGATAGATAGATAGATAGATAGATAGATAGATAGATAGATAGATAGATAGATAGATAGATAGAATGCAAATTGAACAATTTAAACGATGAGGGAAATCAAAACAGAATTTCATATATAGTATTCCCCTTCCTCTCAATCTACACTTAGATGCATACACTGAGACAACAACAAGTCTGGGACCAAACCTGAGACAAAATAATTGATTATAAAAGTAGAGTAAAGCAAAGATTATACCCAGACGGAAAACTCCCGTCATTTCGCGTTGCCGTTTACAAGAGTTGCGTCCCTTGAAAATGGGTTGATTAAGGGTCATAGTGGCGGCTGTGAAAGTGAAGCGCAGAGCAGGAGAGAATCACTATGTGGCACCGCAACAATGTGTTCACTGTCAGTTGCAAAGAGGAGTCTTTATTTTGTTATCCGCTCGATGAATCAAGTTATGTGCGATAATTACGTATAATTACATGCTATTTGCAAAACATTGTATCTGTACAATAGCCTACGCACACAAGGAAAAAATGTGGATGAACTCCTTTGAGTTTTTAAAATGCCATTTTTCAGTACTTTGTAAAACAAAAATGGGTAGATTTGTTTAAAAATAAATAAATAACAATTGAGGCGTTGCTACTTCATGCAGCTTTCTCCCAAAACACGAAAGGATGGTGTAATGTAGAAAAGCACAAACTCATACGAAAGTAGCTTGAAAAATGTAAATTCCATATTTACTCATCGTATGTAAACCTGAAACAGATTAGGTTAAGACCACTTGAATGAAATTTTATGTTATAAAATGCATAATTATTAAATCCTTTTGCTTTTGTTGATAATTATAATAGAATTCACCTTGCCACATTCATTCCAAAAGTTGTGTACATTTATATTGAACACGATGCTAAGAACCTCTCTGTCCAACATTCACTCCTATTCACCCACATTTTCCTGTCTTTGTCATCACATTCTCTACCGTCATTTTAACATCATGATTTTTATATTGTTTAAATATTTATTTCGGCGTGCACATATTAAACTCCACATTCATTTATTCTTATTCTGCATATATTTGTTTAACAATTATATTTGAATATAGATTTTTTTTAAGTGTATGGTTTTGAATACTGGTGGTTGTTGTTTTTATTTTTAACTACTGACACATTATTTATACTATTTTGTATCACTGTAGTGCTTTTTTACTTTTCAATACTTTTATCGTTGCTTCATTGTGTATTATTACCGTTAATGTCTTTGTTGTGTGAGTAAGTGTGTGTGGGTGTGTGTGTGTGGTTGTGTGTGTGGATGCGTGTGTGGATGTGTGTGTGTGTGGATGTGTGTGTATGGATATGGTTTTTATACATACCTTTCTATTTTTTATTTTTTATTTCTTATTATGTTGAACGTGTTTTTATCTCATGTTTTAATATTGTTTAAATATGTGTGTGCATGTGAATGCTTAGAGCAGACTTTATTTTGATTTTGAGCTTAAAGAAAATAAATTATTATTATTATTATTATTATTATTATTATTATTATTATTATTATTATTATTATTATTATTATTATTATTGTTATTATTATAAAACATAAATTATAAAATACACAGCTGCACAAACTACTAGCAATCACTGAACATAATTAGGCTTATTATCGATCATCGTTCCATTGACCTAAAGCGCAACAGAGTTACAAAAGTGCTGACACATGAGTTCATTCACATGCTTAAACTGGGTCTTGCACATCCATTAAACAAATTACAATAATTAATAATAGTAATACAATTCTTGATAAATTACAACAGAATAAACAATGAATAAAGTAATACAGAAATACTATCCTATCCTATCCCGTAACTCGGAGGTCGTAGGGCACCACAGATGATCGTTTAACCAGCGTACTCCATCTTTCCATGTCCTCAGCAACCCTGATTGTTTCGCTCAGTGTCAAACCAGTCCATTCTCGAATGTTGTCCTCCCACCTCTTTTTCGGTCTCCCTCTTCTTCTACCTCCTTGCACTGTGCCTTGCAAAACCTGATGATTTGGTGACGTGAACATACCATCGGAGTTTCCGTTTTTTCACCACTGTGAGCAGGTTATCGTGTTGTCCAATGGCTTGTGTGATGGTCTGTCGGACCTCGTCGTTGGTGATGTGCTTGGTATAGGAAATGCCCAGAAGTCTTCTGTAGCACCTCATCTCCATGCTTTGTATTCTTCGTTGGAGATCTGCTGTGAGGGTCCATGCTTCGCAAGCATATAGGAAGATGGAGATGACCAGTGAGCGCAGCAGTCTTACTTTGGAATGTAGACTGATGGTTCTGTCTTTCCAAATTGGCTTCAACCTCGCCAGGGCAGCAGTTGTTTGTGCGATCCTGGAGAGGACTTCCTGTCGGGACCCATTGTCTGATACAATGGCTCCTAAATATTTGAAGCTATGCACTGTGTTGGGGGATTGGCCTTGGACTTTGATGTCCGTGTTGATGCCATTGGTGTTGTTGTTCATCATGTTGGTCTTCTCTGCACTTATTTCCATTCCACAGGCTCTGGAGGTGGTGTCAAGCCTCTGTACCAGCTGTTCAAGTTCTTGCTCCTCTCCAGCCAATCCATCAATGTCATCCGCAAAACGAAGGTTGGAGATTGCTAGACCCCCTTTGCTAACTGTGCCTTCGTGTTCTCCAAGGGCATCTGACATAATGCACTCTAGGAAGATGTTGAAGAGTGTTGGAGAGAGTTGGCATCCCTGACGCACACGACCGATCCGGTATGGAGCAAATGGTTTTAATTCATCATGCAGTGTGTCTTGGGCAAGAAAGACCTGGCAGGGCCCAATCCTCTTCAGGCTGTTGGCCACAGCCGATATCCACGAATACAGTGTGGCTCGCCTTGGCCCCGAGAACGTGGTCGTTGAACCCGTAGTAACATGAGGTTCCTCAGTCCTGGCCGGTGACTTCTGCGTAGAAGACTTTCGCCCAGTGATGCCGTGCTCACATCACCCTGTTAGTCGCCTCTTACGACACGTCGGGTCTATTCTAATCAGTGCCCAAACCCACATAAATACTAACACTCGGAGAGAGAGAGAGAGAGAGAGAGAGAGAGAGAGAGAGAGAGAGAGAGAGAGAGAGAGAGAGAGAGAGAGAGAGAGAGAGAGAGAGAATGAGCAGTTTGGAGCGACACAGATGCTATTGGAGAGTATTGGATCTATTGTCCTCCAGTATCGTCTGCTACAGCAATCAGCCCATTCGCAAGGGAGGTAAGGCATAAAAGTGGTTTGTAAGCGTTATATAGGAGCTTTACGTCTGGGTATAGTCTGTGAGTAAATAAATAAATACAAAATATATACATAAATAAATACATAAATAAAGCAGAGTAAAATAGCATTGGGGCACTTGATTAGGTCAGGGCGCGAGTCTAGCAAATGGGTCCTTGGTACTGTCACCAAAGAATGTACAGCTTCACAAAGAAGGTGCGTAACTCAAAAGTGTGCAAACTCGAAAGCACCCAGCGCCCCCAAGCGGGAAGTCGGAAGCTTTGCTAGCCGGCTAGTGTTGGGAACATGGCGGACAGCATGTGTGAAGCTGCAGGAGGATGCAAGCATGAGATAAATTCATTTTAAAGTTCAGCTACTTATTATTTTATTACTATAAGACTTATAGTTTTATTGAATATAGTTTGTTTGAATTCCGTTTTAATTATTACTCTATTACCTTATGTGAGGAAGAAGAGAACCATAAAATTAGCAAAATGTAAATTGGTGTTGCGTTCCAAATGTTGTGTATTTTACGTCTTCAGTGTTTTTAGTTTATCTCCCTGTCTCAACTTGAGTAATTCTATAAGAAAGGCCTTTTGATGAATGCGTGTATACGTGAAATTGAAACATTAAAAACTGTATCAAGTTTGTAGGAATCTTCTGAGAGTAAAGATAATTATTTTAAAACACGCAAGATGAAGAACACTTTATTACAATTTGGCGAGCCTGCCTGCGTTTCAATTTCATGTATAATTATTATGACAATTTGGCGAGCCTGCCAGGATACATAATTTTTAAAAGTGAAGTGAATTATTAAAATCAAAATGTTTCTTCTGAATCAAGTGTGTGTGTGTAGATTTCCTAATAATTCATATTGCTTCTCTAAATTCTTATCAATTAACTTTGGGCACGTTTTTGTGCTTTGGCACTTTACATGGCTATGTTTCAATTTGTTGCATGTTGTATTGTAATACAATTAAATGACATGCAAGTTCAGTAAGTAATACACTGTTTTTGTTCATTTTCACTTGCTTGTCCGTCTTCTTAACTGTCTGGTCACTGATTTCTTTTTCCTGTCTTATTATGTGTCTGGTCACCGATTTCTTTTTCTCGGCAAATATGCCTATTATACAACTGCACACATACAGGCCTGAGTTGATTGATTGATTCATTGTTGCTTTAGGTCCAGCGGACTCTTCCGAGCCAAATCAGGACCGGACAACCCCCGATCCGCATAAAAGATCTGCTGAAACAACCCCAGTGGGAAAATTGAATGCCCTCCACCGGCCAGTCACTTTACAATAAAGACATCCCACGCGGGGGACGGCTGAGGGTTGACCTCAACTACGCGAACACCCCGGTTACAAAAACAAAATAGAATACAAACATCATTATAAATCATCAACCAAACACATACATATAAAATGCCTATAGTGCTAAATAGTACATTCATAGGAAGCCCTAGTGACCACCCGGCAGAAAGCGTCCAACACTCCCAAGCTGATCCAACAGACCTCATACACAGACAAGGAGTCTTGTCCAGGAAGAGTTTTCAAGAAAAAAGGTAGGTCATTGATCTAGCGAAGAAGAAGATAGTATAGCAGAGTGAAGGACAGAGCAGGAATAGGAAAAAGTAAATGAGGAAGACAGCGACAGTGGGAATTTAAAGCACTAAATTTCCATAAAGTGGGGATACTATTTATACTGAAAACCCCCGGCACTCCAACGGGGGTACTGTTGCCGCAGTGAAGCGTCTTGCCTAGAAAGGAAAGACAGGTTTTCAACTGTGGCTTTCACTGTTCCCTTTATAGGTTTGAACAATCTACAGTGGCAAGATTGCTCATGACCCCAAGGGGTTAACAGGCCTGAGTAGGCTACACAGAAATGCATTATGAAGTTATTTCATAACAAGTTCAGACAAAAGTTATAAATGTACTCGAGCTTTCTCAGTAGAAAAAAACAACTGTTGCATGTGTAGGCCTATAGCACAAATTAATACACACGCAGTCATGCACTCAATTAATAGGCAGATTCACACTTTCATATAACGGAGAAAACAAGGCAGTAACTGCACAACAAGAGCAATTCAGTAATACTGAATAATTGCATTAATTAACAGGTTTGTTGCCAAGTGGTTGCGCACTAATGAATCTATAATAAAGGCAAGCACCGTGTTTGTTTTTAATGTCACACTTTTTTGCTGGTCAGTAACTGTGTGACAGGTCTGCATAAAATCATGAATCGAACAGCTTTGAATTGGTAATTTAAAAAAAAAGTATTTACTTGTATAAATAAAACATTTTTGAGTTCGTTTTACTACAAAAGTATAATGTTTAGGGTTCAGAAAAGTCCTGCGGCAAGGTTTGTTTACGTATTGCTAAGCAGAGGATTACGTCCCTTGCAACGAGCGTTCAGACTCTCCGCTTGGTGCGCGCCAAACGCATCTGTAATCACTTTTTATATAGCAGTGTGGCGTTATGATCCTTCTTTGTGAAGCTGTACGTTCTTTGCTGTCACTACGCTTCGCTCATTACCACATGCACACAATACTTACTACTTTTTTTTAGCAGATGGCCTTTATGAACGCTCGGACAGAAAGTGTAGATTCAGTGTTCGCAAATACTAGCCATAAAAACGTAGGAATATTTTGTCAGTAAATAAAATTGTCATCTCTGAGGGCGAATTACACATTTTATACATCATGGCGAACTTTTTTTAGGCATTGCCACTGTTTTGCATGCTTCACAACATATCAGGGTCTGTCATTTTCTTTTGGTTTTACCTTTCGATCAATGAAGCATTTCTGGAACGTTGCTCGTTGGCGTATTTATATTACCAATTATAACTTTCCTTTCTCAGATGGCGGGCACATACTTTAGCTCGTTCAATAATTTCAGACATTTCCTATACATTTGTGGAAAAACCTTTGTGGAGCTGTCGTTAATCTTGTCACAGCAACGGACAGTGTGGCAAAAATGGGATTACACAAAACTTGGTTTATTTTTCATGACACACGTTAGGAGATTTGATTTATGGTCAATGGTAAATAATATTTTGTTTTCTCGTGTGAAAAAGAGATGGAGAGAGAGGGAGAGAGAGACAGTGAGACAGACAGACAGACAGACAAAGACAGTGTTACACTCGATTCGATGTTGGTGTTTTTCTATCAGTATCTGATTCAGCCCCGATGCTTGAAATCCTGATAGGTGTAACTGATTCGTTTATCCACGCAACCTGCTCACTCAGCAGCAACAAGGCAAAGTCTTCGTATGAAGTTTTCCACTTTTATTCAGCACACATCAACAACTGCATACAATCGCCTTTTCACTCTCAACTTTTTACTTTCCAACTCACTATCCACAACCCAAAACAGTGCGGCACATATACAGCCTATTTCTTCTCCCGAACACCCTGGATCAATCTCGTATGACGCAATTTAACCAATCGCTTCTAACTTCGTCATCACTCAGGGGCGGTTCAGTTAGGTTTTTTTTTTGGGGGGGGGGGGGGGGGGGGGTTCCAAAATTCTATTAAAGGGACTTACTCGGTAAATGTTAATGATGGTCAAGAAACGCTTCAGATCAAGCATCAACATTGGCAGGACACGCACTTTTCGAGCAGACATCGGAAGTGACCACAATCTTGTGATGGTGTCTTTCCGACTTCACTTGAAGAGAGTAAACACAGCAAAGTGCACTAGACTAAAGTTCGACCTGGACAAACTGCAAGACCCGGAGGTGACAGAAATATTTTAGGCCACAACTGGAGGGAAATTTGCACCACTGCTCATTTTAAGAGCTGGTGAAGTAGATGTTAACACCATGACCACCACCTTCAACTTAGCTGTGACAGATGCCTCCATGGAAATCCTTGGAAAGCACCGGTCAAAGAAGAAGCTGTGGATCACACCTGAACTTTTGGACCTGTGTGATAAACGAAGAGATGAAAAAGAAAAGGAACACCTGACAGGGAGCTGATGCCTACCGAAAAATCAACAATGACATCCGAAAAGGCATGCGCACAGCAAAGGAGAACTGGACAGAAGCTCAATGCCAGGAAATAGATAACAGTCTGAACAAAAACAACAGCAAGAAGGCCTACCAGACTGTGAAGCCGCTGACAAGTGTTAAACAGCCCAAGGTCTCCACGATCCAAAGCAAGTGGCTTATGCCTTACAGAAGAACAACAAGTCTTGGACAGATGGACAGAGTACTGCTCTGACCTTTACAACCACAAACCAAACGGAGACCCATCAGTTCTAGCATGTCCAGAGAACAGAGAAGAAGAAGAAATCCTCCCAATTCTCCGAGAAGAAGTTGAGGCAGCAGTGCAATCGCTGAAGAAGGGGAAGTCAGCGGGAGTGGACAACATACCCGCGGAACTGCTTCAAGCAGGAGGAGAAGCGATGATCGACGCACTCACCATTATGTGTAACAAGATGTGGCAGAGTGGGGAGTGGCCTTCACCATGGACATCACTTGTCATCACTCTTTCCAAAAAAGGTAACCTTCAGGAATGTGAAAATTACCGCACCATCAGCCTCATCAGCCATCCCAGCAAGGTCCTCCTGAAATATAATACTCAACAGGTTGAAACCCCAAGCTGAAAAAATCATAACCGAAAAGCAAGCAGGATTTAGGGCAGCGCGAAGTACCACTGAACAGATTTTCAACCTCAGAATAATCTGCGAGAAATATCTACAGCACCAACATCTATATCATGTGTTCGTAGACATCAAAAAGGCGTTTGACCGAGTCTGGCATGCAGCTCTGTGGGCAACCATGAGAGTGTACAACATCAGCCCTAAAATTGTTGAAGTAATCAAAAGCCTGTATGACAAGGCTACCAGTGCAGTCCTCCACAACAACACCATCGGAAACTGGTTCAGAACAACAATCGGTGTGCGTCAGGGATGCCTACTCTCTCCAACACTCTTCAACATCTTCCTAGAGCGCATCATGTGAGATGCCCTTGCAGACCACGAAGGCACAGTCAGCATAGGGGGAAGAGCAATCTCCAACCTTCGTTTTGCGGATGACATTGATGGATTGGCTGGAGAAGAACAAGAACTTGAACAGCTGGTACAGAGGCTTGACACCACTTCCAGAGCTTATGGAATGGAAATAAGTGCAGAGAAGACCAAAATGATGACCAACAACACCCATGGCACCAACACGGACATCAAAGTCCAAGGCCAATCCCTCAACACAGTGCATAGCTTCAAATATTTATTAGCCATTGTATCAGACAATGGGTCCCGACAGGAAGTCCTCTCCAGGATCGCACGAACAACTGCTACCCTGGCGAGGTTGAAGACAATTTGGAAAGACAGGGCCATCAGTCTACATTCCAAGGTAAGGCTGCTGCGCTCCCTTGTCATCTCCATCTTCCTATATGCTTGCGAAACATGGACCCTCACAGCAGATCTCCAACGAAGAATACAAAGCATGGAGATGAGGTGCTTCAGAAGACTTCTGGGCATTTCCTATACCCAGAACATCACCAACGACGAAGTCCGACAGACCATCACACAAGCCATTGGACAACACGATGACGTGCTCACAATGGTGAAAAAACGGAAACTCCGATCGAGACTGGAATCAAGACCCCATCGACCGGCAGATTGCCAGGCGGAAGTGGCGCTGGGTGGGACACACTTTGCGGAAACCCCAACGGGACATCACACGGCAGGCCCTACAGTGGAATCCTCAGGGGAAGAGGAAGGTTGGTAGTGTCATAAATTGGCTAGTTTTAACTCTGCTTGTTGACTATTTAGCCATGTGTAGTCTTTGTAACAGTAGAGAAGTTAGACTATTACACAGCAGCAATTAAATTACACAGCAGACCACACACGGCGAGCGAGCCACCCACATCGCAGTGAGTCAGCACTTGAGTTTTGAATCGGACCGTTTTAACCAATCAGAGCAGGCTCAGTGGGTAGAGCAGTTTTGACTGTGTCAGGTCTTAGCACAGCTTGGTCAGTCGTGTGTGAGACGAGGAAGAAGTAACATCTCCTTAGCTAGCAGAGAACTATCTTCACTCATAGACCAGGAAGCAGGACTTAGAATCTCAGAATTCTATTCAGTCAACACGGGCCTGAACTTGTCAAACAGGTAAATGAACACCCTTCTGTTTCATCGTGATATATTTATATTATTGTTGAAATTATGGTTGAAGAATTTGCTATGCATAAATGTGAATTGTTAATCCGAATTTGCCGTACCACGTGAAAGAGCCGACCACGAGGCGAAACACGACCGGTTGCGCCGCCATGTTGTATCCCGTACGGAACCACTGATGTTTAACTTATATGTATGTTTGCAGACCAGTGGCTGTACCACTGAATGTTTATATTATTATTAATTCTGTATGTGTATAGTTAGACACGATTTATATTTATGTATGTATAGGAATTTAGAGTGAGATTCCAGTGGAACCCGGAAGTAGCAGAATGTTCGTCGCTTATGTATAGAGATGTGGAGCTATCACTGAGGGCTACTTGGCTTTCAGTGAGACGCTCTGCACAAACCGATTATTCAGGGTTGTGCAGAATTTCGTCTCTTATATTACAGACGAGCAGGCGAGCTATCCCGAGCTATCCTGTGCACCCCACTCCACAGAAACGACTAGTTGGTTGAGGAACCTCTACCGCACAAGACGGAAAGAGCTGCCTTGAAAGACACCCTGTCAGACCCCACAGCGTGGCAAGGGAACCCAACTACACAACTACAAAGGTGTACCAGAAGCTACCTCACAGAAGGACTTCGACCGCACCATAAGAAAGTTAAGTGTACACCCAGAAGTGCACTTAAACTGATCATAACAGGACCACAGTAGTCCAACTCTTCAGAAACTGTAAAACGGACCACAGTAGTCCAAATCTACATGAAATATTATAGCAAAGTGCCCGAGGAAGAAAAAACAGCTGCCTAGACTATCAGCGATCGAACTATTTGCATTGAAAGAGACGTTTTAAAGTAGATTAGTACTTAGAGAATCTTGTATAGAGTAGAAGAAATAAATGTGTGATTTTAACTGTTATCAAGTGGCTGGACTACATATGATTCATAGCCGTGTGAAAGCTAGTGTGACAGTAATCTTTTACCATTTTTCTATCTATTTCTGTATCCCAACCTTAACACAGAACGAGCTAAACAAATAAATTTATTAAAGTAATTCATAGGGTGACTTACTAGCAGTTCCCACCGAATAAACGTGAGGGTCCATAATTCCATTGTGCAGAGCCCATAAACCCCACGTTACAGGTAGTCCCAAGAAGACCTGGAGGCGTTCCTGTGAGGAGGAGATGAAGAGCTGCAACCTGTCATGGGGTGAACGGAAAAAGGCTGCCCAGAACCGAGTGCGCTGGAGAACTGTTGTGGAGGCCCTTTGTTCCACGCGGAATTCAAGGAATTAAGCAAGTAAGCAAGAAACAATCAGGGTTGCTGAGGACAGGGAAAGATCGAGTACGTTGGTTAAACGATCATCTGTGGTGCCCCTTCGACCTCCGAGTTATGGGATAGGATACGATAGGATAGGATATGTTATTTACTTTTAAGATTAAATTTTCAAAATAATAATTACCTCCTTTGCTTCCAAAATATGTACTGAGCTTTGCCACACCTTTCGAATCGGAGGGCTTCAACGACGGCGTTCGCGGCAGTTTGAAGCGCTGGGTTGTCCACACTATGACTTTTTCAGCATGCGAGGTACTTTTAAAATGACCAAGCCAAAATGATCTACCTACCACCAAAATGCAAAACATATATATAGTCATATAATAGGCTGACGTCAATTTTTTTTAATGCTAGCGATCTGAGTCACACTGCCTTCACGATGGACCGATCGATCGCGATCGACGTATTGGGCACTCCTGTCGTAATCCATTATATTATCCATTAGGAATATCGTTTCCTTTCTTTTCATTTCTTCCGCTCGTGGCGCCCCCACCCCCCCCCCCCCACCCCCCCCCCTTCACTCCTAAAAAATAAACAACTAAAACTAAAAATAAATAAAATAAATAAATAAATAAATAAATAAATAAATAAATAGAATGTCGACGAAGACGGGAAATATCAGCTTTGCTCTTTGTGGAGCACGAAAGACGGTGTTTGTCTGGAGATTGTTTAGAATGATTGCAATGATTGAAGTTTTTTAGGGAGAAGATTGCGAGGGCTTGCATATTGTGGGAAAAGTCAAATACTCGTACCCAAAAAAATAAAATAAAATAAATAAATAAATAAATAAATAAATATATATATATAATTTATTTATTTATTTATTTTTATTTTTTTTTATTTTTTGGTTTTATAATTTTATATATATATATATATATATATATATATATATATATATATATATATATATATATATATATATATATATTAAAGTGATTTTTTTTCTCTCTCTTTCTCTCTTCTTCTTCTTTTTTTCCTTTTTTTTTTTTGGGCTGGGGGGGGTTCCGGAAACCCCGGAAACCCCCCCCCCTCGTCCGCCCCTGTCACTGACTTAGTCATACATTTTTCCTTTCTGTCCAGGCATGTTCTCAAATTTTCTACGCTTTCTCGCGCAACTTCTATTGACAGCAAACAGGGAAATCTAGAGAATTCTCCAACAATATCGACCAACTAAAATTATCAACGTTATACAAAGCTTCTTGTAACAACAATGCAAACTCAAATCAAAGGTTAATAAACTCTATTATTGAATGCTTTGCAAAACGAAACGATTAGATCTATCGTGCGCGCTTCAGACATACTATCCTTTGCGTTTCAACGTAACATAACCCCCCACTCAGGAAGAAATTTACCCAATTTCTTTCAACAACGTTGAAACGTAATGCACAAGCAAAGTACAGAATTAAAACTTATTTCAGACTGTCTGAATACTGTCAGTGTTCACAGTTCATTCACACAGAGTCAAAGTTTCTCATCTGCAAGTCTTTCTGGATACTGTCAATGTTCACCACACAGTCAATGTTCTTTACTCACACACTCTGCTGAGGAAGTCCGCACCAACATTGTCTGATCCTTTAATAGATTCTACTCGCATGTTAAAGTTCTGCAAGTACATAGCCCATCTCATGATCCGACTGTTCACAAACTTGGCAGAGTTTAAGTAAGTTAACGGCTTATGATCAGTCTGCAGCACGAACTTCACTCCTTGAAGGTACAGTTCGAACTTCCGGATTCCCCATATGATGGCAAGGCACTCTTTCTCCATGGTCGAGTAATTTTTCTCAGCCCTGGACAGCTTCTTGCTGGCGTAACTGACCGGAAATAGTTTCCCTTCGTGTTCTTGCATCAGTATGGCGCCGATGCCTTCGTCCGCTGCATCTGTTCTTAAGACGAATTCCTTGGAAGTGTCAGGCAGTCGTAGCACCGGATCCTTCGAAAGGATATCGCGCACAGTCTGGTATGCCTTCTCCTGAGACGGTCCCCACTGCACTTGGTTTGGACAGCCTTTCCGCACCAGGTCCGACAAAGGTGCTGTGATGGCTGAGTAGTTCGGTACGAACTCCCTATAATACCCAGCCAATCCTAGGAAAGATCGCACCTGCTTCTTTGTTTGGGGACGTGGAGCGTTCAGAATCTTGGTGACGTTTTCTAGCAGAAACCCCTTTTGTCCTTCTTTCAGCGATTGGCCGATAAAGTCGACATTGTCAGTTCCCAGAATGCACTTACTGGGTCTCACGGTCAAGTTGGCTTCTGTGAGACGGTGAAACAGCTCCCTTAAGGTCTGCAGATGCTCTTCCCAGGCGCGAGTGTGGACTAGTAGGTCGTCCCAGTAACACACGACGTTGTCCATCCCATTGAGCATCTTCCTCATTCCTCTCTTCAGGGTAGCTCCGCTGTTGACCATGCCAAAGGGCATCCTTAGGCACTCGTACGTCCCATCAGGAGTTATAAAAGCAGTCTTAGGTATGTCCTGTTGACGCACGGGGACTTGCCAATAACCCTTGCTGAGGTCAATCTTTGAGAATATTTTACTCCCCGATAGTTGGCGGAAGAGGTCTGCTGCAGTAGGCATCGGCTCAGGGTCGAAGACGGTGATCTTATTAACCTTCCTGTAGTCGATGCATACTCTGTTGCTGCCGTCCTTCTTCTTCACGACCACGACAGGGGACGCGTAGGGGGAACTGGACTCCTTGATGATGCCCATCTTCAGCATCTCATCGATGTCTTTTTTCAAGATTCGCGGGCCTTGAAAGGGATCGAGAAGGGTTTGGATCGAACGGGGACATTTGAAGTGAGGTGGACTTCATGTTTGACCAAAGTCGTAGAGCCTGGGACATCGCTGAAGCTATGGGGAAACTCGCCCATAAGGTCCTTGAGCTCAATCTTCTGACCTTCCGTCAAGCCTGGCCCTAGCTTAACATCATCGATGCCTTCTTTGCTGTGGAAGTCTCCCAGTTACAACAGTTCCTCGCTGTCAAAGCTGTCGTCGATCACAGCTGCTGTGGCTGCGTGCACAGTCTCTGATGGCCTTCCCACGTACAACTTAAGGAGGTTGGCGTGGTATATCTTGGAATGCTGGCCGACCTTCACCTTATAGTCGTTGATCCCCACCACGGTCTCCACTTCGTACGGGCCTTTCCACTGCATCAGCAACTTATTATGATCAGTAGGTAGCAGCACCAGCACTTTGTTGCCAGGTTTGAACTTCCTGTTCACGGCCCTACGATCGTAGTAGTGCTTTCCAGTCTTGGGACTTCTTCAGGTTTTCTCTGGCTATCTCGAGAGTCTGCTCCAGCTTCTCCCGTAGCTCAAACACGTACTGGTAGCTATTCTTCACCTCTGGGGTGTCTACTTCTTTCGTCCACAGTTCTTTTAAGATGTGCATCGGCCCTCGGATGGTTCTTCCGTACAGCAGCTCGAACGGAGAGAAGCCGGTGGGTGTCGTAGTCAAATGCCGGATGCTCAGCAGTCTGTTGACCTCCTTCATGCAGTCAGAGACGAACTGCGTCCCGAGGTCTGTCAGAATTTCTTCAGGCACTCCAAGTCTACTGAACATGTCCACCAGTGCCTCTGCTACAGTTTCAGTGTCAATCTTCTTCAGTGGCACTGCTTCTGGGTACCGAGTTGCATAGTCCACTAAAGTCATTACCCACTGATGACCTTCTTCACTCGGAGGTCTTATTTCGCCGATTAAGTCTAAGGCCACCCTCTTGAAAGGTCGGTCGATCAGAGGCATCCTCTGCATAGGCACTTTCGGGACCCTTCCTCGAGGTATGGTCTTCTGGCAAATGTCACATGTTCGGCAGAAACGGCTGACGTCCACACCGCCTGGATTCTATCCGACGTCTTCTTGATACCCAGGTGACCTCCCATGATTGAGTCATGCGCTACTTCCATCACCTGGCGCCTTAGGGGTAACGGTACCAATACTTGACGTAGTGGTTTCCCTCCGTTGACTCTCGGGTGCTGGAAGATTCGATACAGGATCTTGGCCTTCACCTCAAAATAGACCGTACCACTGCCTTTGGTCACGTGGTCTTGGCGGTTCCTGTACTTGTTTAAAGTGCTATCAGCTTCCTGGAGCTGGATCAGCTTATCTCTGTCCACGATGGCAGCTTTGGAGTTGTCGGCGACCTTCAGTGGCGTAGACGTCTTGTCTCTCTTGGCCTGGGCCCTGGTAGTAACAGCACCGACGATCTCTGGTCGGCAGGGTTGAGCCGGAGTAGCCACATTGTCCCGTAGCAGCTCTGAAAGGTCTCCATCGGGAAATGGCAATGGATCCTCCTCCACAACTTCGACGCGTTGGGTTGAGGCAGGACTCCACTCTGGATCGGGGTCGTCGGGTCGTCTCGCGCCGTCGATGTTTCCGATCATCAAATCGTATAGCGGCTTCTTCAGGCAAACCGCTTCTACTTCGCCTATGTAGAAAGGAGTGCTGACTTGAATCTTCGCAACTGGCGCTCTCACACATTTGCTGTCGGCCATGAGTGTCCATTTAAAATCGCCAGTGAACTGTTCTTTAGCGATTAGGTCTTCTTTGACGATGACCCCACTGCAGCCAGAGTCTCTTAAGACAGTCACTTCATGATTTCCGACGCGTCCCTTTGAAACAGGCATGTTCTGGACGGTCACAGCTGCGCTGGCGACGACGGGGATGGATTTCCTGTTGACAAGGAGAAGTTGGCCATCGGTTATGCACTCTTGCACGTCCGCAGGAGTTGCTGCGCGCTCGTTCTCACTCGGAAGAATGACGCTCCCGCCGCACACTTGATGGTCAGATCTACTGGGTTGCCGTTGATTGGAGAATCGTCTCTGTCGGTTGCCCGCCTCTGCGTTGTGCGTATTGCTCTGCTGTCCGCTATTTCTGTTTTGAGGACAGTTAGCCGCTCTGTGGTCTGTTGCGCTGCAAGTGAAACAGCCTCTTGAATGCCCTTCCCTGGGAGGTGGCGTGGAATCCGTGTGTCTATGGCTCGTCTGATTTCCTGGATCTGGCTCCCATGGTTTCCAGTCTTCTGAAAATGTTTCGTCGCGCTGGGTGGCCCCATGGTCTTCTCATAAGCGATGAGATATCTTTCAGCAGCTTCAGCAACGTCTTTTAGCGTCTGCAACTTTTGTAATTCTAAGTGGGTCGCCAGGTCCTTGTGACAGGCATTGAGGAATTGCTCCTTCACGATCAGGTCATGGAGACTATCGTAAGACTTCCCTTTGCCTGATAATTCAACCCACTTGTGTAGATATGACGACAGGCGCTCCACAAACTGCTTTGGAGTCTCGTCTGACAAAGGCCGGCATTCACAGAAGCGTTTACGGTAGCCCTTCTCTGTGAAGCTGTAGCAATGTAATAGGGCCTCTTTCAAGACGTCGTAGTTTTTGGCGTCATCGTTCGACAGTCTGGTGTAAACTTCCAGTGCCTGCCCCGTCAGAAGTGCACTTAGTCGAATCGCCCAGTCTCGAGGTTGCCAGTTGGAGCTTTCGGCAAACCTTTCGAATCTCGCCAGATAACTGTCGATCTGGTCCTTCCCGTCGACGAACGCTGGCAATTTTGGAGCCATGTGGTCGCTGATGACTTGTGGCGCATGCTGATTGTTTTGGATACGCGCCATTTCTAGCTGGAACTGCCGATCAGCTTCTCTTTCCTCACGCCTGCGCTCATCTTCTCTTTCTTTCCGCTGCTCTTCTCTTTCTTGCCGCTGCTGTTCAATTTCCAGACGCTTCAGTTCTAATTCTCTTTCTTCTCGGCGACGCTGTTCTTCTAATTCTCTTTCTTCACGGCGACGCTGCTCTTCTAATTCTCGTTCTTGTATTCTCTCCTGGGATTTGACGTACTCCGTCAGCTGTTTGCCTTTTAGATTCAGTTCAACCCCTTTCTACCAGAAATCAGCCATCTTAATGCTTTTCTGGAAAGTTCTTTTCTGGAAAGTTCTTTTCTGGAAGGTTCTTTTTCTAGAAAGTTCTTGACTGTGCTGCACCCTTCTAGCTGTTCTGGAACAGCACGCTTTCTGCAGTAGCGCTGATGCTTGTCACTAGTCGCCTTCGCTGACGCAGGCCCCACTGTCCTCGTCGTATGCGACGCTGCACCAAGCTGGTGTTGATGTATACGCTTCTGTGCTGAAGTAGACGCGACGTCCGCTCGTCACTCTCTCTAATACTGGCGATGTAGCTCCGAGACTGTCCCTCGACGTAGTCTTGCGGCAGCCACGTAGTCCCGATCTGTTGTTCGCTCACGAAGCAACTCTTCAGCGACTACACGCCCTTGCAGTCAACCCGAATCTATCGGGGATGTAGTCCCAGTATGTTGGCCCCTCCCGACGCAACTTGTTGGCGACTATCCTTGATGACTGCCTCTCGTAACGTTGACTCGCTTGTTGTAGCAGTTGAACCCTTGGCTATGACGTGGATCGCGGCTTGACCCCCAAAATGTTACACTCGATTCGATGTTGGTGTTTTTCTATCAGTATCTGATTCAGCCCCGATGCTTGAAATCCTGATAGGTGTAACTGATTCGTTTATCCACGCAGCCTGCTCACTCAGCAGCAACAAGGCAAAGTCTTCGTATGAAGTTTTCCATTTTTAATCAGCACACATCAACAACTGCATACAATCGCCTTTTCACTCTCAACTTTTTACTTTCCAACTCACTATCCACAACCCAAAACAGTGCGGCACATATATAGCCTATTTCTTCTCCCGAACACCCTGGATCAATCTCGTATGACGCAATTTAACCAGTCGCTTCTAACTTCGTCATCACTGACTTACGTCATACATTTTTCCTTTCCGTCCAAGCATGTTCTCAAATTTTCTACGCTTTCTCGCGAAACTTCTATTGACAGCAAACAGGGAAATCTAGAGAATTCTCCAACAATATCGACCAACTAAAATTATCAACGTTATACAAAGCTTCTTCTAACAACAATGCAAACTCAAATCAAAGGTAAATAAACTCTATTATTGAATGCTTTGCAAAACGAAACGATTAGATCTATCGTGCGCGCTTCAGACATACTATCCTTCGCGTTTCAACGTAACAGACAGTAAGATAGAGAAGAGTTAGAAATAGAGACAGAAACAGTCAGAGAGACAGACAGACGACCGACCGACCGAAAGACAGAAAGAGAAAATACAAGTTCGGGTGGGGTTTTGTTTGTTTTTCAGTTTGTTGCTTTTCGTATATTTTAACAGTTCAAAGCAAAATCTCCGGGCATCCGACCCTTATCCAATGGTATAATTATAATACATGAAGATACGAAACATACAATTATCAGGCAAGGCAAACGACCTCTACATACTGGCGAAACATAAAGTGTATGTCAAGTATAGACAAAAAGAAAAAAATATAATTAATCAATCAATTATCCGCTAATAAATTAAAGAGAACATAAAAACAACTCTTATTACTAACATGCATTTACAGCAATTCTACTACAATTTGTGGGTACCATCATGTGTCCATATTAGCGACGTTAGCAGGCATTTTGTCACAGCAACAACTATCAAATAATCTTTAAAAAAAATGTCTTCTTTTCTTTTTCTCTTTTACACTTTCAGGAACCATAGGTTTTATTATTTTATAAACACATAAAAGATGGTCGCGATCAATGCGTTCACCACATATACACTTATAACAGACTTTCCTTTCTTGCCATATATTTCAGGAATATGTAGCTGTATTGGTTTTCTTTTTATTATCAGATTCTTAGTTATACTCCATTCTCGTCGAGTTTCTTATCTTTGAAGAGGAAAATCCATAAACGTTTATTGTATATAGGCCAGCAATACAAAATATAGAAGCCCGTTCAATCCAGAAAAAAAACCATCTTAGAGAAATCCCAAGCGTTCCAAAAACAACATCGGGTTCCGCAAGGAAAGAAAACGTGGCGGCAACCATTTCAATTAAATATTTGTCGCTACCGGTTGTTATCGTAGCCTAGAATAAACCTGAATCGACAGATACATTATGCACCACGTGTGATGATGTGAAGTTTCAGGTTCATGAGAAAGGTTTGCATTGATAAAACAATTGCACTAGCCGGTCCAGATCGATTTACGGCCGACATTCTGATATAAGAGGATGCGTGCTCAGCTAGGTCAATACCACATCATTCTATGTTAAAGCAGCCTCATTTTAAAAGCTTTTTAAGAAGGCTGATCATCGAGTCTCCCCTACCCTTTGTGGAAACATAAAGACCTTCTGCACTAGACCTAGGACTAAAGGGTTGGCTGGCCAATACAGGCTCTAATTCAAGCCGATCGAGGCCCACTTGCAGCATTTGTGTGTATCGTTGGCGCCTCGGCTTGAGTTAGATCCTGTATCGGCCAGCGCCTTGAGTCGCCAAGAACGGCGAAATATGTGCGCTATACAAATACCCAATAATAATAATAATAATTAATATCGTCTGACGCCTAGACAACTGAGCAATCCTGGACGACGAGGAGGCATAGGACTTTGCAAGCGCTGGCTTTGTTTAATAAACTGGCGCTCATCTTTCTAGTCTGAGCACATGAAAGCCTGCAGGATCTCACGAAGACCGTGCGACTAGACCTCAGATTACACTCTCGTCCGAAGGAGCAGAGTAGGGGCACAGTGCTTAGTTGCCTTTTTCTCAGGGTCATTGTGAGCCGGCACTCCAGACACTCAAACGGAGAATTTCGAACCGCTGCCTGAATTCTCTCTCTCTGCCCATCTATCTGTCTCTGTTTGCCCGTCCGTCTATCTCTCTGTTCGCCTGTCTGTCTGTCCGCCTGTCCGTCTATCTGTCTGTCTGTCTATCTATCTGTCTGTCTGTCTGTCTGTCTGTCTCTCTCTCTCTCTCTCTCTCTCTCTCTCTCTCTCTCTCTCTCTCTCTCTCTCTCTCTCTCATTCTCGTAAATTATTCTACTCGGCTCATATTCAACCATTTATTGATTATTCCTCTACTATTTGGGATTCTGCTAGTGCCAATGCCATGAATTCTTCACTTAGAATTCGCAAACATGCAATTAAACAAGTTGTTCTGAAACAAAGAAAATCTCTTGATGACTATAAAGAGCTGAATGTATTACCTCTTGCCGACATATTAACATTTAATAAAGGTGTTTTCATGCACAAGATCCTTTCTGGCAATGCAACTTCCTACCTTTCTTCTAATGTTTTTCAAAGAAAACTGCCAGATCCTCCATTAAGTTAAATGTTCCTATTCCAAGAACTGATCTTTTCTAAATTAGTCTAGCATATTCTGGTTCCACTTTGTGGAATACATTTCTGAAGATCTCCGCAGCCTAGTATCTCAATTCACATCAATCAAAAAACAACTTTTGAAATACACTAAAACTGAACTAAACATGCAATTAATTAACAACATATATAAATATAATATTCTGTGTGTGTATGTGTGTGTGTGTGTCTGTGTATCAATGTATGTATATGTCTCAATTGGCAAAAGTATTTAATAGTAGTAGCAGTAGTAGTAATAGCAGTAGTAGTAGTAGTAGTAGTAGTAGTAGTAGTAGTAGTAGTAGTGGTAGTAGCAGTAATAGTAGTAGTAATTACTTTATGAAATATCTTGTTTGTGTTAGATTAAGATGTTTGCTGTTATAACGTTGATTGATTGATTGATTGATTTTTGCTTTAGGTCCAGCGGACTCTTCCGAGCCAAATCAGGACCGGACAACCCCCGATCCGCATAAAAGATCTGCTGAAACAACCCTAGTGGGAAAACTGAATGCCCTCCACCGGCCAGTCACTTTACAATAAAGACATCCCACGCAGGGGGCGGCTGAGGCTTTACCCCAACTAATCGAACCCCCGGTTACAAAAACAAAATAGAATACAAACATCATTATAAATTATCAACAAAACACATACATATAAAATGCCTATAGTGCTAAATAATAACATCATAGGAAGCCCTAGTGACCACCCGGCAGAATGTTATAACGTTATTTTTCTAATTCATTGATATTGTTACGAGGGCAGGATGTAAAACAGTGCGTCCAGCGCCTACTCTTTTACCCTTGGAACATAAATTTTCTCTCTCTCTCTCTCTCTCTCTCTCTCTCTCTCTCTCTCTCTCTCTCTCTCTCTCTCTCTCTCTCTCTCTCTCTCTCCACATTCAACTGTTTTGCCTTCATTTCTCCATCAGGCCGAGTCCGACGCGCCTCCCCACACCCCTTATGCTCCCCTTCCCTCTCTTGTTCAGCATCCTGTTTTATTTAGCTTTCAATTAAACTATTTACGGGTGGAGATTGTATGAAGTCAGTCGTAGCCAGTCAACAACCCTGTATTATCCACAATGGAGAATTCATAAAGCACACTGCATTTCAGCAAATAACAGTTTTGTGAACAAATAAAATAACAATACATACAATCACAACTTAACAACTACTACAACTACATTTCCACGACAGTTATACAAAATATTTTACACTGTATTCACATCTGCACACATACAAACACACGCACACACACACAGACACACACTTCATTCTGTTCCAACTCTTTCACCACAAACACCTACACCCATTTATACCAGCATTCTACCTCTTACTTGCGTCTTCCGGGATTTTCGTTATCTTTCCTTATTGATTAAAAAATAATACCATCTGGCCAATGCTGACATTGCTACAAATCTGTGGTTGAATAATGCAGTACTAAAGAAAATTAACACTTTGGCTGTGTCTGGAAACACAACTGATTGGCTTGCCATCTTGTGACTTACAGAAAAATCGGGTTCACCAGAACTGATTTTTTAAAAAGCTGTATTTTATTGATAAAATATATAAGTATTTTAATAATGAAAAAGATGTACCTTTCTGAAAGTCAATACTTTTGTGTACCAAGACTTAAATCATATGGTACGTTAAAAAAAAAGTCAGTTGTTATATCCTATTCTATCCTATCCCGTAACTCGTAGGTCGTAGGGGCACCACAGATGATCGTCTAATCAGCGTACTCCATCTTTCTCTCTCCTCAACAACCCCCAGGGCTTCGCTCAGTGTCAAGTCACTCCATTCCCGAATGTTGTCCTCTCACTTTTTTTCTGTCTCTCTCTTCTTCTGCATCCTTGCATGGTGCCTTGCAGAATGGTCTTTGAAAGGCCCGATGCTCCGGTGACGTGGATATACCATCGGAGTTTCCGTTTCTTCACCACGGTGAGCATGTCATCATGTTGTCCAATGGCTTGTGTGACGGGCTGTCGGACATCGTCGTTGGTGATGTGCTGGGTATAGGAAATGCCCAGAAGTCTTCTGTAGCACCTCTTCTCCATTTTTTTTTGTTATATCCCAATGTAAAACTCTAAGTGAATGAGAACAATTTTGCGCTGGTGATCGTGTAAGACATTCTAGCCTTGGTGTTTTTAATTCTTCCGTCCTGTCCCATTGCCTTAGTTCAGTGGTAAAGTGTTCACCTGCACACGGATGACCCGGGTTCCTATCACGGGGCAAGATATATAGCAGCCATTTTGTTTACACTGCATGTTAGTAGATAATAAATGCTGTGGCGGTTCAGTGTTTATTTAGGTCCCTATCCTCCTTTTATTCTTATTCCATCCAAAATGTTGTTCACTTTTTCTAGATGTTAAAAACTGTATTTTTGCAAGCTCACTTAACTCTTTTCTTTTAAAAGAAAGCGACAAAAATTTTGAAATATTTTAAAGGGCAGAAAACTACTGTATGTTACTGTGTATTAATATATGTTTTATCGTCTTGTGATGATTCTAATTGTATTCAATAATGACGTGCACTATCGATGTCGCGTACATAAAAATAAGTTAATGTGATATGATACAGCACCAACAACACCTATATCATGTGTTTGTAGACTTCAAGAAAGCGTATGACCGAGTCTGGCATGCAGCTCTTTGGGCAACCATGAGAGCGTACAACATCAGCCCTAAAATTATTGAAGTCATCAAAAGCCTGTAGGACAGGGCTACCAGTGCAGTCCTCCACAACAGCGCCATCGGGAACTGGTTCAAAATAACAATCGGTGTGCGTCAAGGATGCCTACTCTCTCCAACACTCTTCAAACATCTTCTTAGAGCGCATCATGTATGTTGCCCTTGCAGATCACGAGGGCACAATCAGCATAGAACAATCTCCAACCTCCCTTTTGCGGATGACATTGGTGGATTGGCTGGAGAGCAACAAGAACTTGAACAACTTGTACAGAGGCTTGACACCACCTCCAGAGCTTTTGGAATGGAAATAAGTGCAGAGAAGACTAAAATGATGACCAACAACACCAATGGCATCAACATGGACATCAAAGCCCAAGGCCAATCACTCAACACAGTGCATAGCTTCAAATATTTAGGAGCCATTGTATCAGACAATGGGTCCCGACATGAAGTCCTCTCCAGGAGCGCACAAACAGCTGCTGCCCTGACAAGGTTGATGCCCATTTGGAAAGACAGAACAATCAGTCTGCATTCCAAGGTAAGGCTGCTACCCTCCCTTGTCATCTCCATCTTCCTATACGCTTGCGAAACATGGATGGAGATGAGGTGCTACAGAAGACTTCTGGGCATTTCTGGTATACCAAGTACATCACACACAACGAAGTCCGACAAGCCATTGGACAACATGATGACATTGTGAAGAAACGGAAACTCCGATGGTATGGCCACGTCACCAGAGCATCGGGCCTTGCAAAGATCATCCTGCAAGGCACGATGCAAGAAGGCAGAAGAAGAGGAAAACAGAAAACGAGGTGGGAAGACAACATTCGAGAATGGACTGGTTTGACACTTATAGGGAAGCCATGAGGGTTGATGAGGACAAGAAAGATGGAGTGCACTGGTTAAGCGATCATCTGTGGTGCCCCAACGACCTTCGAGTTACGGGATATGAAGAGAATAGAAAACAGATTATATGAAGAACAACCTATTCTATTTTTTAAAAAACAAACATAATTGCGAAAAACATGTCTTCGTTATAATTTTACAATTACTTTCGTTTATATACCATGTTTCCCGACTGAATTTTGGTACGTTGGCACACTAATATACTTTCATTAATAAATAGGTCGTAATATGAACAAGGTAGTTATTTAGTAGAGGTCACAAATTGGAGTGACCAGATTAATTTAATTTACCTCTTGTTAAATGTATTCAGATTTTGTATCTTATAACCAGTACAGGCTGCATCGTTATCAATTTGAAAACAGATCCTCACTTATTAGTCATAAAATTAATGGACGCAAAAAAATCGAGAACTAAAGTACCAGCGACGTGAAAATAATATGATATTTGATTTACGAAACACTGAATATGTCACACACACACACACACACACACGCACGCACTCACGCACACACACACACACACACCTATACACACATACATACACACATACACACCACAAAAAAAAGGTAAAGGTTGTCCCATAGCCTTGGGGGACTTCGTAGGGGAGCGTTATGCTGGAGATCAGCGTAATGAGGGTGATGCCCATCTCTCTCCCTCGCTGCTTTACCTTCCCCACCCTTAAGAGAGTAGGTACTTAGTCACAGTTGAGTCAACTGGGGGCGTTGTTATTTGTCGCTTGACGTTTTGCGGTCACCCATCCAAGTGCTAACCGCACTGGACGGTGCTTAACTTGCGACACAGTAGCGAATGCTCCAACCACTGCTCTATCCGACACCCTTACTCACAAGTATTGACAAAGAAACCTTTTTTATAATGTGAATGAACGTTGAAGTAGAACGTCAACAACCTCCATTGGCGATATGCCATACGGGAATAACCATCCCAGGAGAAAAGGGTAGGGACCTAAATCAACATTGAACCCCCAGAGCAATAATACTGCTAGGATGGACAGTGACAATTGGCCACTTCAATCTTGCCTGCCACGCAATTCCAACCTGGCTCATGAGTGTGCCAGGCGAGTTGTCTCCCATTTCGAAGATGGTGGGTTTTGTTGTACACAAGTGTGTGTGTGTAAGAGAGAGAGAGAAAGAGAGATAGTGTGTGTGTGTGCGTGGCGCGCGCGTTCGTCTGTGTGTGTGAGAAAGTGTGAGACAGTGTGTGTGTGAGTGTGTGAGTGAATGAATGAGCGATTGAGTCAGTAACTGAATGTATAAAACCCAGGGTAAAATCACATTTAAAATTTCGATATAAATCAGTTGAACTGAACTAAAAAGAACGGAACAGAACTTAACTCTACAACAAATCGATAGAGCCGAGGTTCAAATCTCTAGACACAGGTACACCCGCCTCAACTGCGTAATGGTCGCGTGTCTGTACAAAGCGGATTCGCCTGAGACCGTCTTGCCTCCCACACTAGTGACGTAAGTGAGAGGGCACTGACCGGTTTTTCAATCAGTAGATAACTACATCTCCGCCACAAATTCCTCTAAAACGGGTTCTACACAATTTAAGTACTACATTACAGTTTGGTCTAGAACAGTAGACTACATCTCTCAAATAACCTGATATATAGTCTATTATTTTATGTTCACACTTTGATACAAATCTGGTGCCAGTTTGGTTCAGACCATAGATATAAAAGTCACACACAGAATTAGGAAGGCTGGAAGGTGTAAAAATGGGAAAAAAAAAGATTTTGTAGGGATTTTAACAGGGGTTCTATTGGAGGTGAATTTCACCCTCTGGTTTACTGTGCGGTGATGGAGGGGGAGAGGAAAGGGGTGCTTTCAATCTTTCCATTTTTGTTTTCCATTGCATGCCGTGAGGCAAATGAAAACACTGAATGGCTATTTGCTCACGAAGCGACAGAGAAACAGACCGAGAGGCCTTAGACAGTATCCGAGTTTCAATGCAAGCGAATTCTTCTTCTTCATCTTTGTTATCTTCATCTTCACCTTCTTCTTCTTCTTCTTCTTTTTCTTCTTCTTCGTCTTCTCTCCAGGCGGTGTAAATGAAGAGGTTGAATGACCGTTTGTTGATGAAGCGAAAGAAGATCTAGAACGCGATGCCCTTTCCTTTCTCCTTAATGCGCGATGTGTCTATTGATTGGCAGAAGAAGAAGAAGAAGAAGAAGAAGATTTATAATAAAATATAGCTTTAGTACAACCTACAAAATGCTTACATCATGGTGTAGGAACATTCCATATATACAAAGTCTTTATTTTGCCAAGAACATTATCATCAATACCAGCTCAAAGCTCTTTGGCTATGAACATTACTAGCTTACTTTACTGCACATAAGCAGAAACCTAAGAACGTCTTATAAAGTAAGTAAATTGCATCGGTTTTTTTTCTTCTACCCTAAATTACTTTTAAAATCATATATTAAGTACCAGTCTTAAAATCATTGCAGTATAATATAAAGACCAATAACTTATAAGCACAAGAAGAACCAATACATCCTATCCCATCCTATCCTATCCTATCCTATCCTGTAACTCGGAAGTCGTAGGGGCATCAAAGATGATCGTTTAACCAGCGTACTCCATCTTTCCCTGTCCACAGCAACCCTGTTGTATTAAATTGTATCGTATTGTAATGTATTGCACTGTATTGCATAGAATTGTATGGCATTGTATTGGTATTATATTCTTTTATATGTAAATTATTGCCAATAAGACACATATTCTTCTTCTGCAAACGCCATCTTCCCTCCTTAGAGCTTTCCTCTTACAGTGGAAGAAATGGAATGATTGACGATGTAAAGCATAGCAACAAGACATGAAAGATGTAAGGCCAGAGCTGGTCCCAAAAGTACGCCTTGTTATGCGTTAAATATGATTATTACCACAGCAGATAGAACTGGGCTTTTAAAAATCAAATATCGCATGAAGGGGCCGGGTGTATAAAGCTGAAGTCACAGGACCAACACACAACACCAAGCACGAATATTTTCATGTTCTGACTTTTTCCCGTGTGGCCATGTCTGAAATATCTCTTGTGCAAATGGTTTATCTATTAATTTTTAAATGTCTGGTGATTTAGAACCCGCTATAAATTTGAGTTGCAACAGCGTTGTTAGTTGGCCATAAGCAGCAATAAATGCGTATTGGGTGATGCGTAGTCGAACAGTAATAGCCAATATGGCTCAAAACTGAACGGGACCACTGTCAAATTAATGTATTTCCGCAACAAACACTCAGTTTTTATCGTTGTTTTTATTCGACATAAAAGCTATATGTACAAAAGCCTGTGTTATTGTTGTAATCAAAAGTACAAAATAAAAAAAGTGCGGATACAAATAAATCGTCTGGCGCAAGAGCCCCTTTTATGGTATAGTGCTGAGAAGATTCTTATTCTTCTTTGGTAGATTTATGTTCCGGATACATGAGCGCAGAGGGGACTTAAAAACGATAACAAGTTGAAGAAAGACGTCAAATGGATATACGGAGGCTGGGTATAGTAAAGGCGACCTGAGGAGGTTGAACGCTCCAAGCAGCTGCGAGAGAATGGAAGGCCAGTCGTGTTTCTCAAGAATGTTCGAGACGTGCCGTTGAAGCATAGGTCCTTGCAGAGGCCGCGTGAGGGAGAATAAGCAAAACACAGGAAAAAGCAGGCGGCGCGAAACGCCTATATCCTTTCTCCTTACTCATGCGTCACACAATTTATCTTGATTGCTCCCTAGAAGTAGTGTGTATAGCAATCTAAGCTTAGAGCGCACTAGAGACGCTTCCTGTGGGAGACAGCATCGTATATATCTCCTTTTGCTGCTTTCTCTACTGTCTTGAAGAGTGTACTCGCGTATACTGGTGACTTTTCTCGAGTCGAGCGGAGTCACGCTATACGCGAGCGAGACACAGGATCTGGTCTTGTTGGGCCATTATTGTAAAACGAGAAGAAAGAAGTATTGAGTTGGCACGTGTCTTAACAGCGTGTGTCCCATGTGCAGATCAAGAAGACGAGCACCAATATATGAGCAGCGCACAAATAGGTCCGTTTACAAGTGTGAGATGCACTATCAGCGGTGTAGGCGTTCGGAAGGCGAGGGCATTCCTAAGAAGCGGGTGGCGAGGCTGTACAGCAGATTTTACGCGCGCGCAGGAGATGTAGTGTCAGTGAGCTTGCAACCGCTAAGAACGCATGTTCAATAGCAGGTCGGCATGAAGGACTGGGTGCGATCATAACGACCAGTCTCGCGAGAATGGAAAAAATAGAGTCGAGGCGCAGTACAGCAAGGATTGTGCGGTAGATAGAGAGCGAATGCTCACCCTCTGAGTATCTGTCAGTGCAGGTAAGAGCGCAAAAGGACAAGGAGCTTCTACTGCTCTCTTAGCACGATTGCAGGATAGAGGCGCACACACACACACACGAGTATGGTGATACGAGTATTATCTACGCTATAACTATGCATAGCACATACATCAGTCCTGCGACGTATGGGTAGCGACTCGAAGCGAGTGGATAATATGTTTGAGCGTGGAGTAAGGTGATAGAGAAACTGATGAAGAGTAGAAGCGAGAGCGCAAAAGTGATTATGATATGAGGAGATTTGAGGCTTGTTATTAGATCGTGGGAAGGGGTGGGTATCCCAAGTGCATTGGTACTAGTGGGAAAAGAAGGGAGGTGGTTGTTCTACGTATATATCTACTATTGCTTCTGGTGCTGACTGAGCCAAACTGCATAATAAGATTTAATGTTTTCATTAGGACAGGATCAGTTCTGAGTAGAGAGAATGCTATTTAAGTTATGTGGATATAGAGTAATGTTATATTAAGTGAGAGCGTGATATAACTGGTATGAGCTGTGATAAAAGAGAGAGTGCGACTCAAGTTGGATAAGATATATAGTGTTATTAGGACATAGAGTACGTGTGAAGTAGGATTCTATATATCAAACGAGATAAAAAAAAGTCAGAAATACTCTATCTCTATAAAGCCTATTTAGTAGTAGTAGGGTAGATCAATTATTGTCGATATTTTTGATGATAAAGGATGAGGAGGAGTTAAGAAGGTGAGATAAAGGTAATATGGAAAGTTAGATTATGGTGTGGTGGGGACTAGTGTTGAAGAAGTGACAGCTGAGGAAAAAAAGAGGTTTCCGAGACCCGGAGAAGACTCTCGGGTCCTAATGGCGCGATACAGAATGACGTAAGTTCGTCCACGCGGGGTTGGAACCCGCCTCCTTCGGCATAAGAAAGCAGCGCACTATCTACTGTGCTAGCAGGCAATCCCCAGTATAGTAGGCCTATTTATCTGTTCAACTCGCAATCCTCATACAGTTATACACTAAATTCCACATCTACAAACTAACGAAACAATGTTGTGGTGATGCTGTTGTTTTTAACACACACACACACATACACACACACACATACACACACACACACACACACACACAAACTAACCCACGCTCTTTTGTTTATTTAGCTGTATATTCTGTTTGTGTATCATGCTGTGTGTATGGTTTTGTTGTAGACTGTAATGTCTTACTTGGGTTCATTTTTGCTGGTTTGCTGATGTCTTGTTTTTAATGGCCTCGAGTTTGCTTCGCTGAATTGCTGATGCCCTGTATGCACTTGTATTATGATTTGCTTGTATGTCTTTAGTGTTTTTGTCTTTTTGACCTTGTTGTTTGTACTGCCGTGGTTTAACTGTGTGCTTGTATGTCCTTTCGCTATGTTGCTGATGTCTTGCTTTGGGTATGCTTTGCTTGTTTCCTGATGTTGGTTTTCTTTATTATTGGCAACAATTGCACAAGAGTATATTCATTTATATTCTCAAAATTCGTTACAAATATATACTGATGGATCAGTTTTAGAAAACGGAAATATTGGAGCAGCATTTTATATTCCTGATTTTAAAATATCCCGACAATATTTTTTACCGAGAGGTAGTACGATTTTTACAGCTGAATTAATTGCAATTTTAATGAGTCTATCTTTTATAACTGATTTTACTAGTATACCTTTAAAAATTGCAATATTTTCTGATTCAAAATCAGCTTTATCGGCTTTGTCACCTTGGTTTAGTAAGGAGCGACAGGAACTGTTAACTGAAATAAAGCTTTTATGTCACCAAATCATTACCAGGGGATCGGATATTTCATTAATGTGGATACCTAGTCATTTAAATATATTAGGAAATGTCATTGTTGACCATTTAGCAAAGAGTGCTGCATCTTCGGACGAATCCATTAAATTATTTGTCAACCTTACAACAAATGAAATTAATAATCAAATAAAACGATGTGCTTGGAATCAATGGAATGAGAAATACAAGCAAGAGGTCATTGAAAAACATTACTTGAATAATTCACCCGTATCAAATAACATTATATCTATTTCAAAATCTTTTTATATTAACAGTTTATTTCACAGACTAAGGCTAAATGCTTGGCGTGCTCGTTTCATGAATCCTCCAGTTCTTTGTAATTGTGGTATATTTTTTAATGTAAATCACTTAATATTTGAATGTCAACAAAATTATAACCATTTTCAGCCTTTACTCTTTAGATTAAATAAATTAAAGCTACCTATGTCAATCTCAAGTATAGTATATCCAGAAGATCATTCTGATTGGTCATTGAGCTTAATGCTCATAGATTTACTTAGAAGTCATGAATTATTCAATTTTTTCTAAATATCTTCTAACAAGTAGTTGAGTAATTGTCTGTTTATTCTTTGTACCTAATTTATTTAATTAAGCATTATTAGTTTTAATAAATATATGTTATTTATTTATTTATTTATTTTTGGATGGAAGGGTGGGGGGAATTCTTTATTAATTTGAATTTGTTTTAGTTTTGATTGATTATTTTATCATTTTTCTTTTAGTTTGTTTATGGGGTGTGCGAGGTAAGGGGGAATTCGGGGGTGGGATGGAAGGGGGAGGGGGGTAAGGGCCTGGAGGCCTAACTTCAATTTTCTGTAAGACGCAAAATAACATTTATAAGTACTTCGTTCTTCACAGGTAAAGTTGAAAGTTTTTATTTTTTTTCCCCTTTGTGTGTTTCTTACTCAATGAATTGTTACAAGGGAATGAATGTATGTTGTTAAAAGTGTATGTGTATGTTAGTAGTATGATGATCTCTATAGTTTGATTAATTAATTACTTCATTTGGAAAATATCTATGATGTGCGCATGTTAGATTTTGTAAATTGTTTATGTTACATCAGTACAACTTATGTTAATCTGATGAATAAAAATTGATGCAACAACAACAACAACGATGTTGGTTTTAAGTATTGTGCTATGTGTTTGCATGTTTGTGTAACTGGATGTAATTGTAAAGCGCCTTGAGCAGTTGTATGAAAAAGCGCTATAGTAAATATACATTATTATTATTATTATTATTATTGTTATTATTATTATTATTATTATTATTATTATTATTATTATTATTATTATTATTATTATTATTATTATTATTATTATTATTACACAATAAGCAAAGATTCTGTACTTGCAATAATTGGAGCGATAAGTCTGTATAAGATCAAATTAAACCTAAGGCACAGCCAGCAAGAGTAATCATGCGTTATTGACAAAGACATAACTGTCAATAGGTGGTTACGGCATGGGAGTCTCGTTTAGAAACGACCCACTGTGTGCAATAAGCTCAACAGAAGCGGAGTGAAAGTAATCAGTTATGCGAAAGAAAGAAAAAAAATCAACGACGTCAGTTCAAATCGATCTGGAACAAATTATACTGAAATGTTGAAGTCGATTTGCCATGACTGTTGTTTTTCCGTTGATTGGTAGTTTTAAGTGTGGCATCTTTTAGACCATAGGGTGGGGGGGAGCGGGAGGGTGGGTGAGAGGGTGAGACAAGGAGAGGAAGAGAGATGGGGGAAGTATCAACTGCTGTTTTCTACGCACTGGTTGAAAAGTACCTCCTTAATGACAGTTGCTTACAACGGGTAGAAACAGTAATGCCTTCACAACAAACCAAATGCACTGTGATGATCCTTACCGACAGTTCCCCCCGATGGAGTACCGGGGCTTTCAGTATAAATAGTATCCCCACTTTCTGGAAATTTAGTGCTTTAAATTCCCACTGTCTCTGTCTTTCTCATATGTTCTTTCTTATTCCTGCACTGTTCTATCAATCTGCTGTAATATCTTCTTCTTCTTCGCTAGACCAGTCACCTACCCTTTTTCTTGAAAACTCTTCCGGGACAAGACTCCTTATTTGTGTGTAAGGTCTGTTGGATCAACTTGGGAATATTGGACGCCTTCTGCCAGGTGGTCACTAGGGCTTCCTATGATTTTATTGTTTAGAAATGTAGGCATTTTATATGTATGTGTTTTGATCTTTTCTAATGATGTTTGTATTCTATTTTGTTTTTGTAAACGGGGGTTTGATAAATTAGAGTATAGCCTCAGCGACCCCTGCGTGCGTGGGATGTCTTTATTGTAAAGTGACCGGCTGGAGGAATGCCTTCCGTTTTGCCACTGGGGTTGTTTTGGCAGATCTTTTATGCGGATCAGGGGCGAGTCCTCTTTCAGCGAAGTTGTGGTCTTGATTTTGTCGGGACAAAGAGACAGAGACACAGAAAGAGAGACAGAGTGATATAGAAGTCAACCATCTGTTCGAGCTCCTCCCGTCAGGCAAACGCTTCAGAGCACTAAAAGTTAGAACTAGCCGGTTTAGACATAGCTTCTTCCCCGTGGCCGCCCTCTCAGTACCATTGTCCTCAGTTATCCACAGAGCATGAGGTGTTATACTTAAACGCCAATTTATTATTTGCGATAATGTGTTAGTGGTGCAATTCGGATTCTTTAATGTATTTTTTTAAATTATGTATGTATCAGTATTTTATCTCATTATGTTTTAATTTAGATACCCATGCGGGTATGCGCGAGTATGCGTGTGCGTGTGGGGGTTGCGAGTGGGCGTGCGCCTGTGCTTTACTCCTTAAATAACTTTTTTTTATCAGAGTATTTTAATGTTGTAATGTCCAGTGGTAGGTTGTTTGTTGTTGCAAAGGGACTGAATGTTTTACAGCATCACCAAAACAAAATCCTATGTATTTTTGAATTCATTGGGTAATAAAGTGTTGGATGGATGGATGGTTGGATTCGAAACCTTTAATAGGATAATAGCATTAGGTCCAATGGACCTGTCTTACAGCTAGTCCTTAATAAAATTGTAAAATAAAAACTAAAAATTTAGAACAAACAAAATAATTAACATAAAATTGAAGAGAGAGGGAGAGAGAGGGAGAGAGAGAGAGAGAGAGAGAGAGAGAGAGAGACTAGAGAGAGATGGAAGGAAGTGGGAGAGATGGAGGGAGAGGGAGAGAGCCAAAGAGAGAGACAGAGACAAAGACAGACAGAGACACAGACAGAGATGTTCATTGAGCAGCTCTTTTTACCGGAAAACGTAATTCGGCATTGACAGAACCTCGGTCTTTAACATTGAAATACTATCGATTCCATGATCCACGGTATTTCACAGTGGACATACACCACATGGCGTCCTCATGCGAAACTAGTAAGCATGGATGATGTATGGCTAATTAGCAGCAATAATGATAATCCTCTTATATATGGACCGATCTGTGCGGCCACACAGCTGCTGGTCCACCAAAGTCACGTAATAAACACCACAATTTCATTGGCCAGACATTCAGAATACCCACCAAGCTGGACGGGATTTTGGTTAAAGGAACCCATTTTGATCACGCATCCTCGACAGATCCGTTTAACATTCACGATGAATGTTGCCCCTCTGAACAAAATAATTAGCTGGAAACGAAAAACAACTCTTTCCGAAATTATAATTATTTTGTAACTCAATAACTCCCGTTGTTTTGTTTTTTTAATTATTAAGTAGCTACCAGCTGGATATCGTTCTAGCGCTACAAGTACAATCTAATCGTATAGGGAGTTGGTGCACCGTTAAACAGGTGGAAACCACACCCTCTCAAAACAGAAATGGAAATTACAGCCGTTAGCGATTGGCTTGAGATACGAAATCCCACTTTGGCATTGTTCAATGGAGGACATAACAGTGCCAATTTTACAATAAGACGAGTCAAAGCAAGTCAGGTAAAAAAAAAATCTGTATTCACAACAACAAAAAAAGAGTGAAAATGTGGCGTGTCGCTTATAACATAAACTATCAACACGTCTTGTTTGTCCTTGGACAAATGACATTCAAGCTTATATAGAACAGGCTCTCACTCACTCTACCCAGGGGTGCAAGGCTTTATGGCTCTTTCTTGAGCTATTAGAAGGTTAACCACTGAATGAGGGAAGATGGGAAAAAAATAATAATAATCCTACCCTATCCTATCCTGTCCCGTAACCCTGAGGTCGTAGGGGCACCACAGATGATCGTTTAACCAGCATACTCCATCTTTCTCTGTCCTCAGCAGCCCTGATGGCTTCGCTCAGTGTCAAACCAGTCCATTCTCGAATGTTGTCCTCCCACCTCTTTTTCGGTCTCCCTCTTATTCTACCTCCTTGCACTGTGCCTTGCAGAATAGTCTTTGCAAGGCCTGGTGATCTGGTGACGTGGCCATACCATCGGAGTTTCCGTTTCTTCACCACTGTGAGCAGGTCATTGTGTTGTCCAATGGCTTGTGTGATGGTCTGTCGGACTTCGTCGATGGTGATGTGTTGGGTATAGGAAATGCCCAGAAGTCTTCTGTAGCACCAAATCTCCATGATTTGTATTCTACGTTGGAGATCTGCTGTGAGGGTCCATGCTTCGCAAGCATATAGGTAGATCGAGATGACAAGGGAGCGCAGAAGTCTTACTTTGGAATGTAGACTGATGGTCCTGTCTTTCCAAATGGGCTTCAACCTTGTCAGGGCAGCAGTTGTTTGTGCGATCCTGGAGAGGACTTCCTGTCGGGACCCATTGTCTGATACAATGGCTCCTAAATATTTGAAGCTATGCACTGTGCTGAGGGATTGGACTAGGACTTTGATGTCCGTGTTGATGCCATTGGTGTTGTTGGTCATCATTTTGGTCTTCTCTGCACTTATTTCCATTTCATAAGCTCTGGAGGTGGTGTCAAGCCTCTGTACCAGCTGATCAAGTTCTTGTTCCTCTCCAGCCAATTCATCAATGTCATTCGCAAAACGAAGATTGGAGATTGCTCTTTTCCCAATGCTGACTGTGTCTTCATGATCTGCAAGGGCATCTGACATTATGCTCTCTAGGAAGATGTTGAAGAGTGTTGGAGAGAGTGGACATCCTTGACGCACACCGATTGTTGTTCTGAACCAGTTTATAATAATAATAATAATAATAATAATAATAATAATAATAATAATAATGGTTGTTATTGCCTCCGACTCAAAGCGCGGCGATCTGTAACCAACATACAAGCTCACATGCTATAGACCTATTTACATACACAACAAACAGTCACCACTCAAACATGGTGTATAAAGGTATGTCGCCATTACAGAAGACGGAAGGGAAATTGAATTTTATATTTGGTATTCTAGACAGACTGCCTCCCATACCATTACTGAACATTGTGCGTTTAAACAAAGTCGTTTTCAACAGTTCTCCCCTGCCTGTATGAACACTTCCCGGAGGACAATTTCCTAGCTGCGGTGTGCAGCCTGATTGGGGTAAAAAGGTAATTTTCTCCATCATTATTGCTGCGTGGCTCTTTGTTTTCCTCTTCTTGCGAGGCGATCCGCCACATCCTTCTTTCTACATGGATAATTCAATTCATTTATCCTGCCATCATCTTGCCTGTTCTCTCCCCTCTCCCCCTTCTCATAACCCCCCCCCCCTCTCTCTCTCTCCCTCTCTCTCTCACAGGTAGCAGCTCTGAAATGTGCTCGTAGATCTAAATTCGAATTTGTGGATTTTTTTGCTCCTTTGTGACTATTTGATTAATCAAGATGGGACTATGTACATTAAGTGGTTTTTAAAAATCATTAATGTTGCTAATTATGCAGTCTTTTTGTTTATTTCGCTTCGGGATCATTGCAGACTTGCGCAGATCTCCGTTTTTCATCATGGCGACCGTGTCGTCGATAGACCTGATTTTGTGTTTTAAGTGATCGTGGCTGTTTCATCCTCCACGATATAAACGTGTGCGTGGCTGTTGACAATATATACACCAACGCACCTGCAACAATCGATCATGCTTCCATAATGAGCATAAGTGACCATTCCCAATATATTGCGCACAAAATTTACTAAATGCCCAAATCAAGCATTAAAGGTCATACTATTATTACATATCGGTCCTTTAAACACTCTGATTGTGGAGCATTTCTGAGCGATCTATATGATGCATCATTTGATGATGTATATAATTATAATGAAACTCATGTTGCTCTTACTTGCACCAGTTAAAAAGAAAAGAGTAAAACATTCTAAACTTCCATCATGGCTGACTCCAGAAATCATAGATGCAATGTCCTATCCTATCCTAACCTATCCTATCCTGTCCCGTAACTCTGAGGTCCTTGGGCCACCACAGATGATCGTTTAGCCAGCTTACTCCATCTTTCTCTGTCCTCAGTAACACTCATGGCTTCGTTCAGTGTGAAACCAGTCCATTCTCGAATATTGTCCTCCCACATCTTTTTCCGTCTCCCTCTTCTTCTGCCTCCTTGCACCGTGCCTTGCAAGATGGTTTTTGCAATGCCTTATGCTCTTGTGATGTTGCCATACCACCGGAGGTTGCGTTTCTTCACCACTGTGAGCAGGTCATCATGTGGCGTGTGTGATGGTCTGTCGGATTTCGTTGTTGGTGATGTGCTGCGTATAGGAAATGCCCAGAAGTGTTCTGTAGCACCTCATCTCCATGCTTTGTATTCTTCGTTGTAGATCTGCTGTGAGTGTCCATGTTTTGTCTTTCCAAATGGGCTTCAACCTTGTCAGAGCAGCAGTTGTTTGTGCGATCCTGGAGAGGACTTCCTGTCGGGACCCATTGTCTGATACAATGGCTCTTAAATATTTGAAGCTATGCACTGTGTTGAGGGATTGGCCTTGGACTTTGATGTCCATATTGATGCCTTTGGTGTTGTTGGTCATTATTTTTGTCTTCTCTGCACTTATTTCCATTCCATAGGCTCTGGAGAAGCACGCGCACACACAAACACCCAAAACACGCGCGCGCATACACGCACTCAAACAACACCCACTAACAATGAACACTTTTCCTCCCCAGCATCATTCCTTCACACACATGTAAGCAGAAAATTATTTTCCCACTCCTTCCAGAATTATTTTCTTTTATGATTTAAGCCCCCTCTCGTTTTATGTTTTCTCCCTACACGTCTTCCATCTTCTAAGACTTTTCCTCTCTTCCCCCTCCCCACAGTTTGTTCTTGTTCTTGTTCTTGTTGTTGTTGTTCTTCTTCTTCCTCCTTTTGTATATCTAGACTTACCCGGAAATACTTTGAAATAGTCGGGAATCAGAAAGAGCAAAACTGTCGGTCGGTCCATCCTTTGGAAGCCACATTTCAATAACTATTTAACGGGTTTTGACCAAACCTCCTAGAAACATTACCTAGGTTAGTTGTCTGCCTCCCGAGCCATCGTATTTACCGCAAAGGTCGAGGTCGCTGGAGTCATTTCTATAGCTAAACACGTTTTGGTCCATATCTCCAAACGGACTAAACCGATTTTGTTGAGTTTAAAATCACGTGCCATCCTTCAGCAGCAGTTGGGTTGTCGGTCGGTCGATCCTTCGCTCCCAATTTCACTTGAGTATGTGTTCAAAACACACTTTTCCAATCAATCAATCAGTCTGTAATGTAATGTCTGTTCACGCATTTGGGTGATATTAGGACAATGAAAATTGAACTTTTAAAACACTAACTATTTAAAAACATAATTTCAAAACAGTCTATAAAAGCCCACCAACAGGAGATTTAGCAATAATTTTCACAACGTCTATAACATGTGGATGATACAAAACCATTTTTTTTGCCTTGTCCAAACAATAACTCCACCCACATTCGTCATCTTTACTTTGTTATTGCTAAATCTCATGTTGGTAGAGTTTTATAGACTGTTTTG
>CM072518.1:9884984-9922484 GCA_036898135.1 Oncomelania hupensis | reverse complement strand
TTAGGATGTGCATCGGCCCTCGGATGGTTCTTCCGTACAGCAGCTCGAACGGAGAAAAACCGGTGGACTCCTGCGGTACTTCTCTGTAGGCGAAAAGTAAGGCGTTGATGTAGCGATGCCATTGTCTGGGCTGCTCGCTGCACAGTTTCTTCAAGGTGGACTTCAACGTAGCATTGAACTTTTCGACAAGCCCGTTGCACATTGGATGGTAGGGTGTCGTAGTTAAATGCCGGATGCTCAGCAGTCTGTTGACCTCCTTCATACAGTCAGAGACGAACTGCGTCCCGAGGTCTGTCAGAATTTCTTCAGGCACTCCAAGTCTACTGAACATGTCCACTAGTGCCTCTGCTACAGTTTCAGTGTCAATCTTCTTCAGTGGCACTGCTTCTGGGTACCGAGTCGCATAGTCTACTAAAGTCAGTACCCATCGATGACCTTCTTCACTCGGAGGTCTTATTTCGCCGATTAAGTCTAAGGCCACCCTCTTGAAAGGTCGGTCGATCAAAGGCATTCTCTGCATTGGCACTTTAGGGACCCTTCCTCGAGGTATGGTCTTCTGGCAAATGTCACATGATCGACAGAAACGGCTGACGTCCGCATGAAGTCCTGGCCAGTAGAACACCGCCTGGATTCTGTCTGACGTCTTCTTGATGCCTAGGTGACCTCCCATAATTGAGTCATGCGCTACTTCCATCACCTGGCGCCTTAGGGGTAATGGTACCAGTACTTGACGTAGTGGTTTACCTCCGTTGACCCTCGGGTGCTGGAAGATTCTGTACAGGATCTTGGCCTTCACCTCAAAATAGACCGTGCCACTGCCCTTGGTCACGTGGTCTTGGCGGTTCCTGTACTTGTTTAAAGTACTATCATCTTCCTGGAGCTGGATCAGCTTATCTTTGTCCACGATGGCAGCTTTAGAGTTGTCGGCGACCTTCAGTGGCGTAGACGTCTTGTCTCTCTTGGCCTGGGCCCTGGTTGTAACGGCACCGACGATCTCTGGTCGGCAGGGCTGAGCCGGAGTAACCACATTGTCCCGTAGCAGCTCTGTAAGGTCTCCATCGGGAAATGGCAATGGATCCTCCTCCACAACTTCGACGTGTTGAGTTGAGGCAGGACTCCACTCTGGATCGGGGTCGTCGGGTCGTCTCGCGCCGTCGATATTCCCGATCATCAAATCATACAGCGGCTTCTTCAGGCAAACCGCTTCGACTTCGCCTATGTAGAAAGGGGTGTTGACATGAATCTTCGCAACTGGCGCTCTCACACATTTGCTGTCGGCCATAAATGTCCATTTTGAATCGCCAGTGAACTGTTCTTTAGCGATTAGGTCTTCTCTGACGATGACCCCACTGCAGCCAGAGTCTCTTAAAACAGTCACTTCATGATTTCCGACGCGTCCCTTGGAAACAGGCATGTTCTGTACGGTCACCGCTGCGCTGGCGACGACGGGGATGGATTTTCCGTTGGCAAGGAGAAGTTGGCCATCGGTCATGCACTCTTGCACGTCCGCAGGAGTAGCTGTGCGCTTGGTCTCACTCGGAAGAATGACGCTCCCGCCGCACACTTGATGGTCAGATCTACTGGTTTGCCGTTGATTGGAGAACCGCCTCTGCCGGTTGCCCGCCGCTGAATTGTCCGTACTGCTCCGCTGTCCGCTACTTTTGTTTTGAGGACAGTTAGCCGCTCTGTGGTCTGTAGCGTTGCAGGTGAAACAGCCCCTTGAATGCCCTTCCCTGGGAGGAGGCGTGGAGTCTGTCTGTCTCTGGCTCGTCTGGCTTCCCTGGATCTGGTTCACATGGTTTCCAGTCTTCTGAAAATGTTTCGTCGCGCTGGGTGGCCCCAACGTTTTCTCATGAGCGATGAGATATCTTTCAGCAGCCTCAGCAACGTCTTTTAGCGTCTGCAATTTTTGTATTTCCAAGTGGATCGCGAGGTCCTTAGGGCAGGCGTTGAGTAATTGTTCCCTCACGATCAGCTCATGGAGACTCTCGTAAGTCTTCCCTTTGCCTGATAATTCCACCCACTTGTGTAGGTATGATGACAGGCGCTCCACAAATTGCTTTGGTGTCTCGTCTGACAAAGGCCGGCATTCACGAAAGCGTTGACGGTAGCCCTTTTCTGTAAAGTTGTAGCACTGCAATAGGGCCGCTTTCAAAACGTCGTAGTCTTTGGCGTCATTATTCGACAGTCTACTGTAGACATCGAGCGCCTTCCCCGTCAGTAGTGCGCTGAGTATGATCGCCCAGTCTTGACGTTGCCATTTAGCGCTTTCGGCGAACCTTTCAAACCTCGCTAGATAGCTGTCGATCTGGTCCTTTTCGTCGACGAATGCTGGCAATTTTGGAGCTTTGAAGTCGCTGATAACGTGTGGCGCGTGCTGCTGTTGTTGGATGCGCGCCATCTCTAACTGGAACTGACGATCAGCTTCTCTTTCCTCACGCCTGCGCTCATCTTCTCTTTCTTTACGCTGCTCTTCTCTTTCTTCACGGCGACGTTGTTCTTCCCTTTCTTCTCGACGTCGCTGCTCCTCTAATTCTAGACGCTTCTGTTCTAATTCTATTTCTTTTTCTAGACGCTTCTCTTCCAATTCTCTTTCTTCTCGGCGACGCTGCTCTTCTAATTCTCGTTCTTGTATTCTCTCCTGGGATTTGACGTACTCCGTCAACTGTTTCCCTTTTAGATTCAGTTGAATCCCTTTCTGCCAGAAGTCAGCCATCTTGATGCTTCTGGAAAGTTCTTGACTGGAAAAGTTCTTTTTTTCTGGAAAGTTCTTGACTGTGCTGTACCTTTCTAGACTGTTCTAGAACAGCACGCTTTCTGCAGTAGCGCTGATGCTTGTCACTAGTCGCTTTCGCTGACGCAGGCCCCGCTGTCCTCGTCGTATGCGACGCTGCACCACGCTGGTGTTGATGTATACGCTCCTGTGCTGAAGTAGACGCGACGTCCGCTCGACGCTCGCTGTAACACTGGCGATGTAGCTCCGAGACTGTCCCTCGACGTAGTCCTGCGGCAGCCACGTAGTCCTGATCTGTTGTTCGCTCACGAAGCAACTCTTCAGCGACTATACGCCCTTGCAGTCAACCCGAACCTATCGGTGATGTAGTCCCAGTATGTTGGCCCCTCTCGACGCAACTCGTTGGCGGCTACCCTCGATGACTGCTTCTCGTAACGTTGACTCGCTTGTTGTAGCAGTTGAACCCTTGGCTATGGCGTGAATCGCGGCTTGACCCCCAAAATGTTACACTCAGTTTGATGATGGTGTTTTCTATCAGTATCTGATTCAGCCCCGATGCTTGAATTCCTGATAGTTGTGTAACTCAGATTCGTTTATTCACACAGCCCGTCCAAACAGCATACAATTCACAAAGTCGACGTATGAAGTTTTCCACTTTTATTCAGCACACATCAACAACTGCATACAATTTTCAATTCAACTCAACAACTTTCACAGCAACTTTCCAAATCACTATCAACAACTTTACTCTCTCAACACCGACTCGGCACACGATTAAATAACCTCTCTCTTTTCCGGAAAGATTTCGAATACCGTAGAAATGACGCACTGCCACCAATCGAATAAAAGATCGTCATCACTGACTTACGTCATACATGTCAAAAGAATGTTCTCCAGTATCTATGTCCATCAAGAAGCTTCGATCGTTAGTAAACAAACGGATCCAGAAGATTCTCCAACAATATCGACTAACGCAAATCATCAACGTTATACAAAGCCTCTCCTAACAACAATGCAAACTCAAATCAAAGGTAAATAAACTCCATTATTGAATACTTTGCAAAACGAAACGATTAGATCTATCGTACACGCTTCCGACATACTTTCGTACGCGTTTCAACGTAACAAACTCGTTCTTTGCGCTCATCAGATGAAAAACTTTTGAAAACGCCCAAACGTCGGCTTAAAACAATTGGCGAGCGGTCTTTAAGTTTTCAAGCACCCAAGGTTTGGAATGCGCTGCCTGCCGGTTTAAGACATTGTACAGACCTTGTTTTTTTCAAGGGCTGCTTAAAAACGCACTCCGCAAGGCATTTTCTGTGTAAATAGTAAGAACATTAATAATACTTTCTGAATAATGCTGGACATGATGCAGTGCGAATGTTGTGATGATGCGTACGGATGTGTGAGTTGTTATTATAATAAAAAATGTGCTATATAAATGCAATTTATTATTATTAATTATTATTATTATTATTATTATTATTAATTATTATTATTATTATTATTATTATTATTATTATTATTATTATTATTATTATTATTATTATTAAACCCTTTGCGTCGGCCATAACCATCGCTAACAGCACGTGCTGAACTGAGATAGGCGTTATTGTCAGGAACAATAATGTTAATGGCCACTCCATGCATCAGACTCCGGGTAATCTTCACTAGCTCCGACAGTTTAAAATATTGTTGTACCTATATACCAACAACACCTTTGTTATTTATTCATTTATTTATTTATTTATCTATCTATCTTTTTTCGTTCTTTCTTTCTTTTTAACTTTACTTAATGAGTTTTAGTATCGCCGAAGAGGCCGTATATAAACCACTAGTATCGACGATCTGTATTTCTCCTTCATCTACAGGAGTATAGTTTTAAGTATGAGCCATGCTTGCGAAACTCCCTTTCCATCAAAACTGACCAGCACTGCAAAATATCTGCTGTCAGTCTTTTAAAACTCTGTGCAGTTCTAAGCTGTTGTGTTGCTGTTATTATTCAATTCAATTCAATTCAACAAATCTTTATTACCTCTTACAAGGAATTATGACAGGCACTTGATCACTAAAATAAAACAAAATAAAAATACAAATAAAAATGCAACTAAAAAATTAAGCATAGTATACAGTAATATTTGTTTAAAATCTTTACAACATGTAGGATACGATTATATATGGACAAACAAATACACACCCACACTATTAATAATAATTACTACCATAAGTAAGTTAATTGATTATATCATCATCATCATCGTCGTCATCGTCATCATCATCATCATCGTCGTCGTCATGGTCGTCATTTGCAGCAGTGGTGCACACGTCATCATCATCATCATCATCATCATCATCATCATCATCATCATCATCATCATCATCATCATCATCATCATCGTCGTCGTCGTCATCATCATCATCAACATCATCATCATTATCGTCGTCGTCATGGTCGTCATCAGCAGAAGTGGTGTACACATTATCTCCATTATTATTATCATCGTCGACGTCGTCGTCATCGCCATTATATGACGTGCTAATCATCATCATCATCATCATCATCATCATCATCCCGTCCTAATCACAATCTTTTTCTACGTTTTCCTCCTCCAACCAATCCCTCCCCCCCTCCTATTCCCCACTTCCCCTTCTCATAATCTACTTCTCGCTCTCCTTCTTCTCCGTCTTCTTCTTTTTCCTCTCCCTCCTCAACACCATCTTCATTTTCCTCTTGGAGCTCTCTTCTTCTGTTCTTCCCTTTTTTTCTCAATATCGTTTTTGTTTTTTAGTTTATTCTCATTTCCTTCTTCTTCTTCTTCTTCTTCTTCTTCTTCTTCTTCTTCTTCTTCTTCTTCTTCTTCTTCTTCTCCCTTTTCTTCTTCGTATTATGGCATTTTTCTTCGTCTTCGTATTGTCGCTCCTACTATCAACTTGACGAATCTCATAACCAAGAACTAGCAGTACGGCTCTCAGTCAGGAGAAGCGGGGTTGGCATTGTTACGTAATGGTGAGCTACGGCAGTAATATTTCCGACCGACGACATGTCAAAACAGGAGAAAACTAGGGTGTGTCTGAATGCTAAAAAAACGTTTTGGAGTCAGAATCAGACTCTTGTCCTAACAAACAGCAAGGACAATTATTTCGCCGTGTACTACAAGCACCAACTGTCACACTCACACAATACAGTCTGCAGAGAAAATAACATCAGTGACTTCAGCAAACTATTGTGTGATTGCTGGATGTTATGGGCCTGCGCCTTGAGAAGCTCTCTGAGCTTGTAAGTGCGCTATAAAAGAGAAATCTCTTTCTTTCTTTCTTTCTTTCTTTATAAAAGCAAGTAAGACCAAACTTCCGTTCCACCTTTGACCTCAGCTTCCAGATGAAATAAAAATAAACCTGACCATTCCGCCTCTCCCCCTTCTCTCCGCACCCCATTGCATAGCGTTTTGAAGCCACGGCACGTACAACCACAGGGCAAAGTTCAGAGGCCCAGCCCCGTATTCATTGGTCATTCGCCTACCTACTTCTTTCCACCAAAACGACAGTAAATTTATTATCCCTTTCTATCGGGAAACTCTGGGCCGCCTTCCCCGTAGTCACAGCCAGTGGCGCGCCTATACCGTACCTACCTAACATTATTTGTGAATTTTTGACATTGTTGCTGGGGGAGCAAACCGGAGTACCCGGAGAAAACCCCCGAGACGTTGCCCGAGTCGAAAGTAAATAATATTCGGAGAAACATAACGCCCAGATGCTGGCTCGAACCCACACCTGTCAGGCGCCATTGGTTTCTGGCTTGTGGACAAGGCAAGTTAGTACCGCCTTAGCCACAACGCTCGCCTAGCAAAAGCAATTAAACAATAATCATAATAAAAGTCACAGTAACAGTCAACAAATACAATACTTACTACATCAATCCGACTACCACATTAACGGCTGCTTTTAGAAAATATATTACCAATATTAATATACATAACCACCATAAATATAATGAAAACAAAAGACTCCTCTTTAACAACGCTCTGATCATGTAGATTTATATTGCCTCACCTCCAAACCAAGCCTTTGAATGGTAGCTGCTTTTGTGTAGTAGGTCTAATACATCCAAAGTAATTCACTGGTTCCAATATGTGATGAACTTCAGCAGCAAAGCCAGGAAAAAGATCAACCGAACGTGTTCACACTATTTTGAAAGTGTGACGATAGTGTAAATAGCGGTCTCATTTCACACTATTTTATTACTTTATTTTTACGTTACACAAATGATAACACTTTTCCCAATGTTTTCCGTTGTTTTCATGTTATTTTCACCCGCTGTTCTCGATATCTTTAAAACATTTGCTTAATAATTGTTCCCATCATGTTGGCGTTGTTTTCACACATATTTTCACGTCGTTACAAAACTATTTTTCTCAACATGTTTCTCAGTCCAAGATAAAGATCGCATAAATACTGCATGAAATGTCAACCTCAAAGGGACATAAAGCCCAACAGCTATACACTCTTGAGTCTTCAACAATGAACAACCAACAGATTCGCTCAATGGTCCACAGACAGTAAACCAATGATTCCAATGGCGCTGCGACAGTGCAAATAAACCGTTGTCTGAGCACTCTACAAAGTCACTGCACGTGTAAACTACCAAAGAACTGCGGTTCTACATCAATCTCGAGGCATCAACAACCACACTTTCCGCTGCGCCTATCCACTGCAAAGCACTGACAACAGTGGACAAAACAAAACAATTACAACACAACATTATGCACTAATACAACAGGTAGCACAAGAAATGGAAAATAATAAAAGAGGTAGAGAAGATGCACACCTCTCACAGACGCCTGAAGAGACACTGCCAACAGTATACCTCAGTCCTAAGGCGATGATCAGCACACGTCCACCTGTGCAAGGAAGAAACAACACTGAAACATTACCGTTCTTATTTTGGGAAAGCACCCTAGATGTATAAAACGATAATGATAACAAATATACCGTTCTCAATGAAACCTACATTTATAGTCGCTGCACGAATAACTAAATATCCACGAAATACCCGAATCTTACGGCACTGAACAACCACATTTTGGCTGTGGCAACAACACTGAACATTTCAGTGATAGATACACGATAAAAAAATCAGTCAACATCGTAAGCGATAATATAACTTTTAAAAAACTTAACGAAGAAACAGCAACTTAACAAAGAAACAGCGACGTACGCAAACTCACTGACCAACGAAGTAGCTGAATTTTCAAAGCACCAACCAAGCAATAATGTTATTTCTATCTTCCTTCTTTCCTTCCTTCTAAATAATAATTACAAACTATAAGTTATTGCACAAAGTACCTCCGGCACGCTCGACGAAAACAGCGAATTAAACACAGTCACATAGTCGCCACTCAACTGTAAACTACCAACGAAGTACCTTAATCTTACGGCGCGAAATCCCGTTACTTCCGAAAAATAAACGTCTTCGGAGAATACAGCGATAGTGAAAATACTTCTAGGCACATCTCTAGCTTTATCAAACATACAAAACAAACACTTCCCTGCACAAGATGAAGAAGAAACTGCGGTGTACACACAAAAGTCACTTCACTGCTACCAAATGTAGTACATTCTTAAGGCACCAAACAACAAACCACACACTTCCGCGAGCTAAGAAAACAACATTGCTTGATAGAGCGATAGTGAAAGTAGCGCGCGGCGGGATAAGGTGGTTGATGCTGCTGCTGCCATCACTTGCAGCCTATTAAACACGCCAAAGTTTCCCCTCACACGCGACACGATCTTCTCCTGACTAACGCTGCCTGTTGTCGGCATTGATCTTTACGCTTCCGTTTAGAAAACATGCAGGACGGTAGATAGACAGCTTCCATCATACCATATGCTCTTTGTCTTATTAATAACGTATAACTATAATGACAAAATTAAAGTCTCGTTAGGCTCTTTTTTCTTATATTTTCTGCCTGATACCGCTACAATTGCAGGTGTAACGCCTCCAGTCTGGATCCAGACATCACGATAGATTGCTGCACAATCCTTTTTTTAACGAGTTTCTATGCCATTTGTTCGGTGTAGTGCTCAGTATAATGCACTATATTTTACCTTTGAATTGTGTATTCTCGTGTTCAGTTGGACTTGGACTGTCATAGGAAACATTTTTCACTTAGTAGATCAGGACTGGTTTTGTGGTTTCATCTCCTAAATAAAAGAAAAGTAACACCTGATCGCCCCCATGCACCTTTTGATTATTCATACCCGTGTTTTTCATATATGTATATCCTGTCCTATCCTATCCTATCCCGTAACTCGGAAGTCGTAGAAGCACCACAGATGATCCGTTTAACCAGCGTACTCCATCTTTCTCTGTCCTCAGCAACCCTCATGGCTTCGGTCAGTGTCAAACCAGTCCATTCTCGAATGTTGTCCTCGCACCTATTTTTTGGTCTCCATCTTCTTCTACCTCCTTGCACTGTGCCTTGCAGGATGGTCTTTGTAAGGCCTGATGATCTGATGACGTGGCCATACCATCGGAGTTTCCGTTTCTTCACCACTGTGAGCAGGTCATCGTGTTGTCGAACGGCTTCTGTGATAGTCTGTCGGACTTCATCGTTAGTGATGTGCGGAGTATAGGAAATGCCCAGAAGTCTTCTGTAGCACCTCATCTCCATGCTTTGTATTCTTCGCTGTAGATCTGCTATGAGGGTCCATGTTTCGCAAGCGTATAGGAAGATGGAGATGACAAGGGAGCGCAGCAGTCTTACCTTGGAATGTAGGCTGATGGTCCTGTCTTTCCAAATGGGCTTCAACCTTGCCAGGGCAGCAGTTGTTTGTGCGATCCTGGAGAGGACTTCCTGTCGGGACCCATAGTCTGATACAATGGCTCCTAAATATTTGAAGCTATGCACTGTGTTGAGGGACTGGCCTTGGACTTTGATGTCAGTGTTGATGACATTGGTGTTGTTGGTCATCATTTTTGTCTTCTCTGCACTTATTTCCATTCCATAGGCTCCGGAGGTGGTGTCAAGCCTCTGTACCAGCTGTTCAAGTTCTTGTTCCTCTCCAGTCAATCCATCAATGTCATCCGCAAAACGAAGGTTGGAGATTACTCTACCCCCTATGCTGACTGTGCCTTCGTGGTCTGCAAGGGCATGGGTGTGTGTGTGTGTGTGTGTGTGTGTGTGTGTGCGTGTGTGTGTGTGTGTGTGTGTGTTGTATGCGCGTGTGTGCGTGGAAGAGGGGAAGGAGGAGAGATGACACTCTTTCGTGGACTATTCCATAAAGGAAAACGAGACGAGATATATTTTTTTTTAAGTGGCAGAAGAAATTCGAGCATATTTCGATAATGGCATTTCAACATGCACATTCCGCGCTTGTGCAAATGTTTCAAGAAACTTCAAAAGCTTCTATCTATGTCTTTGTCTCTATCTCTCTACCTCTCCCTCGTAGGCCAAATGTGGATGTATTAAATCTATTATTCATAACATCACATTGCAATATGGATAAAAAGGCATAAACAGAAAGAGACAGAACCACAAACTATGAGATAAGTAGGCCTGGGAAAGATCCAAGATTTCAGAGCAATGGAGAAAAGAGATTGGCAAATAGGCACGGTGAGTAAGAGAGAGAGACAGAGAGAGAGACAGACAGAGAGAGAGCGAGAGAGACAGGCAGAGACAGGCAGAGACAGACAGAGAGACAGATGCGGTAAACGAGAGGAAAAGAAGCAGACGGACAGATAAACAAACAACACAGAAGAGACTGCGGAGTTAACAAAGAGAATAATATATTAGAAAGATGGCTTAGTTAAATCCTGAGGAAGCTTTTAGCGAAATACATGTTTGGAGAATAAAATATTTAATTTCCTGTCTTTTATCTAGGGGAAGCAAAAATCTTGACCAAATAAACAAAATATTGTCCACTCGAAAACAGTATAGCACACCAAACAAATCGATAAATCGCATCTTCCCCATTTTCGAAAAATATGGTAGACAAGTGTGCAAATTATACAAACCTGTGTAGTACGTTGCCATGCGAACAAAATCAAGTTTGCAGGGCAGATTACCCGTTGTTAATAATAATAATAATAATAATAATAATAATAATAATAATAATAATAATAATAATAATAATAATAATAATAGGCAATTTATAGAGCGATTTCCAAATTCACAAAGCGCTTTACACAAACAAAATGTAAACACAACATGCATACATTGGTCAATAACACGCAACCACACACACATCCCAACACCCAAAAACACTCACACAGGGCGCCTAAGAAAAGGCCTCTCTAAAAAGATGCGTCTTCAAGTTGATTTTAAAAGACGATAGTGAAGGACTGTGACGGACGGACCGAGGTAGCGAGTTCCAGGTCTGAACGGAGAAGAAAGTAAAGGCTCGACCACCGTGTCTCACCCTGTGGTATTCTGGTACACGGAACATCCTTTCATCTGCAGACGAGCGGAGAGACCGAGAAGGAACATAGACAGTTAAAAGTTCGGAAAGATAGCTAGGAGCAGTTCCAGAGATTATATGGTAGCAAAGACATGAGGTTTTATATTTAAATCGTTGTTGAACTGGGAGCCAGTGTAGTTCTTGAAAGAGTGCTGTGATTTCCGTGCTTTGAAGATGAGATTAGCTGCAGAGGTTTGAACTTGCTGAAAAGGTCTAAGGACTTTCTGTTTACAAACCACGAGGAGTGAATTACAATAATCCAATCTAGACAGAATGCATGCGCTAACTAGTGTTTTTGTTGCTTCTTGTTTGAGATACTGTCGAATGGAGCTTATGCGTCTAAGTTCAATGTATGCAATCTGACAAGTTCCCCCGTTGGGGTGCCGGGGGTTTCAGTATAAATAGTATCCCCACTTTCTGGAAATTTAGTGCTTTAAATTTCCACTGTTTCTGTCTTTCTCATTTGTTCTTTCTCATTTCTGCTCTGTTCTATCAATCTGCTATACTATCTTCTTCTTCGCTAGATCAGTCACCTACCTTTTTTCTTCAAAACTCTTCCAGGACAAGACTACTTATTTGTGTTTGAGGTCTGTTGAATCAGCTTGGGAATATTGGACGCTTTCTGCCAGGTGGTCACTAGGGCTTCCTATGATGTTATTATTTAGCAATGTAGGCATTTTATATGTATGCGTTTTGTTGATAATTTATAATGATGTTTGTATTCTATTTTGTTTTTGTAAACGGGGGTTCGATAAATTAGAGTATAACCTCAGCGTCCCTTGCGTGGGATGTCTTTATTGTAAAGTGACTGGCTGGTGGAGAGATTTCAGTTTTACCACTAGGGTTGTTTCAGCAGATCTTTTATGCGGATCAGGGGTTGTCCGGTCTTGATTTGGCTCGGAAGAGTCCGCTGGACCTAAAGCAATAATCATGTAATGTAATGTAATCTGACAAGATTTTGCAATGTGTTGCTGCAGGGAGAGATCCTGATCGAGAAAAAAACCCAAGGTCGCGAACAGCCTCAGAAAAAGAAATAGAAGTAGTTCCAACAGTGATAGTTGAGGGAAGAGAAGAGGGGTCTGCAGATGACGGGGAAACACGGAGGGCCTCAGTTTTGTTATCATTTAGCTTGAGGCGGTTGTTTGACATCCACGATTTTACCTCAGTGGTATAATCTTGAAGGGTCCACACTAAATGATTGTAGCTAGAAGGAGAGTCAGAGTGATTAAGTTGGGTGTTTTCAGCATACATTTTGTGGCGGACAGAGTGTGAGTTATTGAGACGTGAGAGAGGAGAGGTGTACAGTATGAACAGAACAGGGCCAAGCACAGAGCCTTGAGGAACGCCAAAATCAAGTAGTTGTGCGGTAGATTTAAAACCATTTGCGAGAACAGCTTGTTTTCTTTCTGAGAGATAAGGCTGAAACCAGTTAAGAGCAATGTTTTGGATTCCAAAATCGTTATTGAGAGGTGATAGAAAAATTGCATGATCAATAGTATCAAAAGCGGCCGAAAGATCCAAGAGAAGAAAAACTGAAATTTTGTCTTTGTCTAAAGAAATCAAAAGATCGTTTAGAACGCGAAGAGGAACGGTCTCTGAGCTGTGCCCAGGACGGTAAGCAGACTGATGAGAAGTGAGAAGACTGTGAGCAGAGATATGGCAGAGAAGCTGCTGAAGGATGAGACGTTCAAGTAGTTGAGAGAGAAAAGAAAGATTGGACATAGGTCTGTACGTAATCCTGTACGTCATTCATAAATTACTTAATGTTATCAAGTGCAACATTTGATTTTAAACATCACTGAGAAAACGTCCATTCCTCAATTGTACCTTGTTTTGATAAAATTCTCGATCGATCGGCTTAAACAAGTGTGTGTGTGTGTAGGTGTGTGTGTGTGTGCGTGTGTTCTGGCATCAATGTGTGTTCCTAACTAATTTTATTTCAAGTACAGTCAACGCATAAATATGTAATCATTTGGGCAAGTAAAACTTCTTAGTATATGTCTTATGTTATACAAAATTCACGGCAAGCCTCCGAACGTCATTTGGTTTGTCCAGTTCACAATGTCAATTTTTTCAACGATAAGGAATCAGAATGATCACTTAATATTCTATAATAGGCTTGCTCCGTAACCTTTAGTCAGTTAAGTTGTCTTCCAATTATGTTTCTTTTTTAAATTCAGTTTTGAAAGTTCCATATATTTAACAGAGATAATTGGTTTCTTGAAGAAAAAAATGTTCAACTTCATGTCCGGGTTGGGGTGGGGGAGATCCATGGACACTATATTCCCAGAGAGAGAGAGAAAGAAAGACACAGATAGAGAGACAGAGACAGAGAGACGAATAGACAAAGAGAGAGGCCGAGCCAGAGATATCAGAGAGAGAGACATAGACAGAAAGACAAATAAACAGAGAGAGAGAGAGGCCAAGCCAGAGATATCAGAGAGAGAGAGAGAGACAGAAAGACAAAAAGACAGAGGCAGAGAGAGGCCGAGCCAGAGATATCAGAGAGAGAGAGACAGAGACAGAAAGACAAATAGACAGAGAGAGAGACCAAGCCAAAAATATCAGAGAGAGAGACAGAGACAGAAAGACAAATAGAGAGAGAGAGACCAAGCCAAAGATATCAGAGAGAGACAGAGACAGAAAGACAAATAGATAGAGAATGAGAGAGGCCGATCCAGAGATATCAGAGAGAGAGAGAGAGAGAGAGACAGAAAGACAAATAGACAGAGAGAGAGAGAGAGAGACCAAGCCAGAGATATCAGAGAGTGACAGAGACAGAAAGACAAATAGATAGAAAATGAGAGATGCCGAGCCAGAGATATTTAATTATTTATTTATATAATCGTTCTTATATAGCGCTTTTCCAGCTCAAGAGCTGCTCAAGGCGCTGGCCGATACAGGATCTAACTCAAGCCGCCCGAGACGCCCACCCGCAGCATTTGGGCGCATGATCTGACGCCCGGACAACTGAGCACAATCCTGGGCAGCCAGGGATGGGGGAGAAGGACCTATGTGCATGCTGGGTGTGTTCTTGTCACCGGCACTCACCCGTCTAGGACATGAGCGTCAGGATCTTTAAAGTCCGTTATGATGGAATATATGCAACACAGACTAGACCTCGGTTTATACTCTCATCCGAAGGAGTCAGAGAGAGAGAGACATAAAGACAAATAGACAGAGAGAGAGAGAGACCAAGCCAGAGATATCAGAAAGAGAGACAGAAAGACAATAGACAGAGAATGAGAGAGGCCGAGCCAGAGATATCAGAGAGAGAGAGAGAGACAGAAAGACAATAGACAGAGAATGAGAGAGGCCGAGCCAGAGATATCAGAGAGAGAGAGACAGAGACAAATAGACAAAGAGTGAGAGAGGCCGAGCCAGAGATATCTGAGAGAGAGAGTCAGAGAGTCTGACAGTCAGAGAGAGAGGCGACAATGGGAGCAAAAGAAAGCATTGAAGACAAACATTCACACAAATGAGAGAAATGGAAAGAAAAGATAACCAAAACTGACATTGTCCTACAATAGAGCATGCTGTAAACAAAACGATTGAAACAAAACACACACAAAACGCTCACACACACCCGCGCACACACACACACACACACACACACACACACACACACACTACAGTCTAGGCTTAAATGAGTCCTAGAATGATTTTTTTTTCAAATTCACAAAGCCAATTTTATTTCAACGGAAGAACTGAAACACAATACTGGAATATTGCGAATATTGATTAAACACTGCGGCATGAAAATGGCTAACAATCGTGACATCGGGAACAAAAAAATGTTTGCAGAGAGCACGTTTGTTAATTCCTGCTTTCGTGAACCATTTAAGAAGGCTTATGAGGAAGGTGAGGGGGGACAAGAAAGAAAGAAGGAGGAAAAGAAGAAAGTCAAGTCAAGTCAATAAATGTTTAGGAAGATTGTTCTTTCTATGCCCAAAAATCATGCCAACTTGACCCCAGTCCTACCGACCTGTACTTCCAGTGCCTGGACGAGATCACACATTACAACTATGAACACTTCCCTTTCATGTTATATCTATTTCAACATCTTTTCATATTAACAGTTTATTTCCCAGAATAAGGCTAAATGCTTGGCGTGCTCGTTTCATAAATCCTCCAGTTTTTTGTAAGTGTGGAATCAGTTTAAATGTAAATCACTCAATATTTGAATGTCAACTAAATTATAACCATTTTCAGCCTTTACACATTAGAATAAATAAATAAAAGTTACCTATGTCAATCTCAAGTATTGTATACCCAGAAAAACATTTCTGATTGGTCATTGAGCTTAACGCTCATAGATTTACTTAGAAATCATGAATTATTCAATTTCTTCTAAATAACTTCTAATAATTAGTCTAGCAATTTTCTTTTTATTCTTTGTACCGAATTTATTTAATTAAGCATTATTAGTTTCAATAAATAATTATGTGTTATATATTTATTTATTTATTTTTGGATGGAAGGGAGGGAGGGTGGGGGGAATTATTTATTAATTTGTTTTAATTTTGATTAATTATTTTATCTTTTTTTTTAGTTTGTTTATGGGGAATGGGGGAGGGGGTAAGACGCAAAATGACATAAGTACTTCGTTCTTCACAGGTGAAAATGAAGATTTTTTTTTTGTTTCTTTTTTCTTTTGTTTGTTTCTTAATGTCAACTAATTGTTACAAGGGAATGTATGTTGTTAAAAGTGCAAACATGCAGACCATGTATTGAATTTCTCAGTTTGAGATCAATAAAGTCGTATTGTATTGTATTGTATTGTATTGTGTATGTGTATGTCAGTAGTATGATGATTTCTATAGTTTGATTAATTAATTAATTAATTAGGAAAATATCTATGATGTGCGCATGGTAGATTTTGTAAATTGTTTGTGTTACATCAGTACAACTTATGTTAATCTGATGAATAAACATTGATGGAACAACAACAACAACCCTTCATGTGGTTCAGTTCCCTCTGTCTTCAACAATGCTCTAGTGAACCTTCTTTTGTACAAACCTGGCCTGGATCCTGAAATAAAAAAAAAACACAAAAAACTATTGTCCTGTTTCCATCTGATACAGAGTTGCCTCATCTTGAGGACATAGCCTGTTGGAGCCGTTTCAGTCAGCCTACCGAAAAAGCCACAGTGCAGATACCGCGTTACTACGTATGACGGCCTACTAGCGCCAAAACCGAGAATTACCATTATCACGAGATAATTGAAATTATAACGTGTTCTGTGTAATTTACAGAGATATCGGTAATCCGCAGTGTTAATTAATAATTATCAGTATTTGCCACGCTTTTCTAGCGCCAAAACGTGATAATTACAAATATCATGAGATAATTACAATTATCAAGAGATAATTAAGCCTACATGTACAATTATCAAGCGATAATTACAATTATCACTGAAAATTATAAATATCAAGATGAGCGTGCGCAATGCGCATGCGCGGCAGCGGTACTGTTCCCAGCACACCTGGGGTTTTGGCCCTAGAAAAGCGTGGCCAAAACTGAAAATTAGTAATTAACACTGTGCATTACCGGTATCTCTGTGAATTACACAGAACACGTGTTAATTACAATTATCACTGATACATGTAAGTTTTGCAGGTTTTGACGCTAGTAAGCCGCCTTACCAGAATTAAGCATGATCAAGTGAAAATTATAATTATCAAGTGAAATTTGTAATTATTATGTGATAATTACAATTTTCGGTTTTGGCGCATTTCCAGGCGGATTGATAGAGTCAAAACTGAAAATTAAACATGATCACACGAACATATTTGTAATTTTTCAATGATAATCGTAATTTTCTCTTGATAATTGTAATTATCTCATGATATTTGTAATTATCACATGATGATTGTAATTATCAGGTTTTGGCGCTAGTAAGCCACCATACTACGTGTGGTCAATGATCTGTTGCAGGCGGCGGATCAGAGTAAAGTATCAATCTTATCGCTACTTGACCTGTCAGAGCTCATCTTGATTGTTCGACACCACTGACCCACGAAATTCTGTGCGCCCGCTTGGAAGAGCGCTTTGACTGTACTGGGATGGTCTTAGCATGGTTTCGTTCTTACCTCTTTTGTCGCACTCAGTCTGTCATTGTGAGCAACGTTAGATCCACTCCCTCACCCTTGGAGTATGGAGTGCCACAAGGCTCCGTTCTTGGCCCTGTCATGTTCACTGTGTACACTCCACCACTCAGTTCTGTGATCAATGCTTTCCAACACCTTTATCATTTCTTTGCTAATGGTTCTCAGTTTCATACATTTGCTCCTCCTTCAGGGGTTCCTGCCCTTGCCCATGACATGTCTGACTGCATCAATTCCCTGGCCAGCTGGATGAGCACAAACAAACTAAAAATGAATGACGAAAAGGCAGAGCTCATCTTGATTGTTTCATAGAGCAGACTGCAACAGACCTCAACTCACTACATATCTGTTTCAGCTCACAATTGAATTGTCAAAGTCTGTCCGGAATCTAGGTATGCACCTGGATCAGAGCTTGTCAAAAGAGTCGCAGATAAATAGTCTATGCAAGCTCTGAACTTCCATCTCCGAAGACAGGGCAAAATACGCCTTTATCTTAGCTTACTACAGATGCCACCAAAAAGCTCGCTGTCTCTTTCATTCTTTCTCGTCTTGATTACAGTAACTCACTTTTGACCTTCCTGATAATAAACTTTCCAGATTTCAGCGCCTTTAGAACAATGCTGCTCGCCTCATGCTTCGTCAACCTCGTCATTCTCGTGCAACTTCTGCTCTGAAAACCTTACACTGGTTGCCTATAAATGGTTGTATCGATTACAAAGTTGCTTCTCTTCGCTTTCACTGTCTGCACACTGATTAATGTCCTTCCTATCTTTCACAACTTCCCTGCTCCTACCAACCTGCTAGACCACTCCGTTCGCAAGATGCAGCTCTCCTCTCAACTCCTAGGGTACGAGTATGTTTATTAAAATGCATTAATTTGCTTAGTGATTTGTTACCGTAGTTAAGGAATATGTTTGTTTCAAATTATTTTATGTTAATTATTTTGTCTCTTTTGCATTGTTTCTTAAGGAAAAACTGTAAGACAGGTCCAAAGGACCTAATGCTATTATCCTATTAAAGGTTTCGACTTCAACTCTCTCTCTCTCTCTCTCTCTCTCTCTCTCTCTCTCTCTCTCTCTCTAGCTCTCTAGCTCTCTCGCTGACTGTTTTTCTTTAAACCTTTCAGGACTTTCAATACTTTATGATTTTCTGTCTTCTTTCTCCTACCTTTTAGAAAATCCGTGATGGCAATTTGCGATTCTCTTTGATCCTGTTACAGTTTTCTGTAATTTTCTTTCTGCCCATTGTCCTACAGAATCGGGAGCTCTTACCCACAGAACGTCTGGCTATAGCAGATGCTTCAATTCAATTTGAAAATCAGATATTTTATTAAGACGTCCTTTCTCTCCACGTTATACTACATACAAAGAAAATATATCACACACAAACATACACACACACACATCCACCCTCACAGACACACACACACTCACACACACAAACATACACACACACACACACACACCACGCCACCCCAAACAGAAGCGAAAAGTAAGAGACATGCAGATAGAGACAGTAAAACAAAGAGAGAGACAAGGAGATGCAAGAGACAGAGATGCAGAGAAAGAGAGAGGGAGAGAGAGGGGGGAAGGAGGGAGGGTAGAGGGAGGGTAGAGGGAGGGAGGAAGAGACGGATGACAGATTCTTCTGCCTTCATGTCCGCCCTAAACAACTAGGAAGGTCGAGGGACTGAGAGGTGAGGTGAAAGAAGTCAAGACAAAGAAAACAATATGGAAAAGACATATAAGAAGAGAAAACCAAACTAATTCAAATGAAGCAGGCACTTACGTTGTCAGCGAAAAGAGTAAATCGATCATGAAAATAAAACTGTTGTTGTTTTGGTGTGTTTTTTTAATCCCACAATGAAACTTCGTGTATTTTTTATCGTTATTTCTAGTTCTTCCCCAAAGAAAATCTATACAGTATCACGCTAAACAAATACCTCAAACGTCCACGAAAACGTGGGTAGCAGGGGGAACAATCGCTCGTTCACACACACACATACACACACACACACACGCACCCACACCCAAACGCATACACACATACCACCACAAGTATTTAAAACAATCGTTTAATCTGTTTTCTCTTCACATGCGCACAATCAATAACCATACTGTGAAAACACAAAACACTCGCACGCACGCACGCACGCATACACACACACATGCGCGTACACACAGACACCAACACCCACTATACTACACAACTCACCCTCCCTCCCACCCAGACCGACCTTCCCACACACAAACACAACTGTTGTCATAGGATACTTTATACTTACCGAAACAACATCCATCATTCGCAACAGTAACAAGATGGCAAGCAATTCAAATGTATTTCCAGACATTCACACAAACAAAGGTAAAAAAAACATAAAAATCATTTTCAAAAGGTTGTGTTTTTTTTGCCTTCGTTGTGTTATTAAACAGCTTTATCCTAACTGCAGGCAAACATGGAATGATAAGCCACTGTCTGAACTATCTGCAGGCAAATATGGAATGATTAGCCACTGTCTGAACTATCTGCAGGCAAATATGGAATGATTAGCCACTGTCTGAACTATCTACAGGCAAATATGGAATGATTAGCCACTGTCTGAACTATCTGCAGGCAAATATGGAATGATTAGCCACTGTCTGAAATAACTGCAGGCAAATATGGAATGATTAGCCACTGTCTGAAATAACTGCAGGCAAATATGGAATGATTAGCCACTGTCTGAACTATCTGCAGGCAAATATGGAATGATAAGCCACTGTCTGAACTATCTGCAGGCAAATATGGAATAATAAGCCACTGTCTGAACTATCTGCTAGGCAAATATGGAATGATAAGCCACTGTCTGAACTATCTGCAGGCAAATATGGAATAATAAGCCACTGTCTGAACTATCTGCAGGCAAATATGGAATAATAAGCCACTGTCTGAACTATCTGCAGGCAAATATGGAATGATTAGCCACTATCTGAACTATCTGCAGGCAAATATGGAATAATAAGCCACTGTCTGAACTATCTGCAGGCAAATAGCCACTGTCTGAACTATCTGCAGGCAAATATGGAATAATAAGCCACTGTCTGAACTATCTGCAGGCAAATATGGAATAATAAGCCACTGTCTGAACTATCTGCAGGCAAATATGGAATAATAAGCCACTGTCTGAACTATCTGCAGGCAAATATGGAATAATAAGCCACTGTCTGAACTATCTGCAGGCAAATATGGAATAATAAGCCACTGTCTGAACTATCTGCAGACAAATATGGAATGATTAGCTACTGTCTGAACTATCTGCAGGCACTAACTGCAGGCAAATATGGAATAATAAGCCACTGTCTGAACTATCTGCAGACAAATATGGAATGATTAGCCACTGTCTGAACTATCTGCAGGCAAAACATTACCAAAATCGGCTTAGCCAATTTTTAAATACAGGGAAAAACGTGTTTCGAAATAGGTGAAGCACAACGACCGTGACCTTTGAGAAAATAAAGATGAATGTAAATGAGTTAGGCAGAACAGGCACAAAGAAGACACGACGACAAAGGATGTAGTCTCTCAATCTTTATTCCATCGCTCTATGCTTCAAATCTCGCATAAGAATGAATAATCAAATTCAAGAAAGCAAATGTAATAATTAGCTGGGTGAGTATGTAATCAGGTTTATCCAATACTTAGTTCATGTGTGTGTGTTTGTGCATGCGTGTGCCTCTGTGGGTATTACAGAAGGTAACTCACACATATTACAGTTAATCTAACATGCTTAGCAGTACCGGCAAAGTAATTATGATGAATTTCGGTCCAGTATTTGCATTTATAAATCAAAACGTGTGTGTGTGTTTTGTAGACCCCAAAAAAGTGAAATTGGGAGTGACTGGCTGAACGATTGATCGATCGACAGACAACTGTAGGGTTATGAAGTTTGGCTAAAATCCGTTCAGTTGTTCTTGAGATATGGCGTCCAACAGACCGACCGACAGTCCCACCTTTTGCTCGTTCTGATTTCACCCCCCCCCCCCTTCCTCCCGACTATTTCAAAGTTTGGAAATATAACGAACCCTATTGTCGTATCTGCAATCTCTCCGGCACAACAAGAAATTATATCCCCTTTTTTATCAGTCCTAAAGTGTAAGCTACAATCCTTTGGCCTACAAATCGATCCACCGTAATCTATAATCACATATCACTTCCCTATGACCTTCAGCCTCGACCTCAAGAAACCTGACCCTAGAAAAAGAACTGTTACTTCTCGCAACATAAGGCGGGTTGACCTAAAGGCCTTCAAAGAAGATGTGGCTGCGTTGCAGTTCGGAAAAGAAGATCCTGTGGCTGACTACAACCGTGGCCTTACGGATGTCATGGACAGGCATGCTCCTCTCGTGACGCGGTGCGTCACGGACCGTCCTTCCGCTCCGTGGCTGACGCTGGAGGTTAAGGAAGCGAAGAAACAGCGACGTGGCGCCGAGCGCAGGTGGAGGAAGTCAGGCCTCACAGTTCATAGAGACATATTTGTATACCATAGGGAGAAAACCAAGAGACTAATTGAAGATGCAAAGTCTAGGTACACGACTCACAAAACAGAGGAATGTTCCTCTAGTAGGGACCTTTTTTCAGTCGTTGGTCATTTGACTGGTAAGAAAGGTGAGAAGGTCCTGCCAAATTGTATTCCACCAAAACAGCTGCCAGACTCTTTCTGTGACTTTTTCACTGACAAAATATGCAAAATCAGATCAGAGCTAGATAGAATTAGTGGTAATCCTGACTTTACACCCTTCATGGGAACGCCAATGCTAAACTTTGTCCCTTTAACGTGTGACCAGATCAGAAGAATTATTTTTCAGACACCTAAAAAGTTATGTTGTCTTGACCCCATCCCAGCAAACCTGTTGCATGAATGTTTGGATGAGTTAACCCCAATCATCACTGACATCATTAATCAGTCATTGTCATGTGGTGTTGTTCCTTCATCCTTCAAACATGCTGTTGTCTCTCCACTGATAAAAAAAGCAAATCTTGACGTTAATATCCTCAAGAACTATCGCCCAGTTTCAAATCTTCCCTTTCTCTCGAAAATCCTTGAAAAGGTTGTTCTCCGCCAATTGCTAGACCATTTTGAAAAATCCGATCTCCTCGAGCCGTTTCAGTCCGTTTACCGCCAGAACCACTCCACAGAAACGGCTCTGGTGCGAGTTGTGAATGACTTGTTGTCCGCCTGTGACCGTGGTCATGTTTCCGTACTGTCTATGCTAGATCAATCGGCTGCGTTTGATACGCTTGACCACGCCATTCTGCTTCAACGAATGCATGTGACCTTCGGTCTTTCCGGAACGGTCCTCCGCTGGTTCAGGTCATACTTAGCTGATCGGACGCAGTCTGTGGTGATCGGGAGCTCATTTTCAGAGCCAACCACACTAGCCTTCGGAGTCCCTCAGGGTTTGGTCCTGGGTCCCGTACTTTTTACCGCATACTTTTAAACCCCTGAGCTCTATCATCCGCCAATTTGAAATGCATTATCAGATGTTTGCGGATGACACACAACTCCAAAAGTCTGGTCCCCCCTCTCAACTTCCTATAATACTGAACACCACCAAACAAACCATTGAATCTGTCAAGACCTGGATGAACGTAAACAAACTCAAATTAAACGATGACAAAACTGAAATTATTCCCATAGCTACTGATCATAAACTAAAATCTCTCTCTGACTCAGCTACCATCACACTCTCAGGCACGCAGATTGAATTCTCTCAGACTGTCAGAAATCTGGGAGTCCACCTTGATAGGGCACTTTCAATGAAATTCCACATTAACACTCTCTGCAAGCCATTTTCCTGGAACTCCGCAGGATTAGTCATATAAGACCCTTTTTGACAGTGGGCGCTACAAAGAAGTTGATGTCTGCTTTTGTACTGTCAAGAATGGACTACTGCAACTCCCTGTTTGTAGGTCTTCCCAACACTCTACTGGACAAAGTTCAAAAAGCACAGAACAACGCAGCCCGTATCGTGCTCAATGAGCGCAAATTCGACAGCGCGAAACCACTTCTTCAGGAACTCCATTGGTTGCCAGTGCGCGCGCGTGTCGAATATAAAGTTGCGATGCTTTGTTACCGCAGTCTGCACGGTCTAGCACCTTCTTATCTGTCTGAGCTCTTAACGCCATATCGTCCATCCAGATCTCTCCGTTCCGCTGACGCTGGTCACCTTTCTGTGCCACGCATCAAGCTGGAGACGTATGGTCGTCGTTCTTTCTCCTTTGCTGCTCCTACACTCTGGAATTCCTTGCCTCAGCCTCTCCGTGACACCCCTACTCTATCTGCATTCAAATCTAGACTTAAAACACATCTTTTCCATGAACACCTCTTGAAATAAATTCCTGCCCACCAACCGTCCTTAACCTCTTTTTGTGGTCATCGTACCTTCATCATCGTCGTCATCATGGTCATCATCATGGTCGTCATCATCATCATCGTCGTCATCAGCCTCATCATATCATCGTCACCATCGTTGTCATCTTCTTTCTCAGTGTCGTCGTCATCGTCGTCGTCATCGTCGCTGTTTTCCTCATCTTCGTCGTCGTTGTAGCCCAGGTGTGTTTGGCTGCTTGAGTGTCTGTGCAGGTGTTGTGTTGTGGTGTCTTTTTGTGGTGATCATAGCAGTTGTTCCATGGCGTTTTTAAGTAAATTGCTCGTTTCTGTTTCTGTGTGAAATGTACGTATACTGATAGAGATAGACAATTTTATTGTGCTTTGTATTTTGGTTTAAACAATGGTTTATTCAGTATCTGACAAATACATAACAAATATAATAACAGGAATACACAAAAGACAAAGCTTAAGTGAGTGCATACCTGGACAAGTTACAATAATCTGTGTCAGTTTAGGCGGAATAGATACATCATTGAGATACAAATAGTTATACATTGCCATCAACACAAGAACAATTAACAATGATAAGGAAAGCATAATCATAAACAACATACAAATGAGTTACAAAAAATAGTACACAAATATAATAACAAATAAAATTAATACAGAAACAAATTTTAAAAAGATAATGAAATAATAACAAAATAATAGCGAGAGATTCACTAGGGACACAATTGTAGCAAGGAGTTTGCGGAAGGTATGTAGGTACCACGGAAGAAACACACCCCTCCCCCCCCCCTCAAAAAAAAATAAATAAATAACTAAAATAAAATAAAATAAAATATGTATATATATATATATCTTTAATACACCAGACACAAAGGCAAGTTAACTAGTAACTATTAGTGAAAGCGGCCTGACAGTCGCAGAAATTCGTGGACAACAGCTACAATAATACTATTCTCCTGAACGGACAAACATTCATTACCATAAAGTAATATTATGACATCCTGAAATTCAGGATTCAGAGTATGTATTGTCTGTGTTCTTGCATTAATAAATAGTGGGCAGGAGAGAAGAAAGTGTTCTGATGTCTCGGCTGGGTAAGTACAGTGACAAGTTGGAGCGTCCAATAAATGGCGGCGGAACAAGTCATAATTAAGGTCGCTCATACCTAGCCTCATTCTACAGTGCAGAGCCTGTTGGTCGCGTTTGCCATAATAATAATGAAGTGGGACTACAGGATCATCTCTTGACAAAAATCTTTTCAAACTACTAGTTGATTGACTCGATTGGAGATTTTCAGGCAATTCGTTGAATAAGATGGTTGCAGAAGGTATAAATGATTTTTTGTACATTTCGGTTTTATGAGTGGGAACGTTTCTTTCGAATGGTCTTCTACGGTGATATGGATTAGTACTTCTTACAAGCGGTGGTAGCAGGGCAGATAGGTGTTCTGGGCAGTTATTATTTATCATTTTATGGTAAAGTATCAGTTTGTGTCCCTTTCTGCGTTCTTTAAGACTACAAAAACCAGATTACTGGTAAAGCAGTTCATGACTAGTACCCTTTACTGCTCCTATAATGGTTCTGACAGCCTCTAGATGAATTTTTTCAAGAGAATGTGAAAGTAGTTCGGTACAGTTGTCCCATACAACATCAGCGTAATCAAAGTGAGGAAGGATAAAAGATTTATACATAGTTTCAAGAGCTTTTCGACTTAATTTATGTTTATATGACCGCAGACATGAAGATAAAAAAGTAACCTTACGAATAACAGACCTAACGTGTTCGTCCCATTTCAAATTGTTTTGAAAGTAGACACCCAGGTGCCTGTGAGATTCACTGTTTTGTAAAATACTATTTCCAAAAGTTAGGTCAGGATCAGGGGATGCGTCACGTTTCACAGTCAATAACTCGGTTTTTGCTTCATTAAATGTGACCTTCCACTGCTTTGTATTTTAGTGTGTGTGTGTGTGTGTGTGTGTGTGTGTGTGTGCGTGGGAGACATAGAGTCAGTGGGTGTGTTTGACTATGTTTTAATACTGTGGTGATAGAGATAGACAATTTTTTTTAATTGTGCTTTGTATTTTATTGTGTGCATGTCTTTGTGCGCGTGTGTGTGTGTGTGAGTGTATGTGTGTGTGCGCGGGAGACATAGAGTGAGTGGGTGTGTTTGACTATGTTTTAATACTGTGGTGATAGAGATAGACAATTTTATTGTGCTTTTGTATTTTATTGTGTGTATGTATATGTGTGTGTGTGTCTGTGTATGTGTGTATGCGTGGGAGACATAGAGTGAGTGGGTGTGTTTGACTATATTTTAATACTGTGGAGTTTGGTTTTGTGTTTGATGCTTCTATTCTGTTATGTTCCTTGAGTATTTATTTATGGCTGGCTGTAACTGCGCTTTGAGCTTCTCCTGAGGGAAAGGCGTAGAATTTTAAATGAAATAAATTATTATTATTATTATATTAAAAAGCTCTGGATTCGATATTCATGGCTCTATAAGAACATTAGCACTCACAACTCGTTGAAAAAATAAAGAAGAAGAAGAAGAAGGAGTATGATGATGATGATGATGATGATGATGATGATGATGATGATGATGATGATGATGATGATGAAGTAGAAGAATTAAAACAACAACAACAAGAGGGGAAGAAGGAGAAAATGATTATGAAGAAGAAGAAGAAGAAGAAGAAGATGATGATGATGATGATGATGATGATGATGATGATGATGATGATGATGATGATGATGATGATGATGATGATGATGATATACTGAAGGAAAAAGAAGTAAATGGGAGCCCACAACACGACCACAAAATGTCGGCAGTCTTTAGTAAGAAGATACTGTAATGATGAAGACAAATGGGAGATGCAAGATGAAGAAGATAATGATGAAGACAAATGGGAGATGCAAGATCAAGAAGATAATGATGAAGACAAATGGGAGATGCAAGATGAAGAAGATAATGATGAAGACAAATCGGAGACGCAAGATGAAGAAGATCATCAACAGCAACAGCAACAGCAACAATTGTATTTAAGCATTGTTCCAACACCCCATACCCACGTGGGGCCGGGTAGCTCCGTTGGTAGAGCGGCTTACTAGCAACCAAAAGGTATCTGGTTTCGATTCGGATTGGTCAAAGTGTGACCATATTATTTTCCCCTTACCATCAACTGGTTCGCTGGTGTCAAAATAATGTGCCGAGTAGTCGCCTTAACGCTCCGGTGTCGTGTGACTATAATCTACAATTAACCTTTTTTATCCATACCTTTTCCAAACTAACGCATCATCTAAATCACGTGACAATATTAACCAAACATTCAGGCAATACAAACACATATTCACAAATCAACCAAATTTGAAAAAAACGAAAAAAATTTAAACTAACTAAACCCACTAAAATCACGAACTCGCGTACAAACACATGCCACCACAACACACACAACAACAACAACACAACACACAACAATTCAAATAAAAAAGGAAATATCCTACCTTCAAAATGTGACACCTGTGGTCATAGTCCCAGAGCACCTGCATACCTGTAGCCCCTGTCAGCCTGAAGTCACAGTCGCAGGTGGTGGGTGGGGGCGCCAGAAGTGACGAAGATTCACCTGGGCTTCGACCTAGACTGTGAGGATCAAGACCGTGAAGGGACGCAACTCTGTCCCATTGCTGGCCGGAATTAGGATACAGAGTTCCTTGACCTTGGTGGTTGTAGTTGTGAGAGTGGCTAACAGGATGTGGGTTGTGGGTTTGGCTGATTTGAGCATTCTGCTCTCGGTTGTTGTGGTGATGGTGGTGACGTCTGAACGATGACCGATGATGCCGCTGTTGTGGCTGTTCGCCGTCGTCTTGCTCGTGATGATGATGGCGATGACTATGTTGATGTTTTCCTTCACTAGCACCTCCTCCTTCTCCCCCGCCACCGTCACCGCCACCGCCAATGCTGTTGCTGTTGCATTCTCGAAACGTAATGCGTCTGGACTTGGGCGGGGAGTGAAGCGTCACTTCTCTCAAGGCTGCATTGGCGCTGGCAACTGCCGACGCCGTAGGAGAAGGTGTGGGGTCGCGGAAAATATGAGGATGGAGGTGGTGGGGGTAGGCCGCAGCTGGAGCTGAAGGAGAATGAGGAGAAGCACCACAAATGGAGGCTCTAGGAGCAAGCCCCATACCCCCCGTTGCAGGAGCATTATGACACACGTTGAGAGAAAGATAGTTAGGCTGCACACTACCTCGTCTGATATTATTCTCCTTCACGCCTCCGGCTCCCATAGAGGTTCCATACTGTCGGCAAGGGTAGGTGAACGTGCCCCCACCTCGAGGGGACCTTGGAGAGTAGCGGGGGCTGCCTCCCTGCGTGCGTTGGAGGACGGTGGGTGCAGACTGGCGCCGGGGTCGACCGTTCCGCGTCCGCATGCTGTAGCGACGGCGGTTTTTCATGACCACCGTGCTAGCGCGAGTCAGCATCAGCTTCGACATTGCGACGTGTGTATAACGACACAAACCAGAGCTCTTGAAATCCGATGACGTAAAATGGACAAAATTACTATGCACCACTTGGCGATTAAAATGCAAAGCCGTCACATCCTTGTTGCGGGGCGCATTAGCTTTAGCTTTTAAATTGTCACATATTGATTGGTATTCTGTAAATCATGGATTCAGTTATCATGTAAAGGTTGACAACCGTTCCATTGTAGCCCTAACAGCAACAACAACTGTTTTATTACATTTTGATATATTTATGATGACAAAGCCAGACTATGAATACAAAAATATAAGGAATTGTAGGTTATCGTGGACTACAAAAGTGTCAGAAACAAATCTGTTTTGTGAGACACTGTCTTTGGTGTTGCTTTGAAGTCTGGGTTTTCAGTAAACCAATCGACATCTCCAATAACCATTTTCACCTTCTCCGGTAAAATGGTAGTAGTTCATTTACTTTTGAGGCTTTGTGTCCATACATGCAATATTCCAATCTGGAAATATATATTTTAGCTCACTAAAGGGTAGCAGGTCACACACTAAAGACACGTACAATCAAAGAAGACAATGCTAAACTGTCACGTTTGATGTGAAAAACATTGAAGTAGGGAATTACAGTTCATTTCCTAACACAGGGATAAATCGTGTTATCGAAGTTCCACCATAACACATAATAGATGCGGTTGATAATTGGAAGGGGATAACATAAACAAGTTGACGCAGTAGATAACCGGAAGGAGACAAGCATGAAGTAGATGAGACAGTAGGCTAGTAGATAAAGTAGTAGATCATCCAAAGAGTAATCTTTGAGGTATGGAGACAGCAGATTAAAGCAGATCCAACACTATCATCCTCTAAATTCTACCCAACCTGCGTCGTCAGACTATGGATTTCATTGCGTCAGCCACATCACTCGAGAAGTTTAAACTCCAAGTGCTTTTTAGGATGCAGACGGTCATGGCCATTGACTTTGGTAGAAATCTCTTATCTCCCCTGGGCAAATGTCATCTTGTATGTCCTGTAACAAAACATAAAAAAAGATATTTAATAACTTCACCCAGCTTCCGCGTGAGCTTAGACCACTCTCGCATTCGTACACGTAATCATCCCAACAATTCAAGGAGACACCTCGTGTGATCAGTTGGCAACCTTAGCTTTTACAGCTATGTTTGGCAATGAATTCTCTTTCAGAAAGTTGGGTGCTTTCCCATCGCCGTTGCCAGCCAGCCAAATTGTGGATACTTTTTTCGCATGAAGATGTTCTTCTGAGAACCTTCATTCAGGCGTCTTCTCATGCTTTGGAAAATCAGTCCCTTGATTTTCTAGTCCCTTATACGCTGATGTGTCCGGGGACGTTAATCTACCTGAACTGAACCAAAGACCTTGATATAATTATAAAGACATGCCATGAGGCCCACTTCCGGGAGTTCGCTACTTTCGATATTACAGAAACGCCACCTAGCGAAATAACTGTCGTCACTTGGGAAAATGCCGCGCGCTAAGAAGAAAGTACGACAAGGTGGCACACATTGTGGGGTGGTGCTCATAGAAAAACAAACACACACACATACACCTAGGCTACACACAAAAAAAAAAAAAAATAGAACTGCTCAGTTCTTGATGTCTCATGCCAATAATCTTATATCTGCCTTATAATCTGCCTATAAAAAAAACTACTTTTATTTATTTTTATGTGTTTTTTTTTAAATTACGCAAAACAAAGAAAACAGTGAAATAAAAGAGCTTTTGCATCGACTGTAAACCTTGCCGACACAGTTGTTTATTGAACGCGTATTACCTCCCTTGACATAGAAACAGGACTACCGCTAGGATCGCTGTTTTACATGTAAACTCTGTTGAAGTAAGCCTCATGGCATGTCTTTATATATCAAGGTCTTTGACTGAACTGAACTTGATTTTCACCAGCTGACACACTGAACACACACAGCGAACTAGCCATCTATATCTATAGCACAAATACAAACCATTTGCAAGAGAGAGGGGGAGAGGTCTATTCTATCATTCCATTATTCCTCGGAGGACAGCCACTAATAAGAATTTTATCCAATGCGCTATCAAGAAACTCCAGTCTATCTCTCATTAGGGAAGCCACCTTTTTCACTGGTGATTTACACAAACGTTGTAGCTCCCTCGTGTGATCACATGGCACAGATCGTTTTCATAGGTTCGGAGAAGCCTTTCACGATGCATTGCGTCATAACAAATGGCATCAGTCAATGATTTAAAAAAAATTAAAATAAAAAAAGATTGTCAATGGATTTTCATACATTCTCTCTTGCCATGCTCGTTCGATGTTGGCCAAAGCAATTCCTTACTTATACTTAATGGCAGTCGTTTTGGTTCATGTTACATCCCTATTTAAGTAAAGAGAAGACCTTACATTTCGAATTAGAGTCTCCTCTCTGAAAATCCTTATCGGGAAGAGAGGGGACTATAAACTGATCCATACATACATACATTTCGAAAAGTAGCATGTTTACCTAGGTTTTGCAAACACTAGCCAAGACTTTTAACCTTAATCTGGACTAACCCTAGCTCAAGTCTAACCAATTCTCTCTGTCTATGACAGCATTCCTATAAACCTATAAATCCTGACCTCCAAGCACTCTCTACGATGACTTCATTCGTGTAAGATTTGTGGGGAGTTTAGTTTCAAATGTATCACAAAAATTAAAGTCTTTAATTCATTAAAGTATTTTAGACTTCCGCAAACATATGCATACATGTACACAAACATACACGTATTCATGTGCATAATGCAATTTTTAATTTTTTTTTTTTTGCGTGGGTTTTCTTTCTTTTGGTTCGTTTTTTGTTTTTCTCTGGAGCGCTGAACTGGTTCGTAGACCAGATATTTCATAATCTAATACCAAAAGGAAAAAAACTACTTTCTAGGTAATAATGGCCCTTAAGTACAGGAAAAAAAAGTAATAAAGCCATATTGCTTTAAGTGTACCGCCAAATTGCTCTTGCTGTCTTGTTAGTGCTCCAATGTTACTCTCTGCAGCCGGAGGCGGTTATCCATCTTCGTAATGGAGCTCTTTACACTGACTGAGTGTGGTCTGATTTTTACTACGCCAGCATTTTGAAATCACGAGGGGAAATCACGTGCGCTGTTTTCTTTGCCGATATACTCAAGTTCAAATCTTGCAGATGAGTTTTTTCTATTTCATTATTTAATTTGTTTCTCTACCCTCACAGGAGCTATTTAGTTATTTATTTATGCATGCATTTATGTATTTATTTATGTACTATCTCACAGGAGTTATTTATTTATTTATTTTATATCTCGCAAGAGTCTCTTTTTTAAATCGTATTTTCTATATCGCTTTTCCTACTCCACAGCTGTTCAAGTGGCTGCCCGATACAGGATCCAAGTCAAGTCGGCCGAGGCGCCCCATGCATGGTAACAGTCTGACTCCCAGTCGGCCGAGGCGCCCCATGCATTGTAACAGTCTGACTCCCAGTCGGCCGAGGCGCCCCATGCATTGTAACAGTCTGACTCCCAGTCGGCCGAGGCGCCCCATGCATTGTAACAGTCTGACTCCCAGTCGGCCGAGGCCCCCCATGCATTGCAACAGTCTGACTCCCAGTCGGCCGAGGCGCCCCATGCATTGTAACAGTCTGACTCCCAGTCGGCCGAGGCGCCCCATGCATTGTAACAGTCTGACTCCCAGTCGGCCGAGGCGCCCCATGCATTGTAACAGTCTGACTCCCAGTCGGCCGAGGCGCCCCATGCATTGTAACAGTCTGACTCCCAGTCGGCCGAGGCGCCCCATGCATTGTAACAGTCTGACTGCCAGTCGGCTGAGGCGCCCCATGCATGGTAACAGTCTGAGTGCCAGTCGGCCGAGGCCACCCATGCATGGTAACAGTCTGACTGCCAGTCGGCTGAGGCGCCCCATGCATGGTAACAGTCTGACTCCCAGTCGGCCGAGGCGCCCCATGCATGGTAACAGTCTGACTGCCAGTCGGCCGAGGCGCCCCATGCATGGTAACAGTCTGACTGCCAGTCGGCCGAGGCGCCCCATGCATTGTAACAGTCTGACTCCCAGTCGGCCGAGGCGCCCCATGCATTGTAACAGTCTGACTCCCAGTCGGCTGAGGCGCCCCATGCATTGTAACAGTCTGACTCCCAGTCGGCTGAGGCGCCCCATGCATGGTAACAGTCTGACTCCCAGTCGGCTGAGGCGCCCCATGCATTGTAACAGTCTGACTCCCAGTCGGCCGAGGCGCCCCATGCATGGTAACAGTCTGACTGCCAGTCGGCCGAGGCGCCCCATGCATTGTAACAGTCTGACTGCCAGTCGGCTGAGGCGCCCCATGCATTGTAACAGTCTGACTCCCAGTCGGCCGAGGCGCTCCATGCATGGTAACAGTCTGACTCCCAGTCGGCCGAGGCGCCCCATGCATGGTAACAGTCTGACTCCCAGTCGGCCGAGGCGCCCCATGCATGGTAACAGTCTGACTCCCAGTCGGCTGAGGCGCCCCATGCATTGTAACAGTCTGACTCCCAGTCGGCTGAGGCGCCCCATGCATTGTAACAGTCTGACTCCCTGTCGGCTGAGGCGCCCCATGCATGGTAACAGTCTGACTCCCTGTCGGCTGAGGCGCCCCATACATTGTAACAGTCTGACTCCCTGTCGGCTGAGGCGCCCCATACATTGTAACAGTCTGACTCCCTGTCGGCTGAGGCGCCCCATACATTGTAACAGTCTGACTCCCTGTCGGCTGAGGCGCCCCATGCATGGTAACAGTCTGACTCCCTGTCGGCTGAGGCGCCCCATACATTGTAACAGTCTGACTCCCTGTCGGCTGAGGCGCCCCATACATTGTAACAGTCTGACTCACTGTCGGCTGAGGCGCCCCATACATTGAAACAGTCTGACTCCCTGTCGGCTGAGGCGCCCCATACATTGTAACAGTCTGACTCCCTGTCGGCTGAGGCGCCCCATACATTGTAACAGTCTGACTCCCTGTCGGCTGAGGCGCCCCATACATTGTAACAGTCTGACTCCCTGTCGGCTGAGGCGCCCCATACATTGTAACAGTCTGACTCCCTGTCGGCCGAGCACAAGCCTGGGTGACCGGGAACAGGGAGAAGGGACCTAGTGCGTGCTGCGTGTATTTGTGTAGCCGGCACTCTCTCATCTATGTCATGAGCGTTAGGATATCTAAAGTCCATGCGATGGACTGTATGCGTGACCTCGGTTTATACTTTCATCAGAAGAAGTAGGGGCGCAGTTTCTCGAGGTTGTTTTCTAATTTTATTTATTTATTTATTTATTCTTTTAAACTCCAGAACATAACCGGGGTTTGAACCACTGCCTGTTATCGTCTGACATTGGAGTACACGTACATTGCGTACACCACTGGACCAACTGCGCTCCCAATGTATTTATTATATTCGAAGGAGTCAACGTCCTCGATCAGTGTTACAATGAATAACACCTCAGCCGTCATTTCACAATGAAATTTAAAAATCAAAATACATAAACAATTAAGTACGAAATGGCGTGATTGACGCTCATGTCCTAGACGGGTGAGTGCCGGTGACAAGAAAACACCCAGCATGCACCTAGGTCCTTCTCCCCCATCCCTGGCTGCCCAGGATTGTGCTCAGTTGTCCGGGCGTCAGACCATGCGCCCAAAGGCTGCGGGTGGGCGTCTCGGGCGGCTTGAGTTAGATCCTGTATCGGCCAGCGCTTTGAGCAGCTCTTGAGCTGGAAAAGCGCTATATAAGAACGATTAAATAAATAAAATAAATGGCGTGATTGTTCGACACAGGCGTACGCAAGCTTCCATCATTGTCATCGTTCTTATTTTTCTTCTTCTTTACATCATCATCATCATCATCATCATCATCATCATCATCATCATCATCATCATCATCATCCTCATCATCATCATCCTCATCATCATCACCATCCTCATTATCCTCATCATCATCGTCGTCTACAGCATTTTCTCCTTCTTCTCTCCATCCTCCTTCTCCTGTTGTGGTCTTGCTCACTGACAGAATCACTGTTGACACGCAATAATTCAATACGAAGACACCCGATCTTCTCCTTCACCTTGGCAACCATTTACAGCCCCAGAGCTGCCAACTGCTACGAAATTTGCGGAAAATGCTACGCAAAAAATCGTTTGCTACGCGACTCCGCTAATACCACAAATGCTACGTTTTTTTATTTTTTTTACATTTATTTATTAATTATTATTATTATTATTATTATTATTATTATTATTATTATTATTATTATTATTATTATTATTATTATTATTATTATTATTTACAGTGGATTTTGATAGTATTTCGAGCGCCTATTGCTGGGAAGTACTATAGAACGTGTACGCGCCGCGCGCTTAAACCAGCTTCAGCCGGTTTGAAGCAGTTCCGTCTTGATTTGTGTTGCTTGGACAATCAGAGCTGTATGCCTAGTACTGTGCCATTTAAAGTGAAAGTCATTAGTCTGAATCAGTTCTGAGTTAAATATTCGCGTTGCAATCTGAATCCTGCTATTATGTGTAGCCTATATTGTTATACAATTCATTTCTATATGCAGTAATGTTTTATTATTTTTATTATTATTTTTTTAAAATTAATTTCTATCTGCATTAAAAGAATTGTTTCAAATGGAAAGTTCAGTTCAGTGGATAGATTAACGTCCCCGGACGCAAACTTGTTTTTTCCAACCTAGTTCCAGTCATTCGCCCAAAAAGGCAAACACCGAAGTCGAACGAAGCTCTCCGATGTGTTACGAAATGATGCTTGCATGACTACGACTAGTTGACATTAAAAATGATCGCTGTTGCTTCTAATTCTGTTCGATTTACACAGATTAGCATTTCGCAACGGTATACTTTGTTAATATGAGCATAATTATTATCGACCATATTTAATAGTTGCGTTCCTTGATTTGCATTTTGTTAGTTCTCAGCAGTAGGCTAATAATAGAATGCCCCATTTCCTGCCTAGAACCAAGTAGACACTGTTATACAGTATACATAGGCTTAATCTACATTATATATTATAAGTCAGTCTCCGCGCAGCGAAGAAGCTCACTAGCTGAATATAATTATTAGACCTGTATTGTTTGTTTTATACGTAAATAAATGTATAAACTATATCTATTCTAATTAATAATAATTAGGCCTATACTTTATAATATTCGAATCTTAAAATTTCCGGAGAAGGACGAGTAGGCTAAGCGAATTTTTTTTTTTTATAACTCGAGATCAGAGTAAAATTAATAGCTAATTAGTTATTCATTGCTCACAGGGTCCAGCAGACTGCAAAGAGCCGAATCAGGACCACAAAATCAAGACCACAACTTCGCTAGTAGTAGTAGTAGTAGTAGTAGTAGTAGTAGTAGTAGTAGTAGTAGTAGTAGTAGTAGTAGTATAGTTATTTAGTTAAATCTTTAATTAATTTATTTGTTTTGTTTTGTTTTTTTGTTATTATTATTATTATTATTATTATTATTATTATTATTATTATTATTATTATTATTATTATTTGTTTATTATTATTATTATTTGTTTATTATTATTATTATTATTATTATTATTATTATTATTATTATTATTATTATTATTATTATTATTATTCCTACTTAAAAAAAAAAAAAAAAGAATAGTGTGCTGCTGTGCGTGCTCAATGGTGTAAATATGGTAAGTGACGTTTTGTTTGTTTTTGCTGAAGTTGGTTGTAACCCAAAATATTCAGATGGTGTTACTGTTTTTTTTTTTTTTTTTGATTTACCAAAGTTTTCAGATCATTTATGGAAATTTCCGCCTGCCACGCAACAGTTTTTTAATACGTGTTTTTCATTAAAATACATATCATTGAAATACATATAACAAATTTACTGTATCAGTTAAAAAGAAAAATATTAGTTTAAAAAATTGCTTTGGTGCTTGCAATAAAAATGTCACTGTTTTTTGAGACCACTATAAACTTGCTTTGCCTTGTGCTGAAGGGACATCAACGTATCCATAGCGCTTTGAAGTTTTGTCATGGTTTTATTGTTGTTATAGATATAAAATCGTTGTATGTGTGCATTAGGTGTTATGTATTACTTTTACTCTTTATTACTAATTGTGTCAGTATATTAATCATCATACAATAATAATAATAATAATAATAATAATAATAACTGCTTCAAAATGCGAATCTCGACTTGACTTACACTTACAGCTTGAAGCTGTGCAGATCGAAACAGAATTAGATCTAGATAGGTAGGTGGATAGATTAAAGTCCCGCGTCACAATCGCGAATAGGGGACTGACTAGAAGCAACAGCGGCTATTTTTATGCACGGATGTTTAACCACAGGCTCTGAAGTTTTTTCTTTTGTCTGTAAACTCGTGGGCCTCCTACATACGTACGTAGTATAGTATGTAATTGAGGCCTACGAAAGACGAGACTTCCCAACCTGTGGTTTCACTTAGTCCTGCCAGCATTCGTTCGTAAAACATCGGATAGTTTTGCTCGACTCGGAGAGCTTCGTTCGACTTCGGTAATTGCCTTTTTCGGCCAATGACTGGAACTAGGTTGGAAAAAACAAGTTCGCTCCCCGGACACGTGGCGTATAGGGGGACAAGAAAATGGAAAGTACAGCCATTTTTTCTTTTATATGTGGCTACTCGGTCCGTTTTTCGCGACACGCTACACAAATTTTGCAAATGCTACCAAAATGAGATCTTATGCTACACAATTTTTTTTCTTTTTTGGGGGGGTTAAGGGGGTGAGGGGTGGGGGGGTTGGCAGCTCTGCAGCCCTTACATTACGCTGCTTTACTACATAGTATATAACCCACAGCCGTAGTTCAGTGGTAAGAGCGTTGGCCTGGCACGCTGATGACCCAGGTTCCAATCCCGTGGTGGGCAAGACGACAGTGGCCATTTTTCCCTTAGCCTATGATTGCTCTGGTGGTTCAGTGTTGATGTAGGTTTCTTCCCTTTCTTCCCTGGGATGGCCACGCCCCTCTGCCGTATCACGTCGTCAATTGTGGATGTGGACGTTGTGGATGTGGACGTTGAGGATGTGGACGTTGAGGATGTGGACGTTGAGGATGTGGACGTTGTGGATGTGGACGTTGCGGATGTGGACGTTGTGGATGTGGACGTTGAGGATGTGGACGTTGCGGATGTGGATGTTGTGGATGTGGACGTTGAGGATGTGGACTGAGGACGTTGAACGCCCTATTATACAGGAATGTTGATCAGTAGTAGCTTCCAGATGAATAGTACTTAATAACTGTTGTAAACTAGTTCTGCATCTGCATGAAACACAACCATGCGTT
>CM072518.1:9879984-9882484 GCA_036898135.1 Oncomelania hupensis | reverse complement strand
CCAAGACTGATGGTGAAAAAGACACAAGAGACATTAGAAGCATCAGAGATACAGATCTGTAACAGAAGAGTGTGGTGCGTAACAGGAAACGAGGAAATTTATGGGCGAAACCAATGGGCGAAATGGGAACATTTTTACTGCGCTTGTCTGGCATTTATTGTCAGCAAATGTCGGCATGTCTGTGGCCCGGTGCTCGGGGTGCTTTAAACACCCATAATGCAGCACTATCCCTGCTGTATCTTCCGACACTACCTTATTTCTCATTCTTTTCTTTATATAAATTACAACCTTCTCCTGTCCTCCCCTCATATTTTCCCCTTGGTGTTCACAGCTCAAACAGCTACTCATAACTAGAGCTGGGTACCGTGGGTCAAAGTCGTACCGGTATTACCGCGGTATTTTTAGGTGTTATCGGTATTTCGTACAGGTATACCGCGATTTCAAGTGTTACAATCAAATGGGATATGGCACTGACAGTAGTAACCGACGCAAAAAGAAAGACTGTCATACACTTCAAAACAGTTTCAAATAACCACATTTCCATAGAAACTGAAGCTTTATTATTGCTTGAACGCCTTCAAAACAAATTATGATAAATCACTGTGTAGAACATCAGAAAACTTTAAACAATAAAATCAAAATAAAACAAAGACATTCAACGGGAAAGGTATTTAAGAACTTTAAGAGTTCAGAAGGATTGGCGACTGGTACCATGCTCAAACACGTGGATAACAACTGGCTCCAGTTTTTACCCAGATTTTCAACTCCTCCCTTCTCTTGTCCACTGTCCCCCGCTGTTTCAAGACCTCCACCATCGTACCTGTTCCCAAGAAACCCCAAATTAGCTCCCTCAATGACTACCGCCCTGTGGCCCTGACCTCGTTGGTGATGAAAGTGCTGGAGCGCCTGGTACTCAAGCACCTCCAGTCCGCTACCAAGGGCAAACTGGACCCGTAGACTACTCGTCTGCTTTCAACACCATCGTCCCCCAGACCCTGTTCGACAAGCTTCAGCTCTTCAACCTCTCCCTCTCCATCTCTTTCTGGATTCTGAGCTTCCTCCTCAACCGCCCCCAGTCAGTGAAAATAGGCAGCAACATCTCGCAGTTCCTGACCCTGAGCACAGGCGCACCCCAGTGGTGTGTCCTGTCTCCTTTTCTATACTGCCTGTACACCAACGACTGCACCTCCCATCACGAGTCAGTTCAACTCGTAAAGTTTGCCGATGACACCACCGTTGAGGGCATCATATCCAATGGAGATGAGTCAGCCTACAGGCAGGAAGTCGACCTGCTGGTGTCATGGTGCAATTACAACAGTCTCGAGTTGAACGCCTCCAAGACCAAAGAGATGGTGATCGACTTTCGTCGGAACGCCACTCCCATTGACCCCCTCTTCATCAACGGTCAGCCCATCGAGACAGTTGAGTCATTCAAGGTTCTGGGCTCACTCATTTCCTGCGACCTCACCTGGGATCTCAATACCGACTCCATCATCAAGCGAGCACAGCAGAGGATGTACTTTCTCAGGCAGCTCAAAAAATTTGGCCTGAGGAAGGAAATCCTCACCCAGTTCTACCGCTCTGTGGTAGAAAGTGTTCTAACATTTTCCATCTGTTTGTGGTATGGGGGTGCATCCCAACAACAGAAAGAAAAACTAGACCATATTGTCTCCGCTGCCAGCAAGATCATTGACACCGACCTCCCCTCTCTGGCCTCCATCTATACCAAACGCCTGATGAGCTGAGCCAGAAAGATAGTGGATGATGCCTCCCACCCCGGATACCACCTCTTCGAGCTGCTTCCTTCTGGCAAAAGGCTCAGAACTATGAAGACCCGTACCTGCCGCTTCAAGAACAGTTTTTTTCCACAAGCAGTGACAAACCTCAACTCCTTGTCTGGCACCCGATGATCCCGGACTATCTCAGTGACTTCTGCATAAGAGAGAGAGAGAGAGAGAGAGAGAGAGAGAGAGAGAGAGAGAGAGAGAGAGAGGGAGGGGGGAGAAGTGAGTGAAAGAAAGACAGAAAGAAAGAGAGGAAGAGAGAGACAGAGAGAGAGAGTAGAGGAAGTGATAGAGAGAGAATTTATAGATGTATGTAGAGTGTGTAAGATAAGAGAAGAGAATTGAAAGAGCGAGAGATAACGGAGAAGAGCGCGCACGTGTGTGTGGATGTGTGTCTATTTGATTTGATCGTTCTGTTTCTACTATATTCCAGTCAGTATTATTCCTAGTCTTGTATGAGTGTGTCAGCAAGTGGATGGTTGCGCGTAGGTGTGGTTGGCTTTGTTATTGTGTTTAGTATAAATATGTGTGCCAACATCAAAGTGTATTCCTCGTGCTTGTCACCTGGCGAAATAAAGTTCTGTTATCTGTTATCTGTTATAAGCTGCTGTTCTTAAAAGATCTTCTTCAAGAACAGCTGCCTATCCACGTGTTTGGGCTTTAGGCTCGCTCTCTGGGCGGACAAGATGTCGCCCACTGTCGCGTTAGGTGTTGTC
>CM072518.1:9872484-9874984 GCA_036898135.1 Oncomelania hupensis | reverse complement strand
TTTCACGTCCTGCACTTCCTACTGCTCTTCTTCCTTCTTATTATAGGATAGCGAGAAGTTTAATTCTGCAAGAAAAAGCACGGAATGTCGGCCTGTCTCTTATGTAGCCACAACATGCATGATTATGTTTGAATAATGATAGGAAGAAATCTGCACTTTACGTATTAATTATTATTTCTACCACAAGCTCTTAATTATTGCGGAGGATAAACACGTTCATTTATATAATAATAATTATATTTCATCGATTTTACTTTTCTTTCGGACGTCAACAAATCCGAGGTAAGAAAAGGAGGAAATCTTAACGACAAAATAACGATGCATTCAAGTATTGATTAGGTCCCCTGCCCTAAGGCTATGACGAAGTTCTGTCCCTTTTCTGCTGAACTCCCAGGAAGGGAAAGTCATTAATGAGAGAGAGAGAGAGAGAGAGAGAGAGAGAGAGAGAGAGAGAGAGAGAGAGAGAGAGAGAGAGAGAGAGAGAGAGCAAATCCAGGGTACAGTAAACAGCCCTGACTGTGAGGGAAAGTGTTTGGAGGTGAAAGGAAATCTATGTTTCCTGGTGAGCACCAGAATTTGATCGATACCATCGGTAAGGAGTTTGGCGGAAGCAGGAAGAATTGAAGAATAAAGGAAGATGGCAGGAAAGAAGAACATACACCCCAAAAAACAAATGAGTTCAAACGAAAGAAGAAAGGAAGTATAAGGTGTGGGGTCTGGGGGTGGTCTGTGAGGAAGGGGGAAGAATATGCATTCGCGTAAAGATTTTAGAGGAAGAAGAAATGACAGGACAAAACGAAGACAAAGTAATATGGTTTGCATAAGGCTGTTAAAAGAGACGACGTTGGAAATGATGAACATAATTATGCCTTCTTCACTAGGAAATAGACTGTAGTTAATATTAGTTGTCATGATTTCAAAGGAGAAAGACAAGACAGTTTGGTGGGTTTTTTTAAATTTGTAATGGTTGTGATAGAGCAATTTTCCAGCCTAAGAGCTGCTCAAGGCGCTAGCCGATAAGGATCTAACCCAATCCATTGTCAACAGATACAAATAACCAACACTTTCATGATAGTCATTCTTCTAGCAGTAACTAGCTCAGACACTCTGTCCCGTGGGACCAATAACCTGGAGCGTACTGTGCAGCAAAAGCGACACCCGAGGCAGAGAAGTGGAGGTGAAACACCGCCTAACGGGCCATCAAATCTTTAATTTTACAGGGAAGATCTCCAAATACAAAGTCGCATTGACTTTAAAGATCCTTACGCTCATGCCCCAGACGGGTAAGTGCCGTATACATCACCAATACACCCTGCCAATAGCATTGTTACACTCGATGTTTTTTTTCTCTATCAGTAGTTGATTCAGCCCCGATGCTTGAAACCCTGATAGGTGTAACTCAGATTCGTTTATCCACGCAACCCGTTCAATCATCAACAAGGCAGGAGTCGTCGTCTGAAGTTTTCCACTTTTATTCAGCATACATCAACAACTGCATACAATCGTTCAATCGCTTTTCACTTTACAATTCTCGACTATCAACTTTCCACTTTTTACAACTTTCTCAACTCTAACACAACAGCTCTACTCTCAACTCAGTTCAGTTCAGTTCAGTTCAGTGGTTAGATTAACGTCCCAAACAGTGCGGCACTATATATAGTCTCTACATACTCCAGAACAGGCGAGAATACCCCCGCATAACACACCACAACCAATCAGAAGTAATTTCATCATCACTGTCTCACGTCATACAACCTTATTTGGAATGGAAGCTTCTATAGTTACCACTAGAATTATGCATACGCTTCGCAATTCGATCGATAGTAAACAACCAACACTAGAAAATTCTCAAATAATATCGAACAACTAAAATTACCAACGTTATACAAAGCTTCTTCTAATAACAACGCAAAATCAAATCAAAGATAAATACACTCTATTATTACATGCTTTGCAAAATAAAACGAACAGATCTATCGCGCGCGTCCCATTCGCGCGAGTCTCAACGTAACAAGCTTGCACTATACCGGGTCATATTCCTCCCTGTCCTGGGTGGCGCTGCTCATTGCGGCTCAGAAGATCGCTGGAATTTCGCCCGCATGGGTGACGAATAAACTAAGTTACAATTCCACAGGCCTGCAGACCAAACTAGGAGACACCGTCCATGGCTCACGACCTGAGACGGACAAACCCATTTCATGGCAACATCTCTAGATGGAAAGCATGACACAACCGTCCCACGAAGAGGAGGAGGAGGAGGAGGAGAAGAAGAAGAAGAAGAAGAAGAAGAAGAAGAAGCAGAAGTAGTAGTATGAGTAGTAGTAGTAGTAGTCGTAGTTGTAGTTGTAGTAGTAGTAGTAGTCGTAGTCGTAGTCGTAGTCGTAGTTGTAGTCGTAGTAGTGGTAGTTGTAGTCGTAGTCGTAGTTGTAGTCGTAGTAGTAGTAGTTGTAGTAGTAGTAGTAGTAGTAGTAGTAGTAGTAGTAGTAGTAGTAGTAGTAGT
>CM072518.1:9752484-9867484 GCA_036898135.1 Oncomelania hupensis | reverse complement strand
GTATATGAAATAATCAGGTGGTACAATTACACATACATTTTAATAGGAATCAAATGCAGATCAAATAATCAAGTAGCTCATTGCGAAACAGAAAAAAATAAAAACATAAATTTTAAAAAATAATTGGGAACGTCATATTAAGGTAATGGTACCTGAATGTACGTTTGAATGAAGGAAGAGTGGTACACGACCTAGTGTTTAAAGAAAGAGAGTTCCAGATGAGAGGTCCCGAGAATGCAAATCTAGTCTTAAACAGGTCAATTCGTGTTCGATGCAGGATGTATTTGTTGGACCCGTAACTTTCGGTCGCAGCAGTTAATACATTGCTTAAAGAAGGTGGTGCCAGGTCGACCATGTTGCCCTTTAAACAAGAGGGTGACAATGTTGATTGAAAACTGGTGGTATAAGGACATTAGGTTTGCTGCTTTAAGTGTTTCCGATGATAAAAGACTGGGATCATCAATGATAATATTTCCTGCTCTACGGTGCAAGGAGTTTAGTTTAATGATATGCACGTCTTCTGCACCACACCATACTGATGACGCATAATTGAGATGTGAAAGGCAGTGGGATGTGAAAAAAGTTATTCCCGCATCAGGACCGACAACATTGTTTAATTTACCTAAGAGGTACATGTTTTTGGTGGCAAGTTTGCAAACGTAATCTACATGTTTATGCCATCTAAGTTTATGATCCATAATAGCTCCAATCACACGGTAAGTTTCAACTTGTTCAACAACATTGGTTCCTACAACTAGGTTAAGGCAGAGCAGCGTTCTCTAATATTTTTATCTACACGTGATGACCATACTCTTAGTCCTCTTTGGATGTAGAAACATTTTGTTATTATTGCCCCATAATGCAATGTTATCAATTGCTTCCCGAAGATCCGACTGAATTTCCCAACTTCATGCACTGTAATAAGGTATGACACATTGGTCGTATGATTTTAGTCTACGATTACAAAATTGTGTAAGAAGAGAGTAACCATGTTTAGTATGGTCTTCAACAGATTGAACAGGCTGGCTAAGGTTTAAAAAATATTCATTGAACGAATTATGAAATATAGTTATGATTTGCTCACGTTTAGATGATTTAGATTTATTGGTGATTTCATTCATTGCCCGCCAAAATTGAAGTGTCCGAGTAATTGTTGATCATATTTTCAAAATATTATTGTTAGCATTTTTAACTAAGGTATTAACTTTATTTCTCTGCTTTTTAATAGTCTTTAAATTTCTGTTCTTTTTAAAAAATTATCTGTGATCTTCAAGAGTAAGCCACGCTGGAAAAGTTTTATGTTTTACTCTTCTTCTTCGAAATGGAGCATGCTTATCAATAACAGGCATATAAATATTGTACCAGGTCAATAATGCATCGTTAACATCACAAAAGTTATACACATTTGTAAAATCACTAATGTGCATATCATACAAACAGGACACAGCATCAAAAGTCTTGAGCGAACGTTATTCTACAGTGGTGTGTTTACCCTTAACATTGTTAGACAGTGTAAACGCCCATGTGCACATAACAGTTTTGTGGTCACTGAGTCTGATGTCGGACATTTTTATATTTTGTATTTTAGAGGGATTGTTCGTATAGATGGGATCAAGCAGGGTCGCTGTATCTGATGTAATGCGAGTTGGTTTATTCACCATCTGCTGGAGCCCGAATAAGAAAAATGCTGATTCCTAGGATATGTATGGTTTCATCAGATTGATATTAAAATCCCCTACAAGTATAATATCTGCATTTGGGTTCATGACATTGACCTTGTTCATCATGTACAAGACAGACAGAGAAGGAAATCAAGAACGAATGAAAGAAAAATAGACTACACTACACAGACAGACAGAAATAAAGAAGGAAAGAACGCGTGCACACACACACATACACACACACACACACACACACACACAGTATAATCATGACTTTCCTGAAACGCCACATATGTTGTACTGACAATGGGCCATATTTCGTCCCCATTTTTAAGTACTTTTACGTGTTCGAATCCTAACCCAGCCCTAACCCTAACGGATCATTGTTCTGACGTCAAAACAAGTAGGCATGTCAAAACAAGTTATGTAGATGTTTATTTATTTATTTAATCGTTCTTATATAGCGCTTTTCCAGCTTAAGAGCTGCTCAAGGCGCTGGCCGATACAGGATCTAACTCAAGCCGCCCGAGACGCCCACCCGCAGCCTTTGGGCGCATGGTCTGACGCCCGGACAACTGAGCACAATCCTGGGCAGCCAGGGATGGGGGAGAAGGACCTAGGTGCATGCTGGATGTTTTCTTGTCACCGGCACTCACCCGTCTAGGACATGAGCGTCAGGATCTTTAAAGTCCGTTATGATGAAAGGTATGCGACACAGACTAGACCTCGGTTTATACTCTCATCCGAAGGAGTAGGAAAACAGGAGTAAAGTGTCTTTCCCAGGGACACAACACAATGGCCCGGCCAGGGCTCGAACCATTTGTCCAGATAACACTGTGTAAATGTGCCCACTCACACCCACACAAATACACACACACAGACACACACACAGGTGGAGAAAAAGAAACTCAAATCAAGAGAGGTCAAGTCAAGTCAAACTCTTTAATCCGAACAAAACCATTTAGGCAACACGGATGGCAAGAATAGAAACAAATAGAATTCTTACAATAAAGCAAAGTAATTGGGATTGTTATGGAAATAGGAGCCAACCATCGATAGGAAAAGAAACATGAACCATAATGATACATGGCAGATAGAAGGACACAGAGAACGACAGAGAAAACGACAAAGAGAACGAACAGCAGCAATAAAAATACAACAACTCTGACAAATGGCTAAGATGTTAAAGAGCCAGGGCATCACCCATGTTTGTTGTGTTGGCGCATATACTACACAGGGCGCATAAGTTATGTGTGTGTGTGTGTGTGTGTGTGTGTGTGCGTGCGTCTCTCTCTCTGTTCTGTGTGTACATGTGTGTATGTGTGTGTGTGTAGTTGCGGGAGTGTGTGGTGTGGTGTGGTGTGTGTTTGATGTCTGTCCTGAGGTTTACCTCCCTCGCGCGTGCTGGTCTGTTTTTATACTGAATTGTTTCCCTTTGGTATGATTGCGATAGTTTAGCAACTTATATCGCTGTAATGCTTAGTCACGCAATAGCTACTGAATTCTTCCTATTGGATTTTATTGGATTTATTAATAACGATGTTTGTTTTAATTTTTATTATCATGTGTGATTGAGGTATGCAATGAATCAATGAATCAATCTCCAAAATTACATAGATAGATAGATAGATAGATAGATAGATAGATAGATAGATAGATAGATAGATAGATAGATAGATAGATAGATAGATAGATAGATAGATAGATAGATAGATAGATAGATAGATAGATAGATAGATAGATAGATAGATAGATAGATAGATAGATAGATAGATAGATAGATAGATAGATAGATAGATAGATAGATAGATAGATAGATAGATAGATAGATAGATAGATAGATAGATAGATAGATAGATAGATAGATAGATAGATAGATAGATAGATAGATAGATAGATAGATAGATAGATAGATAGATAGATAGATAGATAGATAGATAGATAGATAGATAGATAGATAGATAGATAGATAGATAGATAGATAGATAGATAGATAGATAGATAGATAGATAGATAGATAGATAGATAGATAGATAGATAGATAGATAGATAGATAGATAGATAGATAGATAGATAGATAGATAGATAGATAGATAGATAGATAGATAGATAGATAGATAGATAGATAGATAGATAGATAGATAGATAGATAGATAGATAGATAGATAGATAGATAGATAGATAGATAGATAGATAGATAGATAGATAGATAGATAGATAGATAGATAGATAGATAGATAGATAGATAGATAGATAGATAGATAGATAGATAGATAGATAATGGACAACGGTTGTTCAAGCCGACCCGCTCAGCTTCCAATTGTCCTTGTTGGTTAAACAAACAACGTTGCCTGTACTATACACAATTTCGCTGCGGTGTTACTTTAAGATAAACCTTGATTTTATTATTAACCACGCACACAAATGAAAGTATCGATGTATATTTATAAAACGGTACACTTAAAAGAAGCAAATTTTGGGCTTAATCTTACTTTATTTGTTCAAAACGCTCAAGCGTCGGCTTAAAATAGTTGGCAAGCGGTCTTTTAGTTTTCAAGCACCCAAGGTTTGGAATGCGTTGCCTGCCGGTTTAAGACATTGTACAGACCTTGTTTCCTTCAAGAGCTGCTTAAAAACGCACTTGTTCCGCAAGGCGTTTTCTGTGTAAATAGTATGAACAGTAATAATACTTTCTCATTGGTGTTGTACACGATGTAGTGCGAATGTTGTGATGATGCGTATGAATGATGTGTGTAAGCGCATTGAGTTGTTATTGTAATGAAAAATGCGTTGTATAAATGCAATTTATTATTATTATTATTATTATTATTATTATTATTATTATTATTATTATTATTATTATTATTATTATTATTATTATGGTCTTAACATTTCGATGCCAAAGACAGAAACAAAAATAAATTTAATAAATAAACTGACTTTTGTTCCCGGGGAGGAGAGGATGTGAGAAGGGGGCAACACTTACTGCGAACTTGACAAAAGATCCGTGACGCTGACATGTACCATCTTGTGTCCCTTTAATTAAGGGGAGACGAGGAGGAAGAGAACGGCAGCGAGGAAGGAAAGAAGAAACATCGCGGACAGAAGGACAGAAAAACTGCGAGGCAACCGCTAATCATGTTGTCGGTGGTGTTGCTGTGCATGCTGTATGTCCGTAAGATCTGTGCTCCCTTCCAGTCCCCCAAGACACTAACTAGATCAAAATGAGAAGTACAGACCGCCAGAGGTTTCTCAAAAATCCAAAAGATGGAGCATTCCCAGTATATGGTTGTCCCGTCTTGAGCTGGCGGATTCACCTCATGTAGTTGTAGTACATGTACGCGTACTGTATATATATATGGCGTATGTTGATTTTTTTTATGCACATATTTGCGTAGTGTGTGTTTGTCTGTGTGTGTGTGTGTGTGTGTGTGTGTGTGTGGGTGTGTGTTTGTGTGTGTGTGTGTGTGTAGTCTGTTTGGGCGAGTGTCAGTGTTGACTGTAAACATGTATCTAAACCTATACAATCTTCTCCACCTGCCAAAGCTTGTTAACCGATACCTCTTCCCCACCCCACCCAACCCCACATATATACCTCCCCGTCTTTTCTTGCCGTTTTTGATTCTGCTGTTCATCCTATTTCTGTTATATGTTCTTTGTCCGTCTTCTTTTTCTTATTCCTTCTCATCCTACGTCTTCTTCTTCTTCATTTTCATCCTACGTCTTCTTCTTCTTCCGTTTCTACGTTCTTCGTCCCTGTCCCTCTCCTCCTAACACTTTAATACATCCTGCTTATTCTTCTTCCTCCTCCTTCTCGTCTTCTTCTTCTCCTTCTCGCACTCTCTCTTAATCTACACCCCGCTTCGTCTTACTCCGCCATCTTTATTAGTTCATCTAACAAGACTTGATTTCCATAATTTAATATAATGCCTGTACGATACGAATTTAAAAATGTATCATAAACAACTAAAAATACAATTAATAACCATAAAATGGTGGTCCTAACAGTTACAGTCTAACAATGTCAACAAGGAAACAATCAGCTAAAAGTCCCACCTCACACGTTACACAATTCTTAAAAATCAAACACCTGATCACTACCATCTGAGTGTAACATCAACATATATGACACGAGTATATTCCAAGTCAGCAGTATTAAAACTTCAAAATCGATAGTTTAATTAAACCAGTCATACTGATAATTTGAGTACCGTTTAACCTGATAATTTCTTAAAAATCAAACACCTGATCACTACCATCTGAGTGTAACATCAACATATATGACACGAGTTTATTCCAAGTTAGCAGTATTAAAACTTCAAAATCGATAGTTTATTTAAACCAGTCATACTGATTATTTAAGTACCGTTTAACCTGATAATTTAACCGATTACGCTGATGGATTGACCAATGTAAATGGATTATAACTACTGTAGAAAGCTAAAGCTGTTATTTTAACTGTTTGCCTCAGTCTTCGCTGTTTGAGTTTTTCGCTCTCTCTCTCGCTCTCTCTCTCTTTCCCCCTTTCCCTGCTCACCTTTTCCCTAAATCAAATAAAAGCGAATCGTCTCTTACAGACACTGCTCCCAGAGGCTGTCATACACAGATGATCATCATCAACAACTGACAGACAAGGGAATAACAAAAGATAAGGGTAGATCTTGGCCTATTACACCTACACACACGCACATATACATACGCACACAAACACACACACACACACACACAACTCTATAATCCCTTTCTTGCTTTCACACACACGCACGTACTCACGCTCGCTCGCACACACACATATTTGCAATACATCACAACTGGGTTTATTTAAGAATGTAGGAATCGGAAAGTGATTTTTTGACGGCAAAGGGTTAGGGCAAGGTCTAGGGATAGATCTACAACTAACCCTTACCCGAACCCTTGTCTAAAAAGTTGACCTAGTTCGTCACCTATAGGTCGAATTTTCTTCAAAATTTCTCCGAAAATTGACTGTATTTTCTCCGCCCGGATAGAGCACTCCTGTGTACTTAAAACGCTCTCATGGACTACAACTGCACTCCCATGCACTAAAAGAGCACCCCCGCGCACTTAGAAAAAAGTGGGGTCCTGGAAAAAAGTGGGTTCCAAGCAAATAAACCCATTTGTTACTAGAAAAGACAAGGTCTGAAACCCATTATGGCGTTTTTACACGTGCAAACACACACACACTCGCGCGCGCGTGCCGTCACGCATGTTCTATTTGACCACCCGTCGTCGTGCTCAACTAACAGACACACTTGTACACTGTAGCTCTCGTCATAGCAAACACACATAGACCCATACCCCACACTTGTACACTGTAGCTCTCGTCATAGCAAACACACATTGACCCACCCCACACTAGTACACTGTAGCTCTCCTCATAGCAATCACACATAGACCCACCCCACACTTGTACACTTTAGCTCTCCTCATAGCAAACACACATAGACCCATACCCCACACTTGTACACTGTAGCTCTCCTCATAGCAAACACACATAGACCCATACCCCACACTTGTACACTGTAGCTCTCGTCATAGCAAACACACATAGACCCATACCCCACACTTGTACACTGTAGCTCTCCTCATAGCAAACACACATAGACCCATACCCCACACTTGTACACTGTAGCTCTCCTCATAGCAAACACACATAGACCCATACCCCACACTTGTACACTGTAGCTCTCCTCATAGCAAACACACATAGACCCATACCCCACACTTGTACACTGTAGCTCTCCTCATAGCAAACACACATAGACCCATACCTCACACTTGTACACTGTAGCTCTCCTCATAGCAAACACACATAGACCCATACCCCACACTTGTACACTGTAGCTCTCCTCATAGCAAACACACATAGACCCATACCCCACACTTGTACACTGTAGCTCTCCTCATAGCAAACACACATAGACCCATACGCCACACTTGTACACTGTAGCTCTCCTCATAGCAAACACACATAGACCCATACCCCACACTTGTACACTGTAGCTCTCCTCATAGCAAACACACATAGACTCATACCCCACACTTGTACACTGTAGCTCTCCTCATAGCAAACACACATAGACCCATACCCCACACTTGTACACTGTAGCTCTCCTCATAGCAAACACACATAGACCCATACCCCACACTTGTACACTGTAGCTCTCCTCATAGCAAACACACATAGACCCATACCCCACACTTGTACACTGTAGCTCTCCTCATAGCAAACACACATAGACCCATACCCCACACTTGTACACTGTTGCTCTCCTCATAGCAAACACACATAGACCCATACCTCACACTTGTACACTGTAGCTCTCCTCATAGCAAACACACATAGACCCATACCCCACACTTGTACACTGTAGCTCTCCTCATAGCAAACACACATAGACCCATACCCCACACTTGTACACTGTAGCTCTCCTCATAGCAAACACACATAGACCCATACGCCACACTTGTACACTGTAGCTCTCCTCATAGCAAACACACATAGACCCATACCCCACACTTGTACACTGTAGCTCTCCTCATAGCAAACACACATAGACCCCTACCCCCTCCCTCTTCTCCCACTCACTCCGCTTCTTCCACAGTAATGGTATGTAACTCCTCTCTTTCTCTCTGCTCTCTCTCTCCCTCCCTCCCCAACCACATCCCCCCCCCTGCCAAACACACCCATACATCTTTACTTTATCCTCTCTATCTGGATGCGGTCGATATGTAAATAGCCTGAAGGGGCGGTAGCTGGAACCAATTTAGGCCACTACGGTGTCGGCGGCAGTGAATGGTAACGTGAACCTACAGCAACAATATAATTATAGGTAGTGACAGTACACTGAGTACAGTGGTGACAATCAATCAAAATCATCCAAACCTTTCTACTACATAAGATACTGTAAAGAAACTATTACTAACTTACTTACCTTAGTAGTAGTAGTAGTAGTAGTAGTAGTAGTAGTAGTAGTAGTAGTAGTAGTAGTAGTAGTAGTAGTAGTAGTAGTAGTAGTAGTATAAATATATAGTCTTGTAGTACTTTCATATGAAAGGCACAAAGGCACTATCAGAACACACACAAACACACACGTATATGTGTGTGTATGGAGAGAGAGGGAGAGAGAGAGAGAGAGAGAGAGAGAGAGAGAGAGAGAGAGAGAGAGATGCATAGATACACCGATAGTAGATAGATAGATAGATCTATAGATAGATATAATTGACAGAAAGACAGACAGATAGACAGACAGAGAGATTGACAGACAGACAGACAGATAGATAGATAGATAGATAGATAGATAGATAGATAGATAGATAGATAGATAGATAGATAGATAGTAAGATAGATAGATAGATAGATAGATAGATAGATAGATAGATAGATAGATAGATAGATAGATAGATAGATAGATAGATAGATAGATAGATAGATAGATAGATAGATAGATAGATAGATAGATAGATAGATAGATAGATAGATAGATAGATAGATAGATAGATAGATAGATAGATAGATAGATAGATAGATAGATAGATAGATAGATAGATAGATAGATAGATAGATAGATAGATAGATAGATAGATAGATAGATAGATAGATAGATAGATAGATAGAGGTTTTGTTAAATGCTTTCCCCCAATTATTGCCACACCCCAGTTATTCAATAATCTCATCCACCCAAAAAAAAGACATAGAAAAAGAACATTGAATAAACGATAGAAAGGCAAAAATCAACACACAAAAATACAAATAGAGAACAAGCAACACAAAAGCACAAAGCTTGCATTAAGTGCCGGCTTCTAACAGATTGAACTAGCGCAAAGGGACCGATGTGATAAGACAAAACTAAACCTGCCTCTCACTTCCCTAAATAAAAATACTGCTAAGACATTATCTCGGTATAAACCTTAATTTTTAACACAGCCTGCACAGTGTGGGTCTCCAGGCTCGAAGGGCACTGGAAAATAGCACTGATAGTAAGTTATAGCGCGGAAAAATCCCTGTACAACAGCTCAAAACTGTGGTGCTTGTTTGTTGTACACCGAATGGCTAACCTTAGTTTAATCTCGTTGCTTAAGCTTGGAGTACGCATACACACAAACACACAAACATAGAGACACACGAACACATATACACACACACGCACACACAAACACACACAAGGATACACACGCACACATGCACACACACGCACACACACACACAAACAAACACACTGTGTTCTGAAAGCTGCAAGGGGGAAATAAACACGATTTTAAGGCAATAACGGCAACTCCAGCTAGTTTTTCCCTCAATTGTTGTACTGGCAGGACTGGCCTATGAACTGTTCTATATATCCAGTTCCCGGTTGGAGGGCTGGAAGTTCACTGCCTAGTTAGACAATGTCTTTTATTTATGGCATTAGCAGAACTCGGCCTTGCGATTGCTCCTCGTGCTAAATTGAAGGAGATGATCACACTGTATCACGCTGTCGGTCATCCGGAAATGCTCAAACGGAAGTGAAGGGGGGACAAACACACAGCCAAAGAGCCCCAAAGGCCTTTTTATCCACTGTCATGCTCAAAAACAAAAAGGACGTTAACGGGATTCCGAAAAAATCACAATGGCGTCGAAAAATACCATGAAGCCCTTCCTCATGTGACTGCATCACAAAAAAAGGTCATTCTCGGAGGTACTGATAGAACGTCATCGGACCGGACTGGAAATGAACATGTCGGATTTTCATCTTTGAATTGGCGAGGAAACGTGCACTACCGTAGGTGTCGCCTTTTTACAGGTTTTTACTCGACACAGGCGGTTTCATTGGTTATTCTGTCAGCTGTTTAGCTGAAAGATTAGCTCTGCCATAAATGAAACACCCTATCCAACTACTTCGAGAACTTCCATAGTCAAAAATTATTAGAATCGCATTGGAGCCACGATTCCATGGTGTGAAATACCGTTTATTTATTCAAGCATAAGATTATTCCCCTTGACTGCTTTCAATGTCTTCCGCAGTTTCATTGTCTTGCAACGAGGCAGCATAGGCAATCACAAGACGTCAAACAAACTGAAGACTCAGGGGACCTAACAAGCCGAGGCAAATATAACAGGTCAATAAGACATGCAAAGCCTCGTGCCATTTGTGTAATGATGATGATTGCAGTCAGAGGGGGTTCAACTTCAGGTCACCTCAAGGGAATTCAATTTTATCGTCACATTTGACTGTAAGGTGCGCTCATTCCTTCATAACTGTTCTTTTCGTTTTTTGTTTTGGCTTTGCAAATGCAATTTCGCTTTGGCAGTTCACAGGCTTCGGTCATCATGCAGAGCAAATATATCAGATCAATAGACAAATAGGTAACATTGAAAGTAATGAAACGGTAATGACTTAATGAGTTAATAATATTATTGATAATTCAGTGAATGAACAAATAAATAAATGAATTGGGACTTATTAACAGTCATTAAAAAAACTAAAACTAATTAAGCTGACTCAGACTAAGAAAGATGTTTCATTTAGAGAATCATAGAGAGAAAAGCGTATTTTCACATCAGGATTTTCACGTCAGGATATTGCCGGAGACTCGGCGAATTAAAGAAAAATAAGTCTTTTAAAATGTCAGTTAGGAGGAGAGGGAGAGAGGAGGAAACATGAGGAAGGGTTGCTGAGGAAAGAGGGAGAGACAGAGAGACAGAGAGACAGAGACAGAGAGACAGAGACAGAGAGAGACAGAGACAGAGAGAGACAGAGACAGAGAGAGACAGAGAGACAGAGACAGACAGACAGGAGTGTGTATCTACAAAGCATTCCTGGCCAACATTAACAATATCAAAACTGAATCATACATTTTTGCTTGTTTCAAAAGTGTCGGCTGTTTTCCGAGTCATCGGCTTTTCCTTCAAACCGGACAAAAAAGGAGAAGAAGAAGAAGAAGAAGAAGAAGAAGAAGAAGAGAAGGAGGAGGAGGAGCGGAAGGAGGAAGATGGGGAGGAGGACACAAAAGAACAATTATGAACAGAACCAAAGAACAAGAAGAAGAAGAAGAAGAAAAACAACAACAAATGAGGACGAGGATGTCACATATTTTATAATAATAATAATAATAATAATACAGTACATTTGTATCGCGCGGTACCTCGCAAACGGTAAGGAATGCGAGCTCGCCGCGCTTGACAACACACGTGCAATCACACACACACACACACACACACACACACACACACACACACACACACACACACACAGAGAGAACAGGTATACACTTATCGAATGGTTAAATAATTACAGTAAAAAAACATAGCCATGCAAAGCAAAAGATAATATGAATACCAAGAACCGAGCCGGTGCCGCCACCATCCATCCATGAACAGATGACGTTACGCCTAAGGTGGTAATGGCTTTGGCCACTGTTCTTGATTTGATGATGATATTTTACTAACTCTGTTTTAGCCCATTCTGTTAGAAATTATTTTGTTGACATGCTTGATTCAATGCTAAATAACGATGCTGTATTGGAGGCTGACCTTCGATCACGGACGCAGGAATGTATCCAGGAACTGCAATATTAACGTTCCAATACCCCGAGAGCAATGCATTGTCCATGTAATGCGCTGCATTGGTATAATAGTCACACTGTTAGTGTTACGCCACACTGGTTGAGTCCTACACGTGTGTCGCACAATTTTCATTCATTCTTGGCAACTAAACACATTCTCCGTTTAATTTTTTTTTTTTTGACTTATTTACGTCCCCGGACACATTAAGCGTATAGGGGACGCTTGACCGAGCATTTCAATTTATGTGCGCTGTGCGCGGTGTGTGTGTAGGGGAGGGGAGGGTGGGGGCGGGGGGACGTGAGGGGGGAAGGAGGTGTGCGTGTGTGTTTGTGTGTGCGCGCGCGCGATTTTGTTTTTCCATTATATGTGCGAGTATCTTTGTAGACAAATTGTAATGTTATGGTTTAATCATGTATTTTAAGAATTCCTATCAGTTCACCGACCCCCGTTGGGGTGCCGGGGGTTTCAGTATAAATAGTATCCCCACTTTCTGGAAATTTACTGCTTTAAATTCCCACTGTCGCTGTCTTTCTCATTTGCTCTTTCTCATTCCTGCTCTGTTCTATCAATCTGCTATACTATCGTCTTCTTCGCTAGACCACTCATCTACCTTTTTTTCTTGAAAACTCTTCCGGGACAAGACTCCTTATTTGTGTATGAGGTCTGTTGGATCAGCTTGGGAATATTGGACGCTTTCTGCCAAGTGGTCACTAGGGCATCCTATGATGTTATTATTTAGCAATGTAGGCATTTTATATGTATGTGTTTTGTTGATAATTTATAATGATGTTTGTATTCTATTTTGTTTTTGTAAACTGGGGTTCGATAAACTTGAGTACAGCCTCAGCGTCCCCTGCGTGGGATGTCTTTATTGTAAAGTGACTGGCTGGTGGAGAGCTTTCAGTTTTACCACTAGGGTTGTTTCAGCAGATCTTTTATGCGGATCAGGGGTTGTCCGGTCCTGATTGGGCTCGGAAGATTCCGCTGGACCTAAAGCAATAATCATGTAATGTAATCAGTTCATTAGACCGTGCTCAGAAATACGAAAGAAACAACATTGGCCGGCTTGCCAGTGTTACGTTGAAACACGCACGATAGTTCGTGTGTGACGCGCACGATAGATCTGTTCGTTTTATTTTGCAAAGCATGCAATGGTGGAGTGTATTTACCTTTGATTTGATTTTGCGTTGTTGTTAGAAGAAGCTTTGTATAACGTTGATAATTTTAGTTGGTCGATATTATTTGATAATTTTCTAGAATTGGTTGGTTACTACCGATCGAAGCGTGTGGATAATTCTAGTGGTAACTAGAGACGCTTCCATCCTAAACATGGTTGTATGACGTGAGACAGTGATGACGAAATGTGTTTTGATTGGTTTTAATTATGTCTTGCCCGAACGTTCTTTATTTCTCTGGAGTTAGAGAGATTATATAAGTGCCGCACTGTTTCAAAAGGTGGTGGGTTGAAAGTAGAGAAAGTTTAAAATTGTAGAGATTGGAAAGTGAAAAGTTGAGAGTGGAAAAAACGATTGTATGCAGTTGTTGATGTTCGCTGAATAAAGTTGGAAAACTTCCCAACGACGACTCCTGTCTTGTTGCTGAATGAGCAGGCTGCGTGGATAAACGAATCTGAGTTACACTTATCAGGTTTCAAGCATCGGGGCTGAATCAACTGATAAAAAAAAAAAACATCGAGTGTAACAGCCAGCATGTTGCGCTAAAGTTGTCTAACGTTGGGGCGACAACCTTTGCAAACGAACACAGTTTCTCGCCTACAATTTCTGGTCTGTCCTCCATCAAACGTTCCAGATCAACCCAAAGGTTGATTTCAGTTGCAATCCTAACTAGCTCCGGTACTTCGACCTTGCACTGATTGGCAACCACCACCACCCTTTCCCGAAGAAAAGCTTGCAGGTCTGGGTACTTTCAAGTATTCTGAGACCAGATGTCCCCCCGGATAACTCTAGTCCACTAAAAACAAAACAAAAAAGACAAGTTACCTCCCATTTCCGAAGACTGAATTAAATTATTTCGTAGGTTTGAACAAAGGTTGATTTTTTTTTAATATCAGGAGGGACACTGCACACTATTATATGGAATTCCCTTTGTAAAATATTTACTTTCACCACATTTAACTAAATAATCTGTATTTAGAAGCATATTTTTAAAATAATAATTTGTTTACAAACAATGTATGATTTCTCTAAAGAATATATTTTATTGGTAAATAACTTCTTATTATATTGTTTAGGTAAATAAATCATGATATAGGTTAATAAGGCATTGTTGCTAAATAATGAATTATTTAGGTCTACCTATATAATGCATTATTTAGCAGATTGTGTGAAATAATGTATTATTTAGAAATGTTTCTAAATAATGATTTGTTTACCTATATAATGCATTATTTAGCAGAGTGTGTAAAATAGCGTATTATTTAGAAATTATGATGATTTGCTTACCAACATAATGCATTAATTAGCAGAATTTGCTAACTACTGTAAGCTTATTATTTAGTAGATGTTCCTAAATGCTGCATTATTTATGTAAACAATTCATTGTTTATGGACTGCAGGTTTCATTATTTAGGGGATTCGCAGATGCAAGTTGAATTACTGTGAGATTGTGTATAGTGATAAAGAAAATTGGAAAATCTTTATTTTACGCTGTTTTTCAATGTAAATGCGGCAACTGCTTTATTTCACTGTATTTTGTATATGGTCGCAACTTTATAAATATACGAAACTGCAACGGTAACGAAAAAGAAAAAGAAAAGCGGGACTCATCATTATTTCTGCATTGGCGGGATTGCCTTCACAGTAAACAAACATGGAGAACTCGCAAGTTAACGCCGATCTTGTGAAGCAAATAGCAGAAGCCTTGATTTCAATTTTTCAACAATTCAATACCCCTTCAATTGCCGCTTCCTCTGCATTTATCTCTGCGCTCTGGGGTAAATGAATACAAAAAGTAAGCGTACTTTTTTTCTTCTTATGGGGATACTGAAAACACTGAACACTCCCGCAGAAAACTCACCTTGACCTTTTGTGTGTGTTTGGGACGTTACAGACGTTTTATCTTCGAAATTGTGGAGTGATTTATGTTGAAAATATATAATTAGCACACATTTGGGATACACAATCTTTGGAAAGACTTGCATTTAATTATAGAAAGCAGTCAAATTATAACTACGAAGTTTTCAAGCTAATTATAAATCCCCTAAATAATAAAAATTGCAGTCCCTAAACAATTAAATGGTTTCATAAATAATGTATTGTTTAGCAACATCTTCTAAATAATACACTATTTAGCAAATTCAGCTAATGAATTCGAAACTGAAAAACACACTGATGAATTTAAGTCGTCTTATTGGAATAATATTTTCTTCTTCTATTTTTTTTAAAGAAGTACCTCTTTGTATTTTTTTTTAAAGTGCGTCAATACTGTTTGGTGCTCATGCGTATGTGTTTTACTGTTGTTGCATTCTTTACATTGTTCTTTCACTTCTCTGATGACTGTTGCTTTTGTTTTATCTCGCATCTTTATGCGCTTGTTCTTTTGAGTGCATATTTTGGAGGTATGTATGTGTCGCAAATGTTTGAACATCGTTTACTTTTATATGACTCCAGTATATTTGCTGTTTTTGTTTGGTTGTCTTTTTGTTTGGTTGTCATTTTGATTGGTCGTGGTTAAAATTTTTTTTGTTGTTTCTTCGTTTGTTTAATAAAAGGACAAAATATTAAGTTTATTTATCTGAAAGAATTTTTTTAAAAACACCGAAACAATAGGCAAATAAATATTTTACAAAGGGAATTTCATACAATTCTCCTTGTGAATGAGAATGAGGACACTAAAGGATTCTGTATTCTGAGAAGAATTAGTAGAAGAAGATCAAAGAAGAAGAGAAAGGAGAGGAAGAAGAGCAGGAGAACAGGATATACATGGAAGTGACAAACACTGCCACGACCTGAGGGATGGAAGATGGGAAGGGAAGATATCTGCTGGTTGCAATGCCTCGTTAAAGATGGGTGTCGCCAGATAAATGTTAATAATGCATGGAAAACGCCCGAAGCAGTATACAACGAACTCCCCTAGTTGGCATTTGAAGCGTTTATCTTGCAGCTAGGCTAGTGTGCTTTCCAGAGATTTTCAGATGCATTGTTACAAGAAATCGAACAAATAGATCTACATGCAAAACGTTTTTTTTTTCTTTCTGCAATAATCTTGCCAGAACTTATCCGCTAAAAGTACAGAAGCAATCCCCAATAACTGTGATGCCGGTGGAAGAAAGTATTCCATAGGGCATCCAGTGTTATTGTGCCGGTTATTATTGGTTTGCGAGCTCGGCAGCTATTGCTTTTGGCTTTTTCCGTCCTTCCAGTGTCTGGCGTCCGTCCATCCGGATATTTCCGCACTTTTCTCTGAAACTAACGGATGGATTTCTTTGAAACTTGGTATTTGGTTATGAAATAGTGAATCCTACCACATGACCAAAAAGTGTGTATATTGGGTGAGTTAATCATGATGAAGTCAAAATTTGTTGCGTTTTTTTCTAATCCTACTTTCTTCCAGACTACTGGAGGGATGTGGTTCAAGTTTGGCACGTACTTAGATTCAAGTGTGCCTCCAAGATAAAACCAAACGTGCAACAAATCGAGCGACGTAATCATCGTGAGGTCATTTCTAGAGTGTACAGGTGCCTTAAATATATATATATTTCCAAGCTGATCCAACAGACCTCACACACAAATGAGGAGTTTTATCCCGGAAGAGTTTTCAAGAAAAAAGGTAGGTGACTGGTATAGAGAAGAAGAAGATAGTATAGTATACTATTCAAAATAATTGAAGGGCCACTCTCATATAATAAGCAACGATGAACTAATAAATTGAATTTGTGTTTCTGATTTAAAGAGAGACCCATATGTCCAAGTGGCCCTTGTATTATTTTGAGTAGTATAGATTGATAGAACAGAGTAGGAATGAGAAAGAACGAAGGAGAAAGACTGAAACCCCCAGCACCCCCAAGGGGGCAGTAGTGTTGTGTTAGGTCATTATTATTATTATTATTATTATTATTATTATTATTATTATTATTATTATTATTATTATTATTATTATTATTATTATTATTTTTAATATTATTATAGTATTACATGTTCTAGTGTTAGGTCAGTATTATTATTATATTACATGTTCTAGTGTTAGGTCATTATTATTATAGTATTACATGTACTAGGATTGTGTTAGGTCATTATTATTATAGTATTACATGTACTAGGATTGTGTTAAGTCATTATTATTATAGTATTACATGTACTAGGATTGTGTTAGGTCATTATTACTATAGTATTACATGTACTAGGATTGTGCTAGGTCATTATTATTATAGTACATGTATTACAGGTTCTAGTGTTAGGTCATTACTATTATAGTATTACATGTTCTAGTATTAGGTCAGTATTATTATAATATTACATGTACTAGGATTGTGTTAGGTCAGTATTATTATTGTCACATGCAGCATGTTATATAATAATCTAATTCTGCGCCTGTGCCATTGGTGATTCTTTGGTGATAGTTTATGATAGGAGTTGATAGGGATGAAGAGGGTGGAAAAGATATCGGTTATTGCGCAGTAGTAACCGGGTAACTGTAGCTTTGTCAATAAATAGGTATACAGTCTCATGTGAGCGATAACGTATATTGCGTGGAACTGCCAATATTTATGGGACGTATGTATAGACAGGTAAAGCTCAAAAACGTTACGGATTTGAATGCGAGCGAGATTGGAAGAGGACTAGGCCGAAGCAGACGAATTACATTTATAAACTTTTTCCATCATTGTGATATTTCTCTAAATCGTTTTGGCTGAAGTTAGGGCACAGTGAAGTGAATATTTTGTGATAGGTGTTTTTCTCTAAATTTAATTGTAACAAAGTTCGTTTTGATAGTTATATTAATAATTGTGAATTGTAACTTTAATGCTTCAAAACGTCTGCATCGACATGTGTGTGAGAATTTATTATTTGGATACTTTAGTTGGTGTGTGAAGGTTGGTAATGTTAATTTTGTTGGAGGTTTGGATTTTATAATTTCTTTGAAAGAATTTTGATTATTAGTAAATGATAGAACAAATATTAACTACGTTTACTTTAAATTGTAATGTAGTAACGTTTGTGCAAACTATTTTATATTTTCGTTATTGTGAATGAAAGAATCCGTCATAAATTAAGTTAGAAATTCAAAGCAAGTGTTGTGTGAATTAATTGTTTCCTATAACTTCATTCTTCGCTGTTTCTATTGTTTGGTGTTGTCCAGTGTCTTGAGATTTCAAATTTATTCTATTATTGATCTAGTTTCCTTGTCGGTGCGCTTGGGACCGAATGCGGCTTCCGAACCTATGAGTCGGATAGCGGTGCTCGTGACCTTGCGCATTACGAAGCTGTGATAAAACCAATTAATAATAAAGTTGGTAACATTTCATGAAATAATTTAACGGTCATGGAAACAGCTTCTTGACAATTATAGTATTACATGTTCTAGTGTTAGGTCATTATTATAGTATTACATGTACTAGGATTGTGTTAGGTCAGTATTAAATATGTACTGCTCAAAACAATTGAAGAGCCAGAGGAATAAATTAAATGTATAACTTACCGGAACAAAAAAACTTGCAAAAAATGGTTTAGATGGAAACATTTATTATTGAACAACATTACATTACTAAAATGAAAAAGAAAAAATCATTTCATTTACATCTTTTTTGGGCTTAAAACAAATAACCCCAGTTTTCACAATTCTATACATTTGGATAATGAAGAAAACAGTCAATATTGCGTGTGTCCACCGTGTGCTCGAATGCAATCCAGGCATCTTTGTCTCATGGACTCCCCAAGCCTTCTCAGAGTCATTTGAGGGATGTTGTGCCACTCTTGTTCGAGCATCCCGAAGAGGTGATCCAGGTTCAAGGCTGGGGGATGGTTTGACCGAACTCGGCGGCCCAGCTCGTCCCAGAGGTGCTCTACTGGGTTGAGGTCAGGTGAGCATGCTGGCCACTGCAGACGGTTGACCCTCTGCTGCTGGAGGAACTCGTTAACCACCCTGGCTCGGTGCGGCCGCGCATTGTCATCCTGGAAGATGGCGCCGGCGCCCATGGCTTGCAAAGCGGGGATGACGATGGGCTCCAGGATGTTGTCCCTGTAGCCGACGCCAGTCAGGTTGCCCTCAACTCTGTGAAGAGGTGTTCTGTGGGCCCTTCCCATTCCACCCCACATCATGATGGACCCTCCACCGTATCTGTCGCGCTCCATAACAGTCGCGTCGTGGTAGCGCTCGCCTTCTCGCCTCCAAACCCGATTTCTGCCGTCATGGAAGGACCTAGTGAAGCGCGATTCGTCAGAAAAGAGGACCGCCGCCCACTGCTGTCTGGTCCACCCCACGTGAGCCCTGGCCCATGCCAGGCGCGCTGCGCGGTGGGCAGGCGTCAGGATTGGTCGTACTGCTGGACGCCTGGCGCGAAGGTTCGCTTCTCTCAGGCGGTTCCGTACTGTCTGGTCTGAAACAGTAATGTTAGCGGCTACACGCAGCTGGCCCCGGAGGTTGTTGGCAGTGGCTCTTCTTTCCCGTAGGGCGGACACAACCAGATATCTGTCCTGCTGTCTGGTGGTGCATCGAGGACGTCCAGGCCTTTCTCGTTCGGCGGTCGTTCCCGTGTCGTTGAAACGATTTCTCAGCCTTTGTATGACTGCATGGTGTACTCCTAGTCGGCGGCCAGTCTCTCGCACCCCAACACCTTCTTCAAGCCAGGCAAGAGCCCGACCCCGGTCTGCTTCACTCAGACGTCGTCTTGGGGGCATGGTTAACCAAGTTGGAAAAATTGTAACATTTATACCCATTACACTGACGACAATCACTGATTTGTGTTCTCTACTGGCATGGCTTTACTGTGCAAAGCAGGGTTTTTGTCCATTATTTCTGCTAATTCATATGGAAACGCTTAAACTGGCAGCATTTTTCACGTGCCTGAAGTGCTAATTTACCTGATAAAAGAAGGTTGCTGACAACAAATTCAACTCATTTTTTTTCACTTTCACGTTGACTCTTCAATGCTGCATGCAAACAGACCAAAAAGATATTTTGAACAATTCAAAATACTTCGATATTTTACCAAGTTCATAAGTGACCAAAAAACAAAGGTGGCTCTTTAATTGTTTTGAGCAGTATAGTATTACATGTACTAGCAGTGTGTTATGACCTTACTTGACTGCATCTGATTTCCTTACTGATAACTTCTTATGCTCTACCAAGACTACAATTGCTTCTCAGGTGTATGATGTGAATGCTCGTAGTGGTAGAATTTTATGATGTTCATCATGTAATATGAATAAGAACTATGTTTTATAACTTACCTCTGTATACAAACATAAAATGTTCTTCCTTAGCTTCTCCTCTGAGTACTTTAATACTATTTATAAATTTAAATATTATATATGTCCACATTATTATAATGAATCGAAAGCTATCTTTATAATTTTACGTGGATTATATGAACTGTTCTGTCAGCCAACTGAACTGAACTGTTAATGTGTAATATTATATGTGCGTTAATAGTAAGAGAGAACTGGAAGCGATTGAGTGTGGATGTGTATGGTGTGTTAAGAGTAAAGTTGAAAATATATAGTGATTGGGTGTATTATTCTATTTGTTCTAACTTTCTTTTTGTCTTTTATTCTTTTGTTATTGGATGATAAGCAGTGTGCTGCTGCATGAATTCTCCATTGTATAAATTCTCCATTGAGGATAATACCGATTCGTTGACTTGACTTGAAACTGCGGTACCCGCCAATACTCTCGGTGACAAGAATGAAGTCTCCTAACATAAATTAAATAGTCGAGCTAGAGGGAGCGAACCCAGTCTTGTAGGTTTGGGAATTCGTGCTACAGCCAAATAATAATAATAATAATAATAATAATAATAATAATAATAATAATAATAATAATAATAATAATAATAATAATAATAATAATAATAACAGGCAATTTATACAGCGCTTTCCAAAATCACAAAGCGCTTTACACAAACAAATGTAAACACAACATGCGTACATTGGTCAATAACACGCAACCACATACACATTTCAACACCAAAAATAACTAACAACACTCACTCATGGCGCCTAAGAAAAGGCCTCTCTAAAAAGATGCGTCTTCAAGTTCGTTTTAAAAGACGCTAGTGAAGGATTGTGACGGACGGACCGAGGTAGCGAGTTCCAGGTCTGAACGGAGAAGAAACTGAAAGCTCTACCACCGTGTCTCACCTTGTGGTATTCTGGTACACGGAACATCCTTTCATCTGCAGAGGAGCGGAGAGACCGAGAAGGAACATAGACAGTCAAAAGTTCGGAAAGATAGCTAGGAGCAGTACCAGAGATGATGTGGTAGCAGAGACATGACGTTTTATATTTAATTCGTTGTTCAATTGGGAGCCAGTGTGGCTCTTGAAAGAGAGGCGTGAAATGCTGTGATTTTCGTGCTTTGAAGATGAGTTTAGCTGCAGAGTTTTGGACTTGCTGAAGAGGTCTAAGGACTTTCTGTGTGCAACCTACAAGGAGTGAATTACAATAATCCAATCTAGACAGAATGCATGCGCTAACTAGTGTTTTTGTTGCTACAGGCCCTTCCCCCCCCCCACCGCCGTAGCTTAGTGGTAGAGTGTTCGCCTGGCATACCGATGAACCTAGGCTCGAATTCCGTGGTGGGCAAGATAAAAGTGGCATTTTCACTGTCCATCTTAGCAGTATGATTGCTCTGATGGTTCAGTGTTGATTTAGGTCCCTACCCCCATCCTCATTAGGATGGTTATCCCGTCTGTCAGATCGCCAATGGTGGGTGTAGACGTTAAACTTCAATGTTTATTCTTCAGTTACAGTTAAGTACAAATGGTAGTGGTGGTGGTGGTGAGGGGAGTGGTGTAGGATTAGACGGGCGTCAAAGTATGGGTGTATCTGTGATAGAGCGGACAGCACTGAAGTTTAACCACATTAGAAACTTTCTCTAGAGCAATTTTCTGGGGATTGAGATCTCCCTTTTAACAAAAAGTTTCACGAAAAGTTCCCATCCGTCTGCTGCGAAAGAACCTCGGCACTTGGCCCATTTTGGGAGGATGGATGGGGGTGGGGGTGAAAACTGTGTTAAAGGTTCATCATTATTTCCCTTGTCTTGGATAGCGCCTACCTGCACAAAACCAAGCGTGAAGTGAAAGGATGTTGATAGTACTGTGTTTGGCTTGGATTTTACCGTAAAACAGCTAGCCAATGTTGAGAACCTCCAGACAGAGGGAAACAATAGGTTAATAATCATGTATTATTTATTAATATGAAAGCGTTCTTATATTGCGCTTTTCCAACTCGAGAGTTGTTCAAGACACATACGGATAACAGATCTAACCCAACCCGCCCAAGGGACATCGTCTGACGCCCAGACGGCTGAGCACCGCAATCCTCGGTGGCCGGGGATGGGGGATAAAAGACCTAGGGCTGACTTGCTGAGGATATCTTTTTGTAGCTGGCACTCCATCGTCTAGGACTTGAGCGTCATGATATCAAAGAATGTACAGCTTCACAAAGAAGGTGCATACTCAAAAGTGTGCAAAATCGAAAGTACCCAGCGCCCCCAAGCGTAAAGTGGGAGACTTTGCTAGCGTTGGGAAAATGGCCGACAGCATGTGTGAAGCTGTAGGAGGTTGCAATCATGCGAAAAAACGCAAATATGGCACTCACTGCAGTTCAATCAACTGTACCTATAACAGATTCGAGTGTCCTGGACTGTCATTCTGTGTGTGACGTTATGATCCTTCTTTGTGAAGCTGTACATTCTTTGATGATATGTAAAGTCCGTGCGATGGTAACCTAAGTGTCATGATATGTAAAGTCCGTGCGATGGTAACCTGAGTGTCATGATATGTAAAGTCCGTGCGATGGTAACCTGAGTGTCATAATATGTAAAGTCCGTGCGATGGTAACCTGAGTGTCATGATATGTAAAGTCCGTGCGATGGTAACCTGAGTGTCATGATATGTAAAGTCCGTGCGATGGTAACCTGAGTGTCATAATATGTAAAGTCCGTGCGATGGTAACCTGAGTGTCATGATATGTAAAGTCCGTGCGATGGTAACCTGAGTGGCATGATATGTAAAGTCAGTGCGATGGTAACCTCAGCGTCATGATATGTAAACTCCGTGCGATGGTAACCTCAGCGTCATGATATGTAAACTCCGTGCGATGTTAACCTCAGCGTCATGATATGTAAACTCCGTGCGATGGTAACCTCAGCGTCATGATATGTAAACTCCGTGCGATGGTAACCTCAGCGTCATGATATGTAACTCCGTGCGATGGTAACCTCAGCGTCACGATATGTAAATTCCGTGCGATTGTCGGGAGGCACTGTGGTCTAATGGTAGTGCTTCGGCTTGCGGATCGGAAGGTCCCGGGTTCGAGCCCTGGCCGGGCCATTGTGTTGTGTCCCTGGGAAAGACACTTTACTCCTGTTTTCCTACTCCTTCGGATGAGAGTATAAACCGAGGTCTAGTCTGTGTCGCATACATTCCATCATAACGGACTTTAAAGATCCTGACGCTCATGTCCTAGACGGGTGAGTGCCGGTGACAAGAAAACACCCAGCATGCACCTAGGTCCTTCTCCCCCATCCCTGGCTGCCCAGGATTGTGCTCAGTTGTCCTGGCGTCAGACCATGCGCCCAAAGGCTGCAGGTGGGCGTCTCGGGCAACTTGAGTTAGATCCTGTATCGGCCAGCGCCTTGAGCAGCTCTTGAGCTGGAAAAGCGCTATATAAGAACGATTAAATAAATAAATAAAAAGAGGCCCAGTTTAACCCAGCACTACGACTTATCGCCTTTAATAGTTCAGCCTGCCAGCCTTTGTAAATTAAAGTCGATGTACAGAAGACGACGCAAGTCAATTGTGTGCTAAGCATTGTACGCTAACGCTGGCTCAGTTAGGCAGTGACCTCATTCAGCTGACGTATGGCCAGAAACACCCACGCTAGAGGCAGCCTCTTGTAGTCTAGATTTTTGCTGGCTTTGGCTGACCACACAGCTAGGTAGGGTCAATCTTTGTCTGAACCGCACGCGAGAAAGGGCAACGCTCTGATAAATCTCTCTAACTGAAGACTAAAGCAGGGACGGGTGAAATTCAATTCAACCTAGTTAGCCACAGCCTGGCATTGTCAAAAAGGTATGATCTATATTTTGTTTCATCGCGCTGTATTGATATTATTGCTGTATTATGTTTGTGAAGTTTGGCCATGTGTAGAATTGTGCATGTTATTCACACTTTGCTTGACCACGTGGCGGACACGCTACCGGTTTCGCCACCATGAAGTATCCCCTATGGACCCACTGTTGTTTCTCCTATATGCATTATTGCAGACCAGTGGCTGTACCGGAGAATATGTATATTGTTAATTACTTCTTCATGTGTTTAGTTTAGCCATGGTAAGTATATGTATAGGAATCAGAGTGGAGATTCCAGTGGACCACAGACATAGAAGATTGTTCGTCGCTTATATATATAAGTGGAGCTATCACTGAGGGCTGTTTCTGCCATCAGTGAGACGCTCTGCACACCTTTAATGAACACGGTGTTGCAGAAATTCGTCTCATATTTTGCAGACGAGCAGGCATCGTTCGACCGAGGCAGAAGGAAGACCATTAAGAGTCCACCCTGACATTCAGCCTGCAAAGGAGCATCTAGCACTGAGCTAAGATAGCCCAAGAGTCTACCAACCAGAAGAAGACCCCACCACAACACCGCTCATCTACAAGAGAGTTAAGTCAATTAAAATCGTGCACCAAAACTGCTCTAGAAGGACATCAATAGTCCACTCTTCCAGAAAACTGACCAGTTGGACAGAAGGGGTGGCCTCATGGCGCAGTGGATAAGTCGTCGGTTTCCTATGCCGAAGGTCGCGGGTTCGATTCCCGCAAGGGGCGAACGTATGTGACTTAGGTACGAGACTATTGAGGTCACCGAGGGTTTTCTCCGGGCACTCCGGTTTCCTCCCTCCCTTCATTAATGGTACAGGATGCAGTCAATATAAAAATTTCAAAAAAAAATATATATAAATTCGATGTTCTTTCGTCTTCTAATAGCGATCTCCCTGCCTTTACACCACCTGTTTGAGTGACGTATGTGTATTTGGTTTGTGTGAGGGTAAATGAGACAAGTGAGCGTGTATGTTGGTATAGATCGCCGCGCTTTGAGCCTTGGGGAAAGGCGCGTACATAGCATCCTGTATTATTATTATTATTATTATTATAAGGCACTATTAGCCCAATGATGAGACAGTAGCTGCATAGACCTATCAAGGAGCGAACTATTCGAAGTGAATTTGGACATTTAAGTTAGTATAATGATTAGAAGATTTTGTATAGAGTAGAGGAAATAAATGTGTGATATGTACTGCTAACAAGTGGCTGGACTACTTATGTTTCACAGCCGTGTGAGAGCTAGTGTGTCAGTGAATCTTTTACCATTTTGTCCCTATCTCTGTAACCTCATCCTAACACAGACCGAGCTTAACTTATACATTTGTAAAAAGATTAGTCACCGGGCGATTGACTAGCCGATCCCCACAGACTAAAGACGAGTGGGTAATAGCATTCCATTGTGCAGAGCCCAGCAACAATAGACCCACTGGCACAGCGGTGGTAACCTGAGCGTCATGATACGTAAAGCCCGTGCGATGGTAACCTGAGCGTCATGATATGGAAAGCCCATGCTATGGTAACCTGAGCGTCTCCCACCTAAGTCACATCCTCCCTCTTTCTCTCTTGTCCTGAATAGCACCTCGCCTGATGCACAGGTCATAACTGCCAAGCATCATAATTATATTGGAACAATTCGAAATAAAATCGCCGGCAGTGTCTCCGTCCTCTAGTTGGCTTACGTGGTACTGCAAACTAAAGCTGAAGGTTACCCACCGTCTCCGAGAATTAAACTATCCTATAAGTGCTGCATGCTTTAAAGATGCATTTCTTCCCTCCTTGTCCTGGGTTGCGCCGTGATTCAAAGGCAATATATGTTGGATATCTTCGATTTACAAAAAAAGGCACGAATTTAAAATATATTTTAGCACTGCCTGAAACATCAAGTTTGTCCTGACTTGCGCCTTAAAGAAAATGTTATAGCTGTTGGGCTTCTTATATGTATTAAGTTAAAACTCATGGATTTCATAGATCGATTTGCCGGTTTAAAAGGCCCCAAAAGGGCTTGTTTACTTTTGGCAAAAATGAGTTTACCCTAAAATTGGCATTGCTGTTGCATTACACTATGATAAAGTAGGCTTTGTTATAACATTACACTATGATAAAGTGGGCTTTGTTATTACATTATACTAGGATAAAGTGGGCTTTGTTATGACATTACACAATGATACAGTGGGCTTTGTTATGACATTACACAATGATAAAGTGGGCTTTGTTATGACATTACACAATGATAAAGTGGGCTTTGATATGACATTACACTAGGATAAAGTGGGCTTTGTTATGACATTACACTAGGATAAAGTAGGCTTTGTTATGACATTACACTATGATAAAGTGGGCTTTGTTATGAAATTACACTGTGATAAAGTGGGCTTTGTTATGACATTACACTAGGATAAAGTAGGCTTTGTTATGACATTACAATACACTATAATAAAGTGGGCTTTGTTATGACATTACACTACATGTATGATAAAGTGGGCTTTGTTATGAAATTACACTATGATAAAGTGGGCTTTCAGTGCTCAAACCAACCACTAAAGTGTGAATTTTCCATGTCCGTTCTGACAGGGAGTAACTGTAGATTATAGTCACACGACACCGAAGCGTATAGGCGACTACTGGTCACATTATTCTGACACCAGCGAACCAGCTGAAGGTAAGGGGAAAATAAGATGGTCACACATTGGCCAATCCGGGATTCGAACCAGGTAGCTTTCGGTTACTAGTAAGACGCTCTACCAACTGAGCTACCCGGCCCCACATGACAGGGAGTGATTTCCCTGGTACTTTAAATACCATAGCCCTGTGACCTTTGACCCTATTTGTGAGTGAACAACCAAGCTGACCAGCGTGTCCTTGGTGTCTGAGATAGGGCAGGGTCAATGAAAAACCTTACGAGCAATACTTTTATGGGTTCTGTCTCTTACCGGCTTTGATACTGCTTATTTTTAGCTCCACAATGTTGGCTGGCTAGCCAACGGCTGTTGCTATTAATAGGCTGTAAAATTACGCAATTTATTCATGTAAAAATAATAGCTATACTTCTGAGAAGAAAAAAATTCTAAAAGTTTATTTTTTCAGTGGGGCACCATTCACTGTGAAAGTAAACGGATCTGTGGAGGGATCGTGGTTAAAGTGGGTCTTTTTAAACATTCGTCTGTTCTATCGTCTCTGTTCTATCGTCAACATTCGTGTCTGTTCTATCGTCAACATTCGTGTCTGTTCTATCGTCTCTGTTCTATCATCGACGTCAACATTTGTCTCTGTTCTTTCGTCTCTGTTCTATCGTCTCTGTTCTATCGTCGACGTCAACATTCGTCTCTGTTCTATCGTCGACGTCAACATTCGTCTCTGTTCTATCGTCGACGTTAAGCATTAAAATGAAGGTTATGGCTGCTACGCATCTCCGGACTAACAATCCCGCATCATCAGCGGCATGGTATTAATAGAGATCATCAATGGCCTAAGGATCTGTTTTGGCCTGAGTGGAGCTGTAAAACGAAGCGAACAGATTGCTGATGGAACATCGAATAGAATGAATAACACGAGGGAAAGTGGTATTTCCACACACTCACGCACGCGTTTTCAAAAGTGTTACTGTTCCTGGTGGTGTTGTGTGACCCAGCTTTACCCTAACAAAACTAAAAGAAAATATGGAATGATACGCCACTATCTCAACTAGCTGCAGGCAAAACAAAATGATCAAAATCGGTGAAGACATTGTTTAAATATAATGCAAAACGTGTTTAGACAATGGGGAAGGATAATGACCTTGACCTTGCAGAAAGTACAAATACCAATAATCTAACATGCTTAGCAGAAGTGTCCGCCAAGTAAAAATGACGAATTTCGGTTCAGTTATTCTTCAGATAAGGCACAAAGGTAAACAGTGTGCCTTGAACGAAGATGTGAAACAACACAATCGCTTTTCAGATATTGAGCAAGATGTGTTTCGCAGCAAAACGACTCCATTGCCCTTGACCTTTGCCATTGGGCAAATATGATGTCACGGAAGGCATGCCACTAACTTACGTAATGTTCCTATGAAGTTTGGGTCAAACTCTGTTCAGTGGTTGTATCTTGTCCTGCTTTGCGCCGTAAGATTAAAAGTAAAAGATGACCGAAATTATTTTATTACAAAACCCGCACGCTTGGAATTAAAAAGGCGTTAGCACGGTTTAACGGATTCGACTTTGGAAGGTTTGTTCTGAGATATCGTCGTAATATAAAGATATTTGCCTCTCGAGCATCCTTCAAACAAAATACTGTCAGCGAAATAGTGCGTAAAGGATTCGCTTCCTGTTTTGAATCGTCCTGCGTAGGGCTTAAAATCGAAGGTGATGGATGTGGTTTCATCTTCGAATAAAAACCTCCTTTTGCTGTAAAGTTCTCTCTTGCCCTGGGTTGCGCCGAATTTGAACAATAATGGATGTTGGGCACCTTCGATTTGAAAACACTGCGTGGTATTAAAAGCCATCCAGGCAACGCATAAATCCATTTTCTACAAGGAACAAGACGCGGTGCTTTCTATGCAAATGATTTGAAACGAGAGACTAATGCCGCGCTGGAAATTAAATCACCCAGGGACACACTGAACATGAATTACAGAGGGATTAGCGACTGATGCACCAAATATGGGGAAAGCGAGAAAGAGTGTTGGGAAAAGAAGCATGGGAGAAAAAATAGGAAATAAACAGAAAGAGAGATGGGGGAGGGAATGCGAGAGGGAGGGAGGGAGGGAGAGAAAGAAACAAAAAAAAAAGATAGATATAAAAGTGAGACAGAGAGAAAGAAAGAGAGACAGAGCGAGAGAAAAAGGGACGGGTGGGGGTGAGGGGGGGGGGGGTAGAAAGAGAGAGAGGAAGAGAGGGTGAGGTTGAGGAAGAGAGACAGACAGACAAAGACGGACAAAGAGAAGGGGGCAACGACGAGCAAAGAAAAGGGCTGTGAAGGAGATGATGTAAAGGATGATTTTAGGAATGCGATTTTAAAGCCATGAAGAAACAAACAACACATTAATTAAGCTATAAGGCCTTGGGACATAACTTACCCCTTGTCTTCACGCTATTATATTAGTCATGATCCCTCTTATCCTGGGTTACGCTGCACTTCCATGACTATGCGTGAATTAAGTTAACTTTTCAACAAAACCTGGACCCGCCAACAAAGCATTGGGGTGGTGGTGGTGAGGGTGGGGGGTAAGGGGGGTTAGCCTTAGATTTCCGCGGGATGACACAAATGCTTTTGGCGTTATTAATTATCGAAGCAGCTTTCCTCGCGGGCGCGCGAATGATTGCAGTTGTAAGCTGGTTTTCCCAGAAAGGTGAAGAAGAACGTTGAATTTAAACTTCTACACCCACCATAGGGAATATGGCAGATGGGGTTGAACCACCAGAGCAATCAGGCTGCAAAGATGGACAGTATAAAAAGGCCACTTGTATGTGGCCCTCCACGGAATTGGAACTTGGGCCATCAATGAGGGTTGAGGGAATGGGGGAAGGAGAATGCCAGGCGAACGTTCCAGCCTTGAGCTACCCGGGTGAAAAATTACAGTAAAGATTTTAACACTCAGTATTGCTAAGAGAGAGAAATAATTATAATTACATATAATCGTGATCAACAATGACGTTTAACAATTCAGTTAAATTTAATCGTGGGGTAGTAATTGCAAAGCTCGATATATTTATTGTTCAATATGTTGGCTGATCTGGCAAAGAAAATTTAAAAAAAACACGAAAATAAGAGAGCAAGCCATTCAAAAGTATTTCCATACACGCACACACAGAAAATGGAAAAGCTCAATGACCTTCACCTTTGAGGAAGTACAAATACGAATGATATAACATGTTTAGCAGTAGATAAGTATCCATAAAGTAAAACTGGTGAATTTCGGTTCAATTGTTTTTAGAAAAAAAATGTTTTGAACAAAAAAAGTGTGCCGAACTGCAACTGAAGGACGGCCCATGATTTGAAGTACCAAAACTCAACAAAATCGCTTCAGCCGTTTTAGAGATATTAAGCAAAACGTGTTTAGCCACAAAATTACAACAATGACCTTGAGCTTTGCGGGTAAAGCAAATATGATGGCACCGGAAGGCATCCCACTGAGTAAGTAATGTTCAAATGACGTTTGATTAAAATCCATTCAAAGGTCTTTGAAATATGGCTTTCAACGGACCGACCCACCGAAATTTTGCTCGTTCTGATTCCCCCCCGACTATTTCAAAGTATTTTCAGATAAGTCGTGAAGTACAAAAAAAATATTTAAACACAAGAGTTGAAGAATTATTTTGCAAGAGTCGTGTTGCATTCTTCAACAGTTTAAACTAACCAATATGAGTCTGGATTCTAGAGAAAGATAAAGGGGAAAAAACATGACAAGCCATTCAAATGTATTCCCAGAGACTCATGCACATTACCTTAAAATAGCAACACGAATACATCGAACGATTTGCACAATGTCATCTAAACTATATGCAACAAAACTTTATAAAAATCTGTTTGTGCAAGTTTTAGATTCATCGCGCAAAATGTTTGTATAAATGATGGATCTCAGCGACCTTGACCTTTGACACTGAGAAGTCCATATATGAATGATGTACAATGGTGAAAAGTATTTGCTAAAACAATAACATATAAATTGGTCAAGTTATTTTTTGGAAGTGCAATATAAAAACTAGTTTGAACAGAGAACTGAAGTACTCACATCGACCGATCGACTGACCGACACACAGAATAATATGTCATGAATGAGCTGACAAACCCAGGGTACACCAAAAATCATCCAAATCAGTTCAGCTAGGTAAACATGTTCAGCCAAAAATTGAAGCCAGCGACCTTGATCGCTGAGTAAGAGCAAATATATCAAATTCCTTTCGTAAAATATTTATTTTCACCACTGTCAGCTAAATCGTTTTTATTTAGAAGCATATTGTCTAAATAATAAATTTGTTTATAAACAATGTACGTCTTCACTAAATAATATATTTTCTCAGTAAATAACTAATTATTTACCTAAATAATATTATGTATAGGTATAATCATTGTATAGATAAATAAGGCATTATTGTTAAATAAGAAATTATTTACCTACATAATGCCTTATTCAGCAGATTGTGTGAAATAATGCATTATTTAGAAATGTTTCTAAATAATGATTTGTTTACCTATATAATTCGTTGTTTAGGGTCTGCAATGTTCAGTACTTAGGGGATTCGTAGATGCAAGTTGTATTACTGTGAAGTTGTGTGTACTGATACAGAAAATTTGAAAATCGTGATTTAACGCTATTTTACGATTTAAAATAAGGCAACTGCTTTATTTCACTATATTTTCTATATGTTAGCAACAGTAATAATATACGAAACAGCAATGAAAAAGAGGGGTCTATCATTATTTCCGTATTGGCGCGATTGTCTTCAGAGTAAATAAACCTGGAGAACTCGCCAGTTAACGGCGATCTTGTAAAAAAAAAACAACAACAACGAAGCAGAAGCGTTTGATTCCAATTTTTCAACAGTTCAATACTCCTACTTCCACTACTTCTGCACCTATCTTTGCCTTTTAGGGTAAATAAATACAAAAAAGAAAGCATACTTTTTTCTTCTGACGGATTATTGAAAACACTGAACACTCCCGCACAAAACTGACCTTGACCGTTCGTTTGTGTTTGAGACGTTACAGACGTTTTATCTTCGAATTTGTGGAGTGATTTATGTTAAAAAATAAATTATTAACACACATTTTGGATTAAAAAAAAAAACAACTTTGGAAAGGTCTTGCATTTAATTAAAGAAAGAGTCAAATGATAAAAAAAACAAGTTTTCAAGCGAATACCGGAATCCCCTAAATAATAAAAATTGCAGGTCGTAAACAATGAATTGTTTTCGTAAATAATGCATTATTTAGCAGCAGCTTCTAAATAATGCATTGTTTAGCAAATTCTGTTAAAAATAATGATTTCGTTAAATTATCAAATTATTTAGAAACATTTCTAAATAATACATTATTTCACCCAATCTGCTAAACAATGAATTATATACATAAATAATTCCTTATTTAGCGACAATGCCTTATTTACCTGTTTCATTATTTATTTTCCGTAAACAATGTATTGTTTAAGTAAATAATAAGTTATTTCCGGAAAAATATATTATTTGGAGAAATATTACATTGTTTGTAAACAAATTATTATTTAGAAAATATGCTTCCATAGAAAGATTATTTAGCTTAAAGTGATTTTTAAAAAAAAGAATAACATCGCAAATATATAATTACAATGGGAATTCGATACAAATACCATGACACATGAGGCTATTCGCTATCAAATGTTATGTTGACCAAGAGGTTTGGTGAAAGAAAACCCGTTCAATTGTTCTTGAGATATGGTGTGCATCAGATCGGTGGTTAGACCCACCCGACCGACGGACGGACAGGACGAACGACGGACAGACAGAGTGAGCGTCGGACAGACAGAGTGAGCGACGGACAGACAGACAGACGACCGACCGATCTTTTACTAGTTTTGATCCAAGAATATATCAAGGAATTTTCAGACAAGTCTTGAAATACAACACAAAAATAATACTTGATCTCAAGAATAGATTGGCCAGGAAAAACAAGTACCACCCGCGTTAGATTTAAAGACAACACATTTCTAAATATAACAATTTCGTGGGAGGAGAGGAATGTAGAGAACCGGAGGAAGGGAAAACTGCAAGCACTTTCTTATTATAAACATCAGAAAATAGAGCAGTGCAAGAAAAAAAGACAAAATACGATGGAGTAAAAATACGCAGAAGAAAATAAATAGGAGTGGAGTAAGAGGAAAACAAAAAGAAGAAAACAAAGAAGAAGAAGAAGAAGAAGAAGAAGAAGAAGAAGAAGAAGAAGAAGAAGAAGAAGAAGAAAAAAGTAGTAGTAGTAGTAGTAGTAGTAGTAGTAGTAGTAGTAGTAGTAGTAGTAGTAGTAGTAGTAGTAGTAGTAGTAGTAGTAGTAGTAGTAGTAGTAAACAAAGGGTGGCAAAGAGTGGGACAAATGGAGTGGCGAGAGGAAGCGAGCGGGCAGAAGGTGGTGGAGAAAGATAATGTGACAGATAAGAAGAGAGAAAGGTAACCAAGAGCACCATGGTGACTGAGAGATAGCTTTCAAGGCAAGACTAAAGGAGGTGTGTGTGTGGTTGTGGTTGGGGGGGGAGTGTAGAGAGAGAGGAAGAGAGAAAGAGAAAAAATAATTGTATCTTGAACAAACAGACGGATGAAAAAATAACAGAGGGGGAACAGAAAAAGAAGAAGAAGAACAACAACAACAACAAAGAAGAAGAAGAAGAAGAAGAAGAAGAAGAAGAAGAAGAAGAAGAAGAAGAAGAAGAAGAAGAAGAAGAAGAAGAAGAAAAAGAAAAATGTACTATTTCACAGATTTTTTTAAAAAACTTTGCAGGAAGAAATAACGTTCTTTTAAACAGTAAGAGAAGTGGGAAAAAAATTGAAAGGAAACAAACAATAAATAGAAGAAAAATTAAGACAGAGTGCATACTAAAAATAATCACCGAGGTCTCTGTCTGTCTGTCTGTCTGTCTCTCTCGCTCACTTGCTGGCAGTATTATAAACCAAAGGAGAGGAATTCGGATGGAAGAATGATAAAGGTTCGCCCGCGAATAAAAGGTATGTGCTTGTGAATGCGTGCTGCTGGGCAAACTCTCCGCATACAGGTGCGCGTGGGCAAACAACACACACACACACACACACACACACACACACGCACACACACACACGCACACACACACACTGGACTTTTCTTTATTGTTCTTTTTGCGGTTATGTTATTGGTGTTAGTGGAATCGTCGTCGTTGTTGGTGGTGGGATCGTCATCGTTGTTGTTGACATTAAGTGTCCTTTTGTCTTTCTTTTTGTCTTTGTTAAAAAACTGTACACCAATGAAACGCTACTACTACTACTACTACTACTACTACTACTACTACTACTACTACTACTACTACTACTACTACTACTACTACTACAGTGAACTCCGGATATAATAAAGGCCGGATAAAGTAAATATTCGGTTTTAGTAAAGTCCAGTCTTGGTCCCGACCAAAACTCTTCTTTGTCTCTGTTTTTAAAAATCGGATATAATAAAAAAATATAGTAAAGTCCACTTATAATAAAGTGTTTTCTAAGGCCCCTGGCGAGTTTTGCTGCCGCTTATAATAAAGTTTCAAGGGAGATTACTGTATTAAAGTTTCATGAGAGTTACTGACGTTCATAATGACGCAACATCGTCACGTCACGCTTACCCTGAAGCCTAAACTAGATCTAATTCACGCACTTAAAGATGAAAAGATGAAAAAAAAAACAGAAAAAAGAAATTGCTGAACAATTTGGAATTTTCGCATCAACAGTAACAGTGATTATGAAGGAGAGTGAAAAACTGAAGGAGAGATTTAACTGTTTGGCAGAAAAAGAGTACCTAGCTTAGAAACTTACACAGCAAATTAGACTTCACTTTCGCTATACATGATGAAATGCGTTTATGATTAAATAAGGGTGTTATAAGTTGAACACATTATAATTATACCTTTTGTACTGAGATGAATCCGAATCAATGGAGAACTGGGAAACCAACGTTTTGACTGGACTGCACTTTCAAATGAGAAGTAAAGAAGAGATTTATTCCTAAGCTGTTGCATGGCTTTGCAAGACAAACCATCTTTTTTTTAAATCCACCATATTGTTTAGGTTTTGTCCATGTCTTTGTTTGCTTTAATTTTGTGAGCTTTTTGTTTTTCCACAATGACGATAGTACAACATGTACAATTCATGATCTACTTTTATGATTTATCCTTCCGATTAAAGGGTTGGTTTGAAATAATTAGGACACGAAGGCTCACATGTTATCTCTTATCGGTAATGAACTCTCTCTCTCTCTCTCTCTCTCTCTCTTTCTCTTACTCTCTCTCTCTCTCTCTATCTCTCTCTCACAAACACACTCACACACACGTGAACTTACACACACGGACATAAACAAATAATACTGTAACATTTCAATCAATATACACAAACTGGGTTATAAGAGAGGTATTCTTGAAGAGTTTATAATACCCGAGTTAATAAACAAAAATAATCAATCAACATATGTGAGCGTAATGGAATCCAATAATGGACAATGGACCTACTGCAAGTGTTCATTAAAAAAAAGTATCTTTTTCAGCTATTTCCCGTGGATTTCTGGTGGCTTCATACGAAAGGCTAAAAGGACCTTTTCACTTTCGTGAAATATCACTTGTTATCATGTGGCTGTGTCCAGAAACAATAGATCTTGACGATGAGTGCATATTCATAATGTTCACTCAAGTAACGTAATTGCTATTTACCTGTAATTACGATAGCAATAGGTAATACCCATTGGGGGGTGGGGGGGGGAAGGGAAACACAAAGAAGAAGAAAATCTAAATTTTGAAAAGGCCATGTTCGACAGAGAGAGAGAGAGAGAGAGAGAGAGAGAGAGAGAGAGAGAGAGAGAGAGAGAGAGAGAGAGAGAGAGAGAGCTTGCTTGTCCAACCACTCAAATAAATACTTTGAATTTTGTTCTTGGCAACTCTGGTAAGACAAACGTCTCCACGACGACTTATAGACGGCTGTCCGGGGGTGTGGGGCTGGAGCTGGGGAGGGTGGGGGTGTTTTTTAAAATGGGAAAACATAGTTTTCGTGTGGAATTCAGCAAGGGACAACAAACCAACACAGAAATATTAATCTAAATTAAAATATTTAATAACGAAAGCGATTCGTTCGATTTGCACTGTCTTATTTTAACTGTTCAACTATGTGAATCTAATCAATTAATGGGATCCAATTCAATGTACATGTATATAACGCGCCAAATGTCAGCTCAATTTAGAACGATGTTGAGTTACGTGAACACACAGACAAATAGACACACAGACAATTACAGTCTGCAGAAATCCTGGTAAAAGATGGAAATTCGAGAAGTCAATATTTTGTTCACTGATTTGTTTTGCTTTTCTTCTTCTTTACTTGCACCAGGGCCGGATCCAGGGGGTAGAGGGGGGGGGGGTGCTAGGAGTGCTGCAGCATCCCCCACCCCCACCCCTTGGCAACAACAAAAAAATTAATAAATAAATAAAATAAAGAAAGTAGAAGATGGAAGTTTTTGTTCAACTGGAAATACGTTATGTAAGGCAGTTAGTTACAGGACAAGACAGGATGCTATGCTATGTACGCGCCTTTCCCCAAGGCTCAAAGAGCGGCGATCTATACCAACATACACGCTCACCTGTCTCATTTTACCCTCACACACACCAAATACACATACATCACTCAAACAGGTGGTGTACAGGCAAGGAGATCGCTATTAGAAGACGGAAGAAAATCGAATTTTTATTTTTGAAATTTTTATATTGACTGCGTCCTGTACCATGATTGAAGGGAGGGAGGAAACTGGAGTGCCCGGAGAAAACCCTCGGTGACCTCAATAGTCTCGTACCTAAGTCACATACGTTCGCCCCTTGCGGCAATCGAACCCGCGACCTTTGGCATAGGAAACGGGCGACTTATCCACTGCGCCACAAGTTTTACTTGTGGTGTTTCACCACTCTGTACCATACATTTTAAAAAGAACTAGACTAGCACCCCACCCCACCCACTCCCTCGAAAATGGATTGATCCGGCCCTGTGCACCCACATACACTTTAGACCATAATGAGAGTGTCGGATTAGTAAACGTTAAATTAAAACAAAAACAAAGTTTCGGTTATGCTAAATTAACCCTCTAAAATCGTTATTATAAACGAAGTCGGTTATAGTCAAGTAAACCTCTAAAACTGTATTATAAACGAAGTTTCGGTTATAGTAAAGTAAACTTTAAAAACTTTACTGTAAACGGATTTTCGGTTATATTAAATATTCGGTTATACTAAAGATTTATTTGGTCCCAGGGCACTTTACTATATCCGAAGTTCACTGTACTACTTTTTTCGTCTTCTTCTTCAGCATCATCTTCTTCTGCTTCTTTCAAGGCGTTTCCTTGGTTCTTCCTTCATTTCTTCTTCTTTCCGTTTCTTCCTTCTAGCTTTCTTTTTGCCGTTCTGCTCTCTGAAGCAGACCGTTTGAGGATTTAATGAACAGCTAGGGTAGCCGGGTTGCTGCTAGAAAAGGCTTAAAAGACAAATTAGAGGCATCTGCTGAACAAAGTCCAAACAGAAAGGAAAGGCAGGATTTATGGTCTCAATAAAAGTTTGCTCAAAACGTGAGCCTTATATTTTATTATTTAATCTTAAATGTTTTCATCTCTGCTTGTCTGTCTGTCTTTGTCTCTATTTTTCTCTCTCTCTCTCTTTCTCTCTCTCTCTCTCTCTGTCACTGTCCGTCTCTCTTTCTCTGTCTGTCTGTCTTTGCCTCCCATACGCTCTTTTTGCAAGATATAAATTATACGACCCATTTAAAATGGTAAACAAGCCAGCAATTTTTCCACGAAAATCCCCCAAACACGTCATCAGCAGAACCATAAGCCTAATAACCCACAGACAGTATAAAAGTAACTGGAGGAGCAGACCCACTATTTTCTTTCCCCTTCACCCCCACCACCCTCCCCCCAAAAAAACAAAAAAACAAAAAAACAATTTTTTAAAAATGTAAACACAAAGCGTTGGAGACACTTAATTAATGTGCATGTTTCCAAGGTATTTGCTTGCAAAACTCGGAGGTGGCAGAAATATTCCAAAACACAATTTGGAGTGAAATTTGCACCATTGCTCACTTTGGGAGCTGGTGAAGTTGATGTCAACACCATGACCACCACCTTCAACTCAGCTGTGACAGATGCCGCCCAAAGAAGAAACCGTGGATCACACCTGAACGTTTGGACCAGTGTGACAAACCAAAAGAGATGAAAAAGAAAAAGAACACCTCACAGGGAGCTGAAGCCTACCGAAAAATCAACAATGACATCCGAAAAGGCGTGCGCACAGCAAAGGAGAACTGGATATAAGATCAGCGCCAGGAAATAGAGAACAGTCTGAACAAGAGCACCAGCTAGAAGACATACAGACTGTGAAGCGGTTGACAAGTGTTGAACAGCCCAAGAAGTCTTGGACAGATGAACAGAGTACTGCTCTGATCTTTACAACCACACGCTAAACGGAGACGCATCAGTTCTAGCATGTCCCCAGAACATAGAAGAAGAAATCCTCCAAATCTCCGAGAAGAATTTGAGGCAGCAATGCTATCGCTGAAGAAGGGGAAGTCAGCGGGAATCGACAACATACCCGCAGAATTGCTTCAAGCAGGAGGAGAAGCGATGATTGACGCCCTCACCATTATCTATAACAAGATCTAGCAGAGCGGGGATTGGCCTATATCATGGACCCAATCCCTTGTCACCACTCTTCCCAAAAAAGGCAACCGTCCGGAGTGTAAAAATTACCGCGACATCAGGCTCATCAGCCATCCCAGCAAAGTCCTCCTGAAAATAATACTCAACAGGTTGAAACCCCAAGCTGAAAAATCATAGCTGAAGAACAAGCAGGAATCAGGGCAGGGCGAAGTACCACTGAGCAGATTTTCAAGCTCAGAATAATCTGCGGGAAATACCTACAGCACTAGCAACATCTATATGATGTGTTTGTAGACTTCAAGAAAGGGTTTGAAGGAATCTGGCATGTAGCTTTGTGGCCTACCATGAGAGTGTACAGCATCATAATAACATTATTGAAGCCATCAAAAGCCTGTATGACAAGGCTACCAGGGTAGTCCTCCACAACAGTGCCATCGGGAACTGGTTCAGAACAACAATCGACGTGCATCAAGGATGCTTACTCTCTCCAAACACAATTCAACATCTTCCTGGAGCGCTGTCAGATGCCCCAGATCACAAAGGCATCGTCAGCATAAAGGGTAGAGCAATCTCCAACCTTCGTTTTGCGGATGACATAGGTGGATTGGCTGGAGAGGAACAAGAACTTGAACAGCTGGCACATAGGCTTGGCACCACTTCCAGAACCTTTGGAATAAAAATAAGTGCAGAGAAGACCAAACTGATGACTAACAATAGGATAACAGGGTAACAGGAATTTATTTCGCCAATTGACATGTAATAGATACAACAATCGGAATATTATTTGATGTTGGACAATGGCAGAATGAACATCTCTCTCTTTCTCTCTCTCTTACACACGAGAGGAGGAGGAAATAAAATGAAAATAAATCAAGAGATGAGTGAGCATACAGACAATTATAATAGGAGAGATTGACATGTTAATTGCTTAATTTAAATTAAAGAGTAAAGTGTAATAATTACAAATTAGCAATAATGCAATGGGCAAGTTAAAGGAGTACATGACGTTGACATTTAAGAGACAAAATGTAAATGGAATGAGATACGGTTTGAATGGAATCAGATTGAAATGCGCCTTTTTCTTCATATGCCTAAATGTGTAATTTTGATTTTTACTTAAAGTTCCCTTGTTGATTGTCAACCATGAAGTGGGCCAAAGGCCATTGTTCATTATTAAAGTGTCAAAGTGTCAAAGTGTCTCTCTTACACACACGCACGCATACGCACATACCTACATACACAAATACAAACATGCATGCACAACCACACACACTCGCACAACAGACCCAAAGGCTCGCACACAGTCATCGCCTATACTAATACTTAACACACACACAGACACACACACAAACACACACACTTACTCTCACAGTGAGAGCATCATTATTACATGGTATTCCATTGCATACTGAAATGCATAAACAGATAGATATAGTAAAACACAAATGACTAGTCTAAAGTGACCACAAAAACATTCTGGATTATAACAGTCGCTGTAGTATCTAGATGTATGTAGGGAGGAGCAGGGCGTACGCATGGCAGATTGATCAGCGGCCGCGCAGCCGGTGGGAGGAGGATGCGGCGTTTAGAGCTCTTACAGTTTGAGGGTAAAAGGAATCTTTAAAGTGGGAAGTGTGGGATATGAAAGATCGAAAGAGGCGGCAAGGAGAGGGGAGGGAGAGGACAGGGTGGGAAGGGTCAGAGAGGATCTTGTCGGCTCTTTTAAGAGAGCGGGACGAGTAGGTGTAGGCCAGAGAGGTGCGCTCACAGCCGACAATCCTGCCTGCCGTGCGCACGACCCGCTCCAGCCGGTCTTTGTCGAGCTGCGTTGCTGTTCCGAACCAGATCTGATGGAAAACGTTAAGACGCTCTCCACCACGGCCCGGTAGAACTGGAGGAGAATGTATTTGGAAAGGCCAGTCTTCCTCAGCTGTCTGAGGAAGTACAGTCGTTGATGGGCCCGCTTCACGAAGGTGTCAATGTTGGCACCCCAGCTGAGGTCGTCGGAGATGAGGGAACCCATGAACTTGAACGAGTCCACTGTCTCGATGGCTTGCCCATTGATGAGCAGTGGATCTTTGGGGTCCTGTTTCCTGCGGTAGTTCACAATCATCTCAATAGCCTTGCTGCGTGCCCGTGTTAAAAATGAGGGTTTTGGAAAGGTTGGAGCCGATCTTGACAGCCTGAGGGCGGTAGAGAAGAAAGTTCAAGAGCCAGTGATAGGTGGAGAGAGGAAGATTGAAGGAGCAGAGCTTGTCGAAGAGTTTCTGGGGGATGACGGTGTTGAAGGCACTGCTGAAGTCGATAAACAGAAGTCGAGCGTAGCGGTCGGGGGACTCGAGGTGTTGGAGGACAAAGTGCAGAGCCAAGGCCATGGCGTCGTCCACAGACCGGTTGGCGCGATAGGCGAACTGTGGAGGGTCCATCTTCTCCGTGATGAGAGCCTGCAGGTGCCGGAGGACTAGTCGTTACAGCACTTTCATCACCACGGGGGTCAGCGCCACCGGTCTGTAATCGTTGAGGGACGCCCCCTTGGCCTTCTTCGGGACGGGGATGATGGTAGAAGTCTTGAAGCAGAGGGGGACAGTGGACAGTTCGAGAGAGGAGTTGAAGAGGGAGGTGAAGATGGGGACGAGTTGATGGGAGCAGTGGCGGAGGATGGAGTACGACACCCCGTCAGAGCCAGCCGCCTTTCTGCAGTTCTGCCGGCTAAATAGCCGCCGCACCTCCGATTCTTCAATGACGAAGGGCGGGGGCAGTGGAGAGGCAGGGTCGGGGGGCCGTGACGGTGACGGGGGTGGTGTTCTGCCGATCGAACCGAGCCTTGAGGGCACCGGGGAACCAGGGCTTGTCGTTGGGCCACACCCTGACCTGCTTGGTGAGGATGCAGGATTCCTCGCAGAAGCTGATGTACGCTGTTATCACATCAGCTCGCTCGTCGAAGTTGGCGCAGGGGTCTGTCAGCGCGTCCCAGTCCATGCAGTCCAGCAGCCCTGCAGTTGTTCAATGGATCTCCTGGTCCCATTGTTTGATGGTACGTTGCTGGGGCTTGGCGGACTTGAGTTTCTGGCGGTAGGCGGGGAGGAGGTGGATGAAGTTGTGGTCGGTGTTGCCGAGAGTTGGGCGTGCTACGGCGCCACTGATGGTACTGTAGCACAGGTCGAGGGCTATCTCATACCTTGTTTTGCATTTGACATGCTGCTTGTAGCGGGGAAGGGGTTACTGAGGGAGTTGTGATTAAAATGACCAAGGACGATGACATGGGCATCGAGGTCTGAGTTTTCAATGGCAGTGATTTGTTTGGATAGTTCACTGAAGGTGATGGTGGGGTTGGCAGCGGAGTTGATGTAGACTCCAACTTGCACAATGGAGGAGAATTCACGGGGGAGATAGAAGGGGCAACACTTGAGGAAGATAGTTTCAAGGTGGGGGGGGGGGGGAAGGGGGCAAAAGGTGGAGAGAACAGTGTTGTCGGTGCACCAGCGATCGTTAATCGTGAAGCAGACGCCGCCTCCGTCTATCTTTCCAGATAGTACGAGGTTGCGGTCGGCACGGACTGTGGAGAAGCCTTGGGGTTGAAAAGCAGCATCGGGGTGGGAGGGTTGAAGCCAGGTTTCAGTGAGGCATGCAATAGAACAGTCACTGAAGTTGCGTTGAGTACGGAATAGATACAATAGTTCGTCGAACTTGTTGGTCAGCTTACGGACGTTGGAGAGAAGGATGCAGGGGAGAGAAGGACGTAGAGAGCGACGGCGAAAGCGGACAAGCAGCCCGCCGCGCTTACCTCGCTTGCGCGTAGGCTTGTCGCGTGGTAGCGTCATACGTTGGGAGCATATGGCTTCGTTCATCGCTCGGGAAAGAATGTCGGATTCAGCGATGGAAATCAACAAATTTGGAGTGTACTTGCCGTTCATACAGCCACGAATACGAAGAAGATTCTCACTCGAGTACGCTTGCGCGCACACTACTCTTTCTACACTCAAACACACAAGAAACATCAGTATAAACACAGAGCCAAACACCGTGTCGCCATAGGTCGCCGCCATCTTGAACACACAATGACAATGCCAATGACATCAACATGAACATCACAATCCAAGGTCAGTCCCTCAATACGGTGCATAGCTTCGAATATTTAGTAAGCCATTGTATCAGACAATGAGTCCCGACATGGAGTCCTCTCCAGGATCGCACAAACAACTGCTGCCCTGACAAGGATGAAGCCCATTTGGAAAGTCAGGACCATCAGTCTACATTCCAAGGTGTTACGTTGAAACGCGAAGGATAGTATGTCTGAAGCGCGCACGATAGATCTAATCGTTTCGTTTTGCAAAGTATTCAATAATAGAGTGTATTTACCTTTGATTTGAGTTTGAATGATTGTTAGAAGAAGCTTTGTATAACGTTGATAATTTTCGTTAGTCGATATTATTGGAGAATTCTCTAGATTGGCGTGTTTACTGTCGATAGAAACTTCCCGATAATTGTCGAAGTTTGAGAACGTTCCTGGAATGTTTAGAAGATGTATTACGTAAGTCAGTGATGACGAAGTTTTATTTGATTGGTTGTAGTACGTCAATCTACCGTGTTCTAAATTGTTCGGGAGTATGAAGAGACTATATATGTGCCGCACTGTTGCAAAAAGGTTGTGTTGTTGATAGAGAGTTGGAAAGTAAAAAGTTGAGAGTGGAAAGGCGATTGTATGCAGTTGTTGATGTGTGCTGAATAAAAGTGGAAAACTTCATACGTCGACTCCTGACTTGTTGATGATTGAACGGGCTGCGTGGATAAACGAATCTGAGTTACACCTATCAGGAATTCAAGCATCGGGGCTGAATCAAATACTGATAGAAAAACACCATCATCGAATGAGTGTAACACAAGGTAAGGCTGCTGCACTCCCTTGTCATCTCCATATTCCTATACGCTTGCGAAACATGGACCCCCACAGCAGACCTACAACGAAAAATACAAAGCATGGAGATGAGGTGCTACAGAAGACGTCTGGGCATTTCCTATACCCAGCACATCGCCAACGACGAAGTCCGACAGATCATTATACATTCATGCTCACAGTGATTAAGAAACGGAAACTTCGATGGTATGGCCACGTCACCAGAGCATCGGGCCTCGGAAAGACCATCCTGCAAGACTTCTGGGCATTTCCTATACCCAGCACATCACCAAGAAAGACCATCCTGCAAGGCACGGTGCAAGGAGGCAGAAGAAGAGGGAGACAGAAACAGAGGTGGGAGGACAATATTCGAGAATGGACTGGCTTGATTCTGAGCGAAGCCATGAGGGTTGCTGAGGACAGAGAAAGCTGGAATACGCTGGTTAAACGATCATCTGTGGTGCTCCAACGACTTCCGAGTAATGGGATAGAATAGGATTGGATAGAAAGTCAATTTCCATGCTAAAGTATTTGAATGGATTATTTCATTTACTACTACGTTTTACTACATGTGTACCTATGTGTTCTTAATTCGTACATCAATCGAGTATATACGTTGTGTATGTGTGTGTGATGTGTGTGTGTGTGTGTGTGTGCGTGTGTGTGCTTGTGTCTGGAAGGGGGCATTAATGAAAGAATGATTGATTGCAATTGAAAGAAAAGACTGAACAAACAAATGAACGAATGAAAAAAGAACTGATGAGGAAAAGCCTAAAGAGAAGGAGGAGGAGGAGGAGAAGAAGAAGAAGAAGAAGAAGAAGAAGAAGAAGAAGAAGAAGAAGAAGACGAAGAAGAAGAAGAAGAAGAAGAAGAAGAAGAAGAAGAAGAAGAAGAAGAAGAAGAAAGAAGAAAGAAGAAGAAGAAGAAGAAGAAGAAGAAGAAGAAGAAGAAGAAGAAGAAGAAGAAGAAGAAGAAGAAGAAGAAAGAAGAAAGAAAGAAAGAAAGAAAGAAAGAAAGAAAGAAAGAAAGAAAGAAAGAAAGAAAGAAAGAAAGAAAGAAAGACCTGTGATGAAAAAGGCTTGTTTTTGAGGGTGTCATCCGCAGCTTGCAGACAGAGACTGATCTTCTGGCTTTTTCAACCGTTGGAAACTCATTTCATTGCTACGAACGCACTGGGATGGAATTGATAGGTCACGATTAGGGACGCGGTTGTAATGGTGGTGGTGTTAATGACGAATGGATTTTATTAAGGGGAGTGGGTGCTGGGATTGGTAGGAAGGGAGGGAGAAATAAAATCATCGGGAAATGAGAGTATAAACTGTGGCGGTGCTACATCGTGGGTAGAATAGACTGTTAGCTATCGCGGTATCACGCTCTCATAATATCCAATGCCGCGAAGTTACTAGTACTGATCTAACGGCGCGGTGGTGGGTTCGATTCTCGCAGTGAGGGCAGGAGATGGGAGTTAGAGGGGGATGGGGAGGCTCCAGACACTAACATTAACTTAGGAATTAGGCTTATGCGGATGGGGAGGCTCCAGACACTAACATTAACTTAGGAATGAGGCTTATGCGGATGGGGAGGCTCCAGACACTAACATTAACTTAGGAATAAGGCTTATGCGGATGGAAAGGCTCCAGACACTAACATTAACTTAGGAATAAGGCTTATGCGGATGGAAAGGCTCCAGACACTAACATTAACTTAGGAATAAGGCTTATGCGGATGGAAAGGCTCCAGACACTAACATTAACTTAGGAATAAGGCTTATGCGGATGGAAAGGCTCCAGACACTAACATTAACTTAGGAATGAGGCTTATGCGGATGGGAAGGCTCCAGACACTAACATTAACTTAGGAATAAGGCTTATACGGATGGGGAGGCTCCAGACACTAACATTAACTTAGGAATGAGGCTTATGCGGATGGGGAGGCTCCAGACACTAACATTAACTTTAGTAATGAGGCTTTTGCGGATGGGAAGAGTGGAGCGGGAGGGAGGGGGTGGAGCGGGAGGGAGGGGGTGGAGGATGGTCGAGTTCGGCAAGTTAAGACACGTTTTAAACAGCAGCCTAATTCAGTCCGCTGGAATCATTTGGTAAGAGTCGAAGAATGCGCAAGAGGAGAGAATAATCTTATTGCGTTTTAAACGGTATCATGGTTTATTTTGCATTTTCTGAGCCACATGAGCGTAAAATTAAAGAAGAGGAGTGAGAGAGAAAGCGAAAGAAAGAGAGAAAGCGAAAGAGAGAACGAAAGAAAGAGAGAAAGAACAATAATTATATAGACAAAATATTAAGATTTTTTCCTTTCATAAAATTGTCTTGGTTCTTCCAACGTCAAGATTTTCTTTTCTTTATTTTTGTAAAGGAAGAAATGAAGAATAAAAAGGGGGCGTGAGAGAGGGAGAGGGGATATCAGAAAAAAAGAAAGAAAAAAAAGAACGAAAGAAGGAAAGAAAAAAAAAAGGATGTTCTCGTAACTTTTTCAACAGAAAACGTTTTTTTGAAATGTTTGTACTTATTACATAAAGACACCGGTGGTTCAGGCGGTTTTACGCATTGCACGGATAGCTAAATGGGATCAAGATGGAAAAAGAAAGGAAAACATTTTCTTTTTTCAGTAACAAGAAAACGATTCAACGAAACAATAAGGCTGGGAAATGATAACAAAGACGACCGGAGACAGAAATAAAAACTTGCTTGTGTGTGTGTGTGTGTGTGTGTTTGCGCGCGCGCGTGTGTGAACTAGACCAGAGAATAACATTAAGTTCAGTTCTGTTCTTTTTATAAATGATTTTAGACATACACGAAAGCACAAACGCATAATCAAATGCACACACACACATAGAGAGAGTGTGTGTGTGTGAGAGGGAGAGAGAGAGAGAGAGAGAGAGAGAGAGAGAGAGAGAGAGAGAGAGAGAGAGAGACTTTGTTTAAAAAAAATTCAAACTTTTTTTTATTACGGATAAAGATTTTAGACTAATGATACTGTCTGATCTTCCAATGTGTCACTTAACAAATTGAGAGAGAGAGAGAGAGAGAGAGAGAGAGAAAGAGAGAGAGGGAGAGAGAGATACATACATACATACATACATACATACATACATACATACATACATACATACATACATACATACATACATACATACATACAAAACACCCGAGACGTTGACCAAGTATAAAGTAAATAATATTCAATGAACCAGGCGCCATTGGTTTGTAGCCTGTGGACAAGGCAAGTTTGTCCCGCCTTAGACCACGCGGCCACAACGCTCGCCTCATCTTTCCAGTGAAGGGAAGTCAACCCATCTGTATCACCCACAATGGGGAATTCAGACAGCACACTGCCTCTCAGCCCAGAAGAAAATAAGAACAGACAAAAACTATGAAAACAAACAGAATAATACATAAACACCAAGTTTGGTGGCGATAGCTGAAATGGGTTCTGAGTACTTAGCCAATACAATACAATACAATACAAGATTACTGCTTTAGGTACTTAGCCACTGAGTACTTAGCCACTGAGTAGCCACTTCAAAGTTTTTGCACAGGCGGACTGCGGACGGCTGATAGCGGACGGACTGAGATTTTTTTTTCTTTTTTGGGCTATTTAGCGATCATTTCGCACATATTTGCAAACATTTGGAATCAATTTGTTTTGTTTTGTTTTATTTTGTTTTGTTTTGTTTTGGGGGGAGACGGGTGAGTACATAAACTTGCATGGCTATACACGAGTCAAAAAAGGAGAAAAAATACTCATGACAAAAAAGTAAAATATTGATTTCATTAAAATACGAGAACGAACAGATAGTGAAACAAGAATACAAGTAATAAAGGAGGAAAGAAAGAAAACAGAACTAGAAGGGCAAAACATGCTCCTTATGAAACTTCAAATATTTAACATGAAAATGAGAGCCCCAAAATAAACAAAATGAAACAATGGCGTTAACATTCAAAGTAATACCGACTTTGAGTTTTGTATGCTCTAGACTTTGAGATGACCTTGCCCTCGAGCTCCAAATACACTCATTTAATATCGAATAAACTACAGCAAAAGTTGTATCTTGCCAAAAAAAAACTGATCTTGGGACGACTTTGACCTTGGGATGATCTTGACCTTGGGATGACCTTGACCCTCACGTGACCGCTCGTCTCATCAAATAGCATAATACTGTTGGATACTTTGGGTTATAAAGAGCCATTCCACTGTACGATGAACTTCAAGGTCATATGAAAGATCAATCTATCATCTCTAAATACAACAAGTGTGAACTTTATATCTCTCATAGGTTAGGGTCAAGTTCATTTCAAAGTACCTAAAATTACTGATTTTGGACAGCTCCAGTGATTTTGACCTTGGAGTGAGGTTAACCAAATGTGCATAGGATGTGTGTCTCATTGATATCTATCACGCATTAAAGAACCATAAGTTCAATATTAATAATTTTGACTAACATTTGCTGACTATATGACCTTGACCTTGAAGTGAAGTAGTTCGTTCACTGATCATTTATGCACCATCTTACCAAGCATGGTTGTGATAGCTGAAATGGGTTCTGAGATATTAATCCACTTGCAAGTTTTGCACGTCCAGACGGGGGACAGTGGACAGCGGACGACAGACAGACGGACGGATGGACGTACAAACAAACAAAAATGTAAAATCATTTTTGAACTATTAGGGACTCATATCGCACAGGTTTGCAAACCTCGGGAGAAAATGTTAGTGGGTGAATAGATAGACTCATATTGCTATGGATATGAGTTTTAAAAAAAAACAACGTCAGAAAGAAAGCGTAAAGGGAGGAAGAAAATCACACTGGAGAGCAGAATAAACTGACAAAACACAATAGAAAATACATGTAGAAACACCAGAAGTGAAAGATAGCAAGAAAACAAAAAGGAAAGAAAGAAGGAAAGTAAACTAGAGGAATAAATTAAAGTTTTTAGAAATGAAAGAATGAAAAATAAACTTTTTTTCAATGACAGAAAGAACAAAATTAAAATTTAAAAAAACGTGTAAACACACATAAGCACAAAAGAAGAAATTTAAAAAAAAGAAAGAAAGAAAGAAAGAAAGAAAGAAAGAAAAATTTAACAGCAGTTTTAAAAACATTGGAAGAGAGAAAATAAAAACAAGAAAAATGAAAATGGATTTTAAACTTGCTCAAGCGCACTCGGAGATACGTTTTATTGCTAAGTGTCGTGCTTTCAGACTGAAAATTACCCCCTTTACAATATGGGCGTGAAATGACAGAACGTTTGTCTCCATTCTGGCATGGATTTGTTTTGTCACACACAAAATCTCCAACAAATAAAATGTTTGTAATTTCCAGCCTAAGAGGTCAGAACTTTGAACAGTGAAACGTGCTGGCCCGCTAGCCAATTGACAGTGAAACGTGCTGGCCTGCTAGCCAATTGACAGTGAAACGTGCTGGCCTGCTAGCCAATTGACAGTGAAACGTGCAGGCCTGCTAGCCAACTGACAGTGAAACGTGCTGGCCTGCTAGCCAATTGACAGTGAAACGTGCTGGCCTGCTAGCCAATTGACAGTGAAACGTGCTGGCCTGCTAGCCAATTGACAGTGAAACGTTGGGGCCTGCTAGCCCATTGACAGTGAAACGTGCTGGCCTGCTAGCCAATTGACAGTGAAACGTGCTGGCCTGCTAGCCAACTGACAGTGAAACGTGCTGGCCTGCTAGCCAATTGACAGTGAAACGTGCTGGCCTGCTAGCCAATTGACAGTGAAACGTGCTGGCCTGCTAGCCAATTAATAGTGAGCTGGACTCCTATGCCAAATATCACGGTTCCAACCCCGGGGCGAACTTATATGCCCTATAGGTACGAGTGTTTTAGGTAAGAGGGTTTTCTCCAGGTACTCCGGTTTCCTCCGTCCCTACAATAATGCAGCCTGTCTAAAATTTCAAAATAAAATTCGATTTCTTTTCCGTCTTATAACAGCGATTTGCCTTCACGTTTGAGTGGTGAATCTGTTTTTTGCTGTGTATGTAGAAGAGTCTGTAACATGTGACGTTTATGTTGGTTACAGATCGCCGCTCTTTGAGTCTGATTTAGGAATAAAGCGCGTATAGCATCCAGAGAGAAAGAGCTTGGTTGTTTGTTTGGGTGGAGGAGGGGGGAAAGGGAGGTATTGTGTTCTCTGAAAGCCTTTTTTAAATTGATTTAATTTGTTCTCCAGCTCAAGAGCTGCTCAAGGCGCTAGCTGAGCCGCCCAAGGCGCTCACTTAATGCTATATAAGGCACAGTGCCTGACCCTCTGACCACTGAGCACAAATCCGGGTGACTCAGGATGGAGTAAGCTAAGTGCTTGTTGGGTATATTAAATTTTGTGTAGCTGTCACTCGCCCGTCTAAGACATGTGCATCAGGATCTTTAAAGTCCGTGTGATGGCATGCGTGCGTGCACAGATCAGACCTCGGTTTATACTCCCATGCGAAGAAATAGGAGGCGTTTGCCTGCATGGGCATCATAGTCAGGTCTTTTTTTTTGTCGCCTATCCAGCTTCCAACCCCTTGCATGCAAGGCTATAACTCAACAATCAAGGGTCACCCATCCAAGTGGGAACTCTACTACTCGACGTTGCTTAACAGGAAACAATTTCTAGCGCGCGACCACACCACTACGCTTTGACGCCAGCCCGGTAGCGACAGAATTTGTTCGCAAGTTGTGGTATGAAGGTGACAAAGACACATTTTACTTCAATCATAAGAAAGAGTGCTCAACTGCACGCTGTCGCGTTGTCAATCTGCCTGCGTTCCCAGGCAAAGAAATGACGACCTTACACAGCAGGAGCGAAAATTAGCCTTGGTCGTTTCGTTTTAAGCAACGAACAGAACGTTCGTTTCAAATATGACAAAGACACATTTTACTTCAATCATAAAAAAGAGTGGTCAATCGTTAGCGGTAGCGTTATCAATCTGTTTGCGTTCCCAGGCAACGAAATGGCGACCTTACACAGCAGGAGCGACAACTAGCCTTGATCGTTTCGTTTTAAGCAACGAACAGAACGTTCGTTTAAAATAGCAAATGCTGTCATTTTGTAGTCTAAAAATGTTAAAGTCTCCTAGTATACCTCCAGTTTTCTCCCTTTCCTAATTAGCCTAATGGTCCCAGATGCGGTCAAGCTACAATTGAAGTTGACTCATTTCCTTTCGGTCTCCTAATACTAAACAGCGATCTCCATACCTTTGAGTGATGAAAGTGCATTGGTTCAATTTGGTTGTTATGTATGTAAGAGACTAAAGAGTATGTAGTATGCGTGCAACAATATGTTGTTTACCGATCGACCCGCTTTCAGTCTGATTTAGGAGGTAAAAGAATCCGAAGTGAATAGAATCCTTGTTGGTTTTATTATTATTATTTTTTTAATTATTATTACGAGTTGAGGCAACGTAGCACTGCAGTATCATTTTCAACAACAACAACAGCAACAACAGGAGCAGCAGCAGCACTTGCGTGCGAAAGAACTGAGCGGTATTAACCTCTCCAATCATTCTTTGACGAGAGAGGTTAAAAAATATGACGGCGGAAGTGAGCTCTGCGCATGCGCGTCTGTTCATTTCCGAAGGATCGCTCTTCCTTTTAACCCCAACACTTTTGTTCAATTTTCTTGCACACGGCGGGAGCACGAGCAATGGAAAACAAATGACAGAGGACGGGCGATACCGAGATAGGTGGGGGAGAGAGAGAAAGAGAGAGAGAGAGGTATAGAGAGAAAAAAGAGATAGTGTGAGAGAGAGGGAGATGGAGAAAGAGGGACAGAGATAGGGAATGAGAGAGATAGGGAGGGAGAGGGAGGGAGAGAGACAGAGGGGGTGGGTGGGGGAAAGACAGAGAGAGAGCAGGGCTTGTAATGGTCTGGAGTTTTTTAAAAAGAGGAAACTGGCCAGGGTCCAGGGGCCGCCTAGGCGCTGGTAGAGATTGCAGGGGAATGCCTCTCCCCTCCTCCTGTATTACTCCTCCGGCGAATATACGAATTGTTGCATTTTAATCGTGCATTTTTGATGACCCAAAAACATAACATAGTGAAGGAAAGACTTGCTTACGCACAGCTGAACTCTTGAAGTAGCCTTCATTATCAATGATTAGCTTACAGTTATTATTCGCCTACAAAATCCAACTACGAATGTAAGTTTAAACACATACTGGTGCCCAGCTGACAGTCCTATTCACCAACAAAGTCCACACTTAGTTTTAAAACTTTCATTCATTGTAATGCACAACCCAAATCTTGAAATAGTGTTTTCACTGGCAATGGTTTAGTTGGTGTGTTTGAAGAATTTGGAGAGCTTGGTTTATTTGTGACTGCTGTGTCTCTAAACAGGTTTTTGAGGTGCTTTACCAACACTGACTGAATGCTGGGTGCAGCACCCTGGCTTCACAGATTGGGTATCAGCAACACTGACTGGGGGTTAAAAGATACACACTGGCTTCACAGATTGTGCATCAGCAACACTGGCGTAAGGTTGAGTGCTGCATGCACATTTGCCTCACAGTTGCATGAGATTGCTTAGCTTTTATAGCCTCAGATAGCAAGTTCTCCATTGCTCGTATTTGATTTCCGACTGGCGCATTGTACAAAAGGCTGTTCCATTTCTTGAGATCTTCCTCAAATTTATCCTAGTCGTTCATCACCCATTTCTTTGTCCATTCCTTCCCACCTCCATGCGTTTTCCAAGCCTTTATCATCAACTGCCTCGCCACGCTGAACGATGTGTTGCATCCATTTTACTGGCTACGATTCAGACACGCGCATGCGCAATTCCATGTTTGACTTAAGGACATGCACACAAACCTTTTCATAGGAGGAAAATCGTTTTCAAACATTTTGTGTTCCGCGTAAAACCATACTGTTATCGGCGGAAATGTTTTTTACAATAGCGGAAATCCGCTAAACCGCGGAAAATTACAGGCCCTGAGACGGAGAAAGAGAGAGAGAGAGAGAGAGAGAGAGAGAGAGAGAGAGAGAGAGAGAGAGAAGCGGGTTTATATGTATATTACTGTGTGCGTTGGTCTGTGCGTAGTTGTGCAGGTGGGAGAGGTAGAAAGGGACAGACAAAGATAGAGACAGAGGGAGAGAGACAGACCCATGCACAGACAGACAGAACTGAGGAGGCGGAAAGATTGAAGAAGGTCGTGGGACGACGGCGTAGAGTAAGTCGGTAGATGAACAAATCAATATCTATTGACTAGCAATACAGTACAGCAAAGGGACTTAATGAGAGTATACAGCTTGTCCCCAGACATACGGAACGTGAGAAGAAATTATCATGTAGGCGCTACAAAATCACAACACTCTGTGGTACTGTACGATTGTACTGCACGGTCCAAACATTACTCCCGAGTGGGCACTGCTTCTAACGTTTGTCAGCGACACTACATTTGCATGAAACTGTGATCCTTACAACGGCAGAATGTAATTGCTGGTCTCTGCTTTTATCTCATATTGACGAGAGCAGCTCCGAATTGTCCGTCGTCTAATTTGACGATTCCAATATTGGTCTTTGGTCTTCTTATGTCATGTACTAGGTCAGCAGAACCTGCATGCTCACGCAGTGTCAAGCAAGGAAGGGTTGTTATGTTCTGTGCTCGTCATTGTGTGATGAAAGTAGGGACCAGCCATTACATTCCACCACTTGAAAAGATCACAATACAGGTTTTGTTTTAGGCGAAGGCGGCATTAATTCCAAACGTTATGAGCAATGGGCAATAAGGGGTTACTTTTCAACCACACTTAGGTAGAACAGGTCAATAAGATGACAAACGGAAGTATAGAGAAATAATGTTTAAATTACGTGCAAGTTGAAAGCCAATTAACTATTCACAACGATGACTAGTAGTAGTAGTAGTGATATAAGTGGTAGTAGTAGTAGTAGTAGTAGTAGTAGTAGTAGTAGTAGTAGTAGTAGTAGTAGTAGTAGTAGTAGTAGCCTTGATCGTTTCCTTGTAAGCAAGTCTTTGCCTGGATTGGCTGGAGAGCAGCAGGAACTTGAACAGCTGATACAGAGGCTTGACACCGCCTTCAGACCCTTTAGAATGGAACTACATGTAAGTGCAGAGAAGACCAACATGACGACAACAACCCAAACAAATCCAAGGCCAATCCCGTAACACGGTGCATAGCTTCAAATATTTAGGAGCCATCGTATTAGACAATGGGTCCTGACAGAAAGCCCCCTCCAGGATTGCACAAACCACTGCTGCACTGACAAGGGTGAGGCCCATTTGGTAAGACAGGCCTGTCAGTATACACTCCAAGGTAAGGCTGCTGCGCTCCCTTGTCATCTCCATCTTCCTATAGTCTATACGCTTGCGAAACATGGACCCTCACAGCAGACCTACAACGAAGAATACAAAGCATGGAGATGAGGTGCTATAGAAGACTTCTGGGCATTTCCTATACCCAGCACATCACCAACGAGTCCGAAAGACCATCACACAAGCCATTGGACAACACGATGACATACTCACAGTGGTGAAGAAACGGAAACTTCGATGGTATGGCCAAGTCACCACAGCATCAGGTCTTTCAAAGACCATCATGCAAGACACGATGCAAGGAGGCAGAAGAAGAGGGAGACAGAAAAAGAGGTGGGAGGATAACATTCGAGAATGGACTGGCTTGACACTGAGTGAAGCCACGAAGGTTGCTGAGGATAGGGAAAGATGGAGTACGCTGGTTAAACGATCATCTGTGTTACCCCTACGACCTTGAGTTACGGGATAGGATAGGGATTGGGGATAGGATAGTAGTAGTAGTAGTAGTAGTAGTTGTAGTAGTAGTAGTAGTAGTAGTAGTAGTAGTAGTAGTAGTCATAGTTATCATAAGTAAACATTCAACAAATTTAGTGGTATTCTTCACTCGCTGTATCCAGACATTTTATACTCTAAAATCAAATTACATTTCTCTGTCATTCAGGATTCCATTTTCAATCTGTTATTTGACCCCTTCCCCTTCCCTCCCTTAAAATCTAACTTCGTGTGCTTGTGTAAAATGAACTTTGTTTAACTGTATTTGAAGCACAAGAAACAATTACATTTATTGCCCCTTCTCTTCACGTTCGTTTCATGTCTCTACAATCGTGTTCCCGTAAGATCTAATTCAAATGTATCACCGCGATTTTATGGTAGGCGCTTCTCGATTGGTCAGATTTTATCTACCGCGAAAATCGTCCTATACATTTTAATGTTGTATTATTAGGGTGGATTTGCTTGTATCGATGGATGATATTGTATCAAGAGGCAAACGGTTTGCATTAATAAGAAAAAACCTGGATGTTATTGATTAAAACACAACTATACTTTCGTAAGAGTTATTTGTTGTGTTCTAAGTTATTTTTTAGTGGGGCTACACTCACTATGAATGTTAAAAGGATCCTTCTGTCAAGGGGCGTTGTCAAAGTGGGTCCATTTAAATTTCTTGACAAGTTCATGATTGAATGTACTTGAGACAGTCTACGACCCTTTGGCACTCTTCTAATGAAGTACTTCATAACAATCCTACTATTCTGTGGGGCACTGAAGCATTTGCAGTTCTCCATTCATTAGGGCTTTTTTCAACAGTGCTAATGATTACAGTATGCATTTGAGACACTGTTAAGACCTTTCCCACCATACTCATCAAATTACGTACTTTCTTTTACAACTAGTTACTACTGTGAATTAAGAAACTGCGACCCGATTCTATACTTTGGAGCCCTGTTATGCCAACATTGAATAATTCGGATCTCGCTAAATCCCGATTTAGATATTTACTTCGAGATTCTTATCTCTCTCTCCTCTCCCTCTGTTGCTCGTTCCTTCCCCCTCTGTTGCTCGTTCATTCCCCTCCTCCCTCCCTTTCTTCCTAAACCTCCCTTCTCTCTTTCCCCTTTTCCTCCTCTTCAATGGCTCGCTTACAATAAAGCTGCTTTACCTATTTAACTCCCTTTATTTTTATGTTTCCTCTTGTCGCGCATCTATCAGACACATATACAGCGCAGGCACTCACATATAAACATACACTCACACAAGCGCTCCTGATCGGCCGGACGTCCTTCAGTCGCTGAGACACATAACACGTGTAACAAATGACAAAGATTTCTTATCACAATTCCAATCACACTTTACTCATACAACTAAAACAATTAACCTTCACTGACACGCTAAACTCAATAAAAGTGTTGGGATGAAAAACAATAAACAATCACAATAGCATCAAAGTCAAAGTCACAAGGAGGAGGGAGAGGGAGAGGGAAAGGGAAGAGATAGTTGATGGGAACGACTACACCTGGTGAAAGATGATGAGGTTCGATGCGGATCCACGTGGTAAGATGACCGGTACTTGTCGCTTGCCCGGAACTTGCCACTTCCGGTGTCAACAAACGCCACACATGTGGTCAGAGAGAAGACCTACGCAGGTTAGTCGTCACTAAGAAAGGACTAGTCGACGATTTGAACGAAGACATGCGATCACGTAGAAACCATGTCACAATGAAGCGCAGAGGTGAAGTAAGTAAAGTACAAAAAGATAAGATAAGATAACAATTTTATTTTGCAAGGGTAAAAGAGTAAGCGCTGGATGCGCTTTTTTACATCTTGCCCTTGGGGCTTTTAACAATAACTATTAAATACAACTCAAGGTTATAACATTCACATCCCTATTCCTATCCTATCCTGTCCCGTAACCCGAAGGTCGTAGGGGCACCACAGATGATCGTTTAACCAGCATACTCCATCTTTCTCTGTCCTCAGCAGCCCTGATGGCTTCGCTCAGTGTCAAACCAGTCCATTCTCGAATGTTGTCCTCCCACCTCTTTTTCGGTCTCCCTCTTCTTCTACCTCCTTGCACTGTGCCTTGCAGAATAGTCTTTGCAAGGCCTGATGATCTGGTGACGTGGCCATACCACCGAAGTTTCCGTTTCTTCACCACTGTTAGCAGGTCATCGTGTTGTCCAATGGCTTGTGTGATGGTCTGTCGGACTTCGTCGTTGGTGATGTGTTGGGTATAGGAAATGCCCAGAAGTCTTCTGTAGCACCTCATCTCCATGCTTTGTATTCTTCGTTGGAGATCTGCTGTGAGGGTCCATGCTTCGCAAGCATATAGGAAGATGGAGATGACAAGGGAGCGCAGCAGTCTTACTTTGGAATGTAGACTGATGGTCCTGTCTTTCCAAATGGGCTTCAACCTTGTCAGGGCAGCAGTTGTTTGTGCGATCCTGGAGAGGACTTCCTGTCGGGACCCATTGTCTGATACAATGGCTCCTAAATATTTGAAGCTATGCACTGTGTCGAGGGATTGGCCTTGGACTTTGATGTCCGTATTGATGCCATTGGTGTTGTTGGTCATCATTTTGGTCTTCTCTGCACTTATTTCCATTCCATAGGCTTTGGAGGTGGTGTCAAGCCTCTGTACCAGCTGTTCAAGTTCTTGTTCCTCTCCAGCCAATCCATCAATGTCATCTGCAAACGAAGATTGGAGATTGCTCTACCCCCTATGCTGACTGTGCCTTCATGGTCTGCAAGAGCATCCGACATGATGCGCTCTAGGAAGATGTTGAAGAGTGTTGGAGAGAGTAGGCATCCTTGGCGCACACCGATTGTTGTTCTGAACCAATTCCCGATGGCTCTGTTGTGGAGGACTGCACTGGTAGCCTTGTCATACAGGCTTTTGATGACTTCAATAATTTTAGGGCTGATGTTGTACACTTTCATTGTTGCCCATAGAGCTGCATGCCAGACTCGGTCAAATGCCTTCTTGAAGTCTATGAACACATGATATAGATGTTGTTGGTGCTGTAGGTATTTCTCACAGATTATTCTGAGGTTGAAAATCTGCTCAGTGGTACTTCGCCCTGCCCTGAATCCTGCTTGTTCTTCAGCTATGATTTGTTCAGCTTGGGGTTTCAACCTGTTGAGTATTATTTTCAGGAGGACCTTGCTGGGATGGCTGATGAGGCTGATGGTCCGGTAATTTTCACACTCCTGAAGGTTACCTTTTTTGGGAAGAGTGATGACAAGCGACTGGGTCCATGGTATAGGCCACTCCCCACTCTGCCAGATCTTGTTACAGATAATGGTGAGGGCATCAATCATCGCTCCTCCTCCTGCTTGTAGCAGTTCCACGGGTATGTTGTCCACTCCCGCTGACTTCCCTTTCTTTAGCGCTTGCACTGCTGCCTCAACTTCTTCCCGGAGAATTGGGAGGATTTCTTCTTCTTCTCTGTTCTCGGGACATGCTAGAACTGATGGGTCTCCATTTGGTGTATGGTTGTAAAGGTCAGAGCAGTACTCTGTCCATCTGTCCAAGACTTCTTGTTCTTCTGTAAGGCATATGCCAGACTTGCTTTGGATAGTGGAGACTTTGGGCTGTTTGACACTTGTCAGCCGCTTCACAGTCTGGTAGGCCTTCTTGCTGTTGTTCTTGTTCAGACTGTTCTCTATTTCCTGGCATTGATCTTCTATCCAGTTCTCCTTTGCTGTGAGCATGCCTTTTCGGATGTCATTGTTGATTTTTCGGTAGACATCAGCTCCCTGTGAGGTGTTCTTTTTCTTTTTCATCTCTCTTCGTTTATCACACAGATCCAAAAGTTCAGGTGTGATCCACAGCTTCTTCTTTGGTCGGTGCTTGCCAAGGATCTCAGTGGCGACATCTGTCACAGCTGAGTTGAAGGTGGTGGTCATGGTGTTGACATCTACTTCACCAGCCCCCAAAATGAGCAGTGGTGCAAATTTCCCTCCAATTGTGGCCTGAAATAGTTCTGCCACCTCCGGGTCTTGCAGTTTGTCCAGGTCGAACTTCAGTCTAGTGCACTTTGCTGTATTTACTCTCTTCAAGTGGAGCCGGAAAGACATCATCACGAGATCGTGGTCACTTCCGATGTCTGCTCCTGGAAAAGTACGTGTCCTGCCAATGTTGATGCTTGATCTGAAGCGTTTCTTGACCATGATGTAGTCTATTTGGTTGTGATGCTCCCCGCCAGGACTGTGCCATGTCCATCGTCGGGAGTTTTTGTGGAGACCAAGCGTGTTTGCCAGTACCAGATTGTTGTATCTGGCAAACTCCAAGAGTCTCAGACCCCTGTCATTTGTCTCGTTGTTGCAGTGGGGTCCACATGTGTCTCCCCAGTTGTGGTGCGCATCTTGGCCAACCTTGGCATTCCAGTCGCCTTGCACTATGACTATGTCCTTCTTCGGCACTTGGTCAAGGACCGCCTGTAGATTTTCATAAAAATCCTCCACTTCGCTGTCGTCATAGTCTGATGTTGGGGCGTAGGCCTGGATGATGGTGATGTTGAAAGGGGCTGCTCTCAGGCGGATGGTAATGAGTCTACTGGAGACTGGGCGGCAACCCATGACAGTGGCTAGAATGTTCTTGTGGACCAAGAATCCAACGCCGTGTTCGTGCCTGTCATCCCTACCGCTGAAATAGAGCTTGTGGCCTTTGTCGGTCGTTGTTTCACCTAGGCCTTTCCAGCGCAGTTCGCTGATACCTAGAACATTCCATTGATAGTGGTCCAACTCGTGGGCCAGTTCTTCTAATTTTCCTTCCGCAGTTAGGGTCCTAACATTCCAGGTTCCTATGACGATGTTGTTTCTCGTGCGGATCTTGCTAAATTGTCCATCAGTAGCATACTTAACACCTCCGTCCTGGTGGCCAACGGAAGGCGCGGTCCTTGTGCCGTGTGACGACCCGGGCGACGACCGATCCGGTATGGAATTAGTGGGTTGTGTCATCATGTAGTGTGTCTTGGGCAAAAAAGACCTGGCGGTGCCCAATCCTCTCCAGGCTGTTGGCCACAGCCGAAATCCACGAATACAGTGTGGCTCGCCTTGGCCCTGAGCACATGGTCGTTGAACCTGTAGTAACGTGAGGTTCCTCCGCCCTGGCCGGTGACTTCTGTGTAGAAGACTTTCGCCCAGTGATGCCGTGCTAACATCACCCCTGTTAGTCGCCTCTTACGACACGCCGGGAAACGTTGGGTCTATTCTATTTAATGCCCGAACCCACAGAGCAATAGAGTTTGTACCCCGAAAATAATATTTAACAAATACAAAACAGTGAGTAACGCAATAGTTACCATGCTTACGCTTTTTCTTCAGTATTTTTTTTCATTTTCCTTCAAATAATCACACCAAATGATAAGTGTTTCATAAATGAGTAAATGAACACACTCACAACAAAACAAAAATTTTTTTTTTAAAGTTTCAATCTCAGAAACTGTACGCATGAATACAAAACACACAGCAATGCAACAGTTACCGCGCTTATGCTTTGTCATCAGTATTTTTTGTTGTTCTTCTTCAAATTATCAAACCAACTTCTGAGTGGTACATTCCTACGTGCTTGCATTTTGTTGGACATATTTTCCTACATATCTTTCAAACCAACTTATGAGTGTTACATGTGGATGATCGGAACACAATCCAACACACTTTTAAAAAAAAACATGAAGCTCAAGACTGCTGCACAAATGTGAGTCAAAAAAAGCTTTGGACTAGTGTCAACGCTCGTTTCAAAAACAAACAAGGACATCACATTCACATCATAGAACAATAACAAATAAACAAAGTTATTATTAGATTAAATCATTTTCAAACAACTGAAATCAAATTAATGTTGTTAATCTCAATCAACAACATTAACAATTAATGTGTATTTAATTTTTCATGTGTTTTAGGAGACGTGTTCTAAATGAAGTAAAGTTAGATGCTGGAGTGCGGAAAGTTATTCCATAAAGTGGAACTGGAATAAGCTAGACTGGTTTTGAAGAGATCAATTCTTGGAATTGGAACATTTAATTTTGTGGACGATCTGGCAGGTTTTTTTTAAAAAAGAGAAGAAAGATAGGTAGGTGCATTGCCAGAAAGGACTTTGTGCATGAAAACACCTTTATAAAATTTTAGTCTGTCGGTAAGTGGTAGAATATTGATCCATTTATAGTCATCTGGAGAGATTTTTTTGTTTAAGAATAACTTGTTTAATTGCACATTTGTGAATTCGAATTAAAGGCTTCATTGCATTGCCACTAGCAGAATCCAAAATAGTAGAGGAATAATCAATAAATGGTTGAATATGACCGGAATAAAACAGTTTACGAGAATGTAAATTTAATAAATGCTTTATCGTTGATAATTGGTAAGTCCTTTTAGAAATATTTTTACTAATATTTGAAATATGTTTCACCCAGGACAAATTATTGTCTAAAGTTACACCAAGAAGCTTATGACATTGTACTTCAGCAATTATTGTATTGCAAATTTTTAATAGAGAAAGTTTTATAGATATATTTTGTCTTTTTTGTCTTGTTGTAATTAGCAGAAAGGTAGAGTAAGCCTGCAACAGTCAATGCATCCGAGGTAATCGCAGTCTATCCTGTATGTATCTAATGTTCTCACTATTCCCTCTCTCATTCCTCCCCCTCTCTCCATCTAACTTGGTTGTTCCTTTTAGCTCTGTGCATCACTAACTAACCATAATCCTTCGTGATGGCACTAGCTAAATACACAGAAATTCCACCGAAATCGTCACCATACATATTCAATTAACATCAATATAATGTCCGCACATTATTATAAACACAAGATGAAAATAGAATACGTGAAGATGAAATGGAATAATGTACTCATGAAGGATGACAAAATTACTGTCATATGCATTCACGCCTCTACTCAACACCAGCCATGCTTACAACCACGGCCACGCCACAACCTAGTCACAAACTAGACTTTCAACTCGCCCATTGGAATAAGCTAGGCTATTGTTCTTTAGATTTACCGCTCATCCCCAAATGACTGTTTTCACAGACCAACTTAATCTTCTAACAACGCTGCCAACAGTCTGCCACTTGACAAACACTGTAACTGCCTATTCAGCTCTGTCAGTTTCCTTCAGAGAATTCAAAATCATACAAAGATCCAAGACACTTTCAAAAAAAGGCCTTTCCGCTTTGAAATTTTAGCCTGCAGTGCGCATATTCAAAAACTTGTTATATTTCCTCCTATTCTGTCTAGCCCTCGCAAGGTTATAATCCTTGCTCACTTTTCGCTACCGACACGTACACTCCGTAAAATTATCCTTCCACCTTTCATCCATTCATATTCACTTCCACTATATCACCCACTCTCTCACCTGTACTTTATCCAAACTATCAGTGAACAACATATTTATCCCTGTGCGACACCTCCTCCTCTTTCTGCGTCTTCTCACATTCAAACAATTCCAGCGAAAGAATTCAGACGAAAGGGGACGTAACCCATAATCATATTAAATGGGCATCCATAACTACACGTTACTTTCCGAGGATCGTGTTTGAAATGTCTAGGACTAAATGACGTGCTAAAAGACCCCGGATGTAATCTCTAGCCCCCAGGTTTCAAATAGTAACTACCCTTGATATGTCTAGGCACCACCCCAGGTTTCTTAGAAAGATTGGATTCTATGGCGGGAACCAGACAATAGTATAATTATATGACTGCAGTCTCTAAGCTATGATGATAGAAGTCTGTGAGTTTAAAATGAAGACCAGGCCTAGTCTTTTGATCTATCTTTCTTTTTCTCCGTCTTGAGAGAGAGAGAGAGAGAGAGAGAGAGAGAGAGAGAGAGAGAGAGAGAGCGAGAGAGAGAGAGAGAGAGAGAGAGAGAGAGAGAGAGAGAGAGAGAGAGAGATTCAGATTCAATATTTATTAGGAGAAGAAAATGATTTTAGCATTAATTTGCTAATCTTACAATCAGTCCTTCTTTCAGTTACTCACACATGTAGTTTAATCATACACCCGCATTAATGCATTGACAAACATAGATTTAACATGAAACTTTTAAAAAATAAATAAATATTTAGTTTTGTAATAAGGAAACTAACAATAATTAATATAAACCTTTAACTGGAACCATTTAATTTAATAAAGAGAGAGAGAGGTTTGAGGGATTTAAGGGTGTAAGGTAGGGGGCAGGGGAAGATGATGAAAGAGGAAAATCAATTGATGCATGTTATAATGTATGATTTTCGGATTTATTAAGAAATAGGTTGTAAATCTTCAAACTGAGGATGTTTAATGACGCGCAAATTTTTAGTTCCAAAGAAAGAGTGTTCCATAACAAGGGGCCTTTAAAAGAGAAGCTAGCTTTGATTTCAGAATGATAGTGTGCAGGAAAAGACATTAGTTGATCATGTAAGTAATGAGGCGCTATATTATTTTTTACTTTAAACATCTGCATGGCTAAATTGTACTTGAACTGTGTCTGTAGAGGCAATATTTTAAGATCTTTAAATTTTTCATCTGTAGTTAATTATCGATTATATGAGAATAATTTAACCTCACGTCTATGCAGCTGATTTAGTCATTTTAGTTGATTTGCCAAAGCATTAGACCATACAACAGAGGCATAGTTGATATTTGATACAGTGGGCTGGGAAGAAACTTTTTCTGGCTTAAGACTCGATGTAAGATTTTAGTTTAGCAAACATAAATTAATTTTTGGATAGCATCTTACAAATAAAGTTGATATTGGAATTCCAGGTAAAATCTTGATCAATAATTATACCTAATACTTTGTACTCTGACACTTGTTCAATTTGTGAACAATTAATATTCAGATTTAATTTTAAAGGTTCTTGTAGTCGCTTTTGCCGTGAGGTGATGACCATGCTTTTAGATTTGTGTGGATGAAGAATCATACTACGGTTGAACCAATCTGTTATTTCTTATATACTCCTCTGTAAAGGTGTTTGTATTTTATCTATAGATTTATCGGAGCAGTATAAAGAACCATAATCTGCAAAAAGGTCACACCTTGTATCTTTGCTAGTAATATGGAGTGGTACATCCTTAATATAAATGCAGAATAGTAAAGGATCTAAACCTGAGCCTTGTTGTAATCACATGAAACAGTATCTGGAGAAGAATATTTTCTATTAACATATACACAGTGGATTCTCTGTGACAGGTATGTATGGAAAAGATTGACGACATTGGGATTTTTTAGGTAGACAAAAACGTTTTTGCAAGAGAATGGCATGATTAACCAAGCGGGAGTATTGGCTAAATATGGCTCCTGCAATATTACCAGAATTAATTGCATTGAGCCATTTGTCATATAGCCTGATCAGAGCAGTTTGGCAGGAAGAGTGGGTGCGAAAATCTGAGAGAGAGAGAGAGACAGACAGACAGACAAAGACAGACAGAGACATACGAAGACAGACAGACAAAGAGGGCAAGCAGAAAGACAAAGACAGCCAGAGAGAGTCGGAGAGATTGGCAATTCCGACGAAACCAAGTTTCATTTTCGTAACTAAAGTGTTCCCGTAAACATTCCGGTCGTCGTGGAGAAAGGCGTTAGCAAGCTCTCTTTTCTCAGGACCAGCTTCAAGAGGGCGGTGTCAATCTCTTCCACCTAACTGCCTTACCTTCCTTAGTTCTAAAGAGAGCATACCCATCCATTCACCACTGGGCGGACTGTGGCGAACAGTTGCGCTGTTACTATCATTGTCTTTTAATGGCTGCATCCAAATATTAACCGTCCCAACCAAGTCGGGTAACCGGGCTCGATCGTGCATGCTCCGCGAAAACAATACTAGCGTCTGCACTAACCACTGGGCCATTGCGCCACAGACACACTTCCCTATGTTGCAACATAAATATTTCACGTAAGGTCAGCACACTATGACGGTCAACTTGTTTGTCCCCCACGTTTTGGCAAGAATGAAAAATAAACCATTATACATTAATACTGCCAAAACATGCTCCTGTTTCCAAATCAAGTATAGGCCTACATCAATTAGTCGCCATAGGAGTGGGAATTAAAACAACAAAGTACTGAAACAAAAGTAAAAGACAAAGATAAGGAGGAGGAGGAGGAGAAGGAGAAGAAGAAGAAGAAGAAGAAGAAGAACAAGAAGAAGAAGAAGAAGAAGAAGAAGACGCGTAGAAGGAGGAGAAGAAGATGAGTAGGAGGAGGAGAAGAAGATGCGTAGGAGGAGGAGAAGAATATGCGTAGGAGGAGGAGAAGAAGATGTGTAGGAGGAGGAGGAGAAGAAGATACGTAGGAGGAGGTGAAGAAGATACTTAGGAGGAGAAGAAGATGCGTAGGAGGAGGAGAAGAAGATACTTAGGAGGAGAAGAAGATGCGTAGGAGGAGGAGAAGAAGATACGTAGGAGGAGGAGAAGAAGATACGTAGGAGGAGGAGAAGAAGATACGTCGGAGGAGGAGGAGAAGAAGATGCGTAGGAGGAGGAGAAGAAGATGCGTAGGAGGAGAAGAAGATGCGTAGGAGGAGGAGAAGAAGATGCGTAGGAGGAGGAGAAGAAGACGCGTAGGAGGAGGAGAAGAAGATGCGTAGGAGGAGGAGAAGATGATGCGTAGGAGGAGGAGAAGAAGATGCGTAGGAGGAGGAGAAGAAGACGCGTAGGAGGAGGAGAAGAAGATGCGTAGGAGGAGGAGAAGAAGACGCGTAGGAGGAGGAGAAGAAGATGCGTAGGAGGAGGAGAAGAAGATGCGTAGGAGGAGGAGAAGAAGATGCGTAGGAGGAGGAGAAGAAGATGCGTAGGAGGAGGAGAAGAAGATGCGTAGGAGGAGGAGAAGAAGATGCGTAGGAGGAGGAGAAGAAGACGCGTAGGAGGAGGAGAAGAAGATGCGTAGGAGGAGGAGAAGAAGATGCGTAGGAGGAGGAGAAGAAGATGCGTAGGAGGAGGAGAAGAAGACGCGAAGGAGGAGGAGAAGAAGATGCGTAGGAGGAGGAGAAGAAGACGCGTAGGAGGAGGAGAAGAAGATGCGTAGGAGGAGGAGAAGAAGACGCGTAGGAGGAGGAGAAGAAGATGCGTAGGAGGAGGAGAAGAAGACGCGTAGGAGGAGGGGAATAAGAAGAAGAGAAGAAGGAAGATGAGTAACTGCAAGCAAATTTTTTTTCGAAAATTGTCAAATCCCCTAGACGAGTGAGTGAAATGTTATTTTTGTCCTACGTTGACACGAGATAGTATGACGATAGAAGAGTTATTAGGCCACAATATTTGAGACGGAGATGTAAGCTCTCAAATAAACGTGTAAACAGTTTTAAAAGGCACTGGGGTCCACGATAACCTCACTATCCTATCCTATCCTATCCTGTCCCATAACCCGAAGGTCGTAGGGGCACCACAGATGATCGCTTAACCAGCATACTCCATCTTTCTCTGTCCTCAGCAGCCCTCATGGCTTCGCTCAGTGTCAAACCAGTCCATTCTCGAATGTTGTCCTCCCACCTCTTTTTCGGTCTCCCCCTTCTTCTACCTCCTTGCACTGTGCCTTGCAGAATAGTCTTTGCAAGGCCTGATGATCTGGTGACGTGGCCATACCATCGGAGTTTCCGTTTCTTCACCACTGTGAGCAGGTCATCGTGTTGTCCAATGGCTTGTGTGATGGTCTGTCGGACTTCAACGTTGGTGATGTGTTGGGTATAGGAAATGCACAGAAGTCTTCTGTAGCACCTCATCTCCATGCTTTGTATTCTTCGTTGGAGATCTGCTGTGAGGGTCCATGCTTCGCAAGCATATAGGAAGATGGAGATGACCAGAGAGCGCAGCAGTCTTACTTTGGAATGTAGACTGATGGTTCTGTCTTTCCAAATGGGCTTCAACCTTGTCAGGGCAGCAGTTGTTTGTGCGATCCTGGAGAGGACTTCCTGTCGAGACCCATTGTCTGACACAATGGCTCCTAAATATTTGAAGCTGTGCACTGTGTTGAGGGATTGGCCTTGTACTTTGATGTCCGTGTTGATGCCATTGGTGTTGTTGGTCATCATTTTGGTCTTCTCCGCACTTATTTCCATTCCATAAGCTCTGGAGGTGGTGTCAAGCCTCTGTACAAGCTGTTCAAGTTCTTGTTCCTCTCCAGCCAATCCATCAATATCATCCGCAAAACGAAGATTGGAGATTGCTCTGCCCCCTATGCTGACTGTGCCTTCGTGATCTGCAAGAGCATCTGACATGATGCGCTCTAGGAAGATGTTGAAGAGTGTTGCAGAGAGTAGGCATCCTTGACGCACACCGATTGTTGTTCTGAACCAGTTCCCGATGACGCTGTTATGGAGGACTGCACTGGTAGCCTTGTCATACAGGCTTTTGATGACTTCTATAATTTTAGGGCTGATGTTGTACACTTTCATGGTTGCCCATAGAGCTGCATGCCAGACTCGGTCAAATGCCTTCTTGAAGTCTATGAACACATGATATAGATGTTGTTGGTGCTGTAGGTATTTCTCACAGATTATTCTGAGGATGAAAATCTGTTCAGTGGTACTTCGCCCTGCCATGAATCCTGCTTGTTCTTCAGCTATGATTTGTTCAGCTTGTGGTTTCAACCTGTTGAGTATTATTTTCAGGAGGACCTTGCTGGGATGGCTGATGAGGCTGATGGTGCGGTAATTTTCACACTCCTGAAGGTTACCTTTTTTGGGAAGAGTGATGACAAGCGACTGGGTCCATGGTGTAGGCCATTCCCCACTCTGCCAGATCTTGTTGCAGATAATGGTGAGAGCATCAGTCATCGCTTCTCCTCCTGCTTGTAGCAGTTCCGCTGGTATGTTGTCCACTCCCGCTGACTTCCCTTTCTTCAGCGATTGCACTGCTGTCTCAACTTCTTCCCGGAGAATTGGGAGGGTTTCTTCTTCTTCTCTGCTCTCGGGACATGCTAGAACTGATGGGTCTCCATTTGGTGTATGGTTGTAAAGGTCAGAGCAGTACTCTGTCCATCTGTCCAAGACTTCTTGTTCTTCTGTAAGGCAAATGCCAGACTTGCTTTGGATAGTGGAGACTTTGGGCTGTTTAACACTTGTCAGCCGCTTCACAGTCTGGTAGGCCTTCTTGCTGTTGTTCTTGTTCAGATTGTTCTCTATTTCCTGGCATTGATCTTCTATCCAGTTCTCCTTTGCTGTGCGCATGCCTTTTCGGATGTCATTGTTGATTTTTCGGTAGACATCAGCTCCCTGTGAGGTGTTCTTTTTCTTTTTTAACTCTCTTCGTTTATCACACAGATCCAAAAGTTCAGGTGTGATCCACGGCTTCTTCTTTGGTCGGTGCTTGCCAAGGATTTCAGTGGCGGCATCTGTTACAGCTGAGTTGAAGGTATTGGTCATGGTGTTGACATCTACTTCGCCTGCCCCCAAAATAAGCAGTGGTGCAAATTTCCCTCCAATTGTGGCCTGAAATATTTTTGCCACCTCCGGGTCTTGCAGTTTGTCCAGGTCGAACTTCAGCCTAGTGCACTTTGCTGTATTTACTCTCTTCAAATGGAGCCGGAAAGACATCATCACGAAATCGTGGTCACTTCCAATGTCTGCTCCTGGAAAAGTGCGTGTCCTGCCAATGTTGATGCTTGATCTGAAGCGTTTCTTGACCATGATGTAGTCGATCTGATAACCTCACGGTGCGAGATTAACAAAGGGTTCCTTGATACAGCCCTTACGCCTCACTCTGTATCACACACACAATACTCCCGCTTGGTTAATTCACTAAAACATTTTGGAACATGTTCATCATGCACTGCTGCATGAATCTGTTGGGCTCCTCTACTTCTATTCTAAGGGGAATAAGCCATTTCTTGCTACAGGTGAGGGTCGGACACGAAGTTTAGCTTAAATTTTCAAACAAATGTATGAATATACAAATGATAGTCAAATTGTCATCTCTTAGAATAAAACCGGCAATTTATTTATTTTAATAATAAAAAAATCAGTTTGTATCGCGACTAAAAAACGCATTTAAAATTTTAAGACAGAGAATGGCGGATTGCTATTTTCTCTTTATAACTTCATCGGATCAAAGGAAGAAAAAAAGAAAAAGGAACGAGGAAAAACAAGAAAGGAATGAAGGAAGGGTGGAGGAAGAAGAAGAAGAAGAAGAAGAAGAAGAAGAAGAAGAAGAAGAAGAAGAAGAAGAAGAAGAAGAAGAAGAAGAAGAAGAAGAAGAAGAAGAAGAAGGCAGAAAGAAAGAAAAAGTAAAATCTCTTCTCGGCCATTGTCCTTCCATTTGTCAAATCGTGAAAAATCACAGACATACAAGTTTTTGGATTGTTTATAGTTCTTAGGAAAGAAAGCGAAGAAATAATAATTGAAAGGCGCGAATTAGGAACAAAAAAACAGTGGAAACAGGGAAACACAGGCAAATAGAAAAGAACAGAAAATACAATACCCAAGTCCAATGGCTTAGCTAAATCACTTCAAACTCTAAAGCATGTTGGTCAAATTATATATACACACACACAGCACGCACACACCCAGGCACACACGCAGACACACACACACACAAACACCTATTCACAAATACATAAATACATATAGACAGTCACTCACTCACACACACACACACACCCACACACACACACACACACACACACTTACTCGAGCGAAATTATTCCAGATACTATCGGAGTACAGGGGGCTGTGATACTTTCAATAGAGCGTGGTCGAAAATACGAGAGGAAACAACTTTAGCCGACTTGCCTGCATGTTGCGCCCAGAGCTGTCTAACATTAGGCGGACATTCGTGGCAAACGAAAACAGTTTCTCGCCTATAATTTCTGCTCTGTCCTCCATCAAACTTTCCGGATCAACTGAAAGGTTGATTTCAGTTGCAATCCTGGCTAGTTCCGGTAGTTAGGCCTTGCACTGCCCTGCAGCCATCATCTCCCTTTCTCGAAGAAAAGCTTGCAGCTCGGGGTAGCTTTCATAGTGTTCTGAGGCGAGATGTCCCCCCGGACAACTCTAGGTTGTAACATCGCAGCTGGACCTGGTATCGTAGCATTGCCGGGCGCCTTTGCGCGTGCGCCAGTCCAAGTCGTGCCGGCATTTTAACGATGTTCTTAGGCGTCGTAAATCCTAACCCTAACCCGAATGAATGAAGCAGTGCTCGGTCGGCCTACGATAGCACTGTGCGCATGCGTCGAATTTTGTAATGCGTTTTAAATTTCGACCAATCAGAATGCTCCCAGTCGCTCCAAGTCCGCTGGCGATACCAAACCATTGACGATGTCACACCGTAACTAAAAACTAAACACAAAGACAAGCTACCTCCAATTTCCGAGAATAAGGCCTATTTGTGTGGAATATCTTCAATGATACATAATTATTGAAGACGGAATATTACTGTTCCACCGCCATAGCTCAATTGGTAGAGCGTTCGCCTGGCACACCGATGATCCAGGTTCGAATCCCGTGGTGGGCGATATAAAATGTGGCCATTTTCACTGTCCATTTTAGCAGTATGATTGCTTTGGTGGTTCAGTGTTGATTCAGGTCCCTAGCCCTCTTTCCCTGGGATGGTTATCCCCGTCTGCCATATCGCCAATGGTGGGTGTAGACGTTAAACCTCAATGTTCATTCAAGACGGAATAAAGACGATACGAGGGTAGCAGACTAAATTCTCACTATATGTATTTTCTTGCTTCAAGAAAAGCTAAAAGCTAACACTATGTTATTTGTTATATATCGATGTCGGAAATAAACCCCTTTTTTTTCTTCTTTTTTTAGGGAGAAGCTGGGGGGTTGGAGCGCAGTTGGCTCAGTGGTTTACCCAATAGCAAGACAGTTGAAGTATTGAAGGTCGAGCGATAACTGTGCAGCCACTATAGGCAGTGTTTCCAAACAAGTTTTAAACAAAGAAGAGAAAAGGACATCACCCTGAGACACACTTGATTCAGTGGTGTACTCAACAGGCAAAACAAATGAAGCATTGAATGTTAAGCGATAGCATTGCAGACTATATATACAGTGGTTCAAAGCCTGTAGATGGCCTAGATTGCACAACAACAACAACAACAACAATAATGTGACGGTGGGTTCTATTGTTGCTGGGCTCTGCACAATGGAATGCTATTACCCACTCGTCATTCGTCTGCGGGGATCGGCTAGTTAGATCGCCCTATGACTAATGTTAATACATTTATATGTTTGGTCTGTGTAAGGATGAGATTACAGAGATAGGGAGAAAAGTGTAAAGATTCACAGTAGGCAAAACCAGAACAAAGCTCAAGGATGACTCAGTAGCAAGTACCGAGAACAGTAGCAGAATAAATCCACTAAAGATCTAACCATTCTCCGAACCACTCGAAGTGAACTTTGGACTGTTAAGTTAATCCTAGTTATATTACGTTTTGGACATTTAAGTTAGTGTAGTGATTAGAGAATTAGACATAGAGTAGAGGAAATAAATGTGTGATATTTACTGTTAACAAGTGGCTCGACTACCTATGTTTCGTAGCCGCGCGAGAGCTAATGTGAGAGTATGTAATGTAACGCGAGAGCTCTCGCACGGCTATGAAACATAGGTAGTCCATCCACTTGTTAACAGTAAATATCAGACATTTATTTCCTCTACTCTATGTCTAATTCTCTAATCACTACACTAACTTAAATGTCCAAAACGTAATATAACTAGGATTAACTTAACAGTCCAAAGTTGCTTAGAACAGTCCTAACTGCTGTCGTCTGCTAGACCTCGACTTTAAGTTACAAGGCCAAAGAAGGATGAATGTTTAAGGCGAGAAGCCTTACTGCAGTGTTCAAACTAGCCTCTCGTGACAAACAACAACAACTACTACTACCACTACTACTATAAATACATGACCCTGATTCACTGCGAGTGCAAACCGAGGTCTAAACTGTTCACACACGCTTTCCATCGCACGGACTTGAAACATCCTGACCCTTATGTCCTGCAGGAGTCAGTGACGGCTACGCAAATACACCCAGCAAGCACTAGGTCCTTCCTCCCACATCGCCGGTCGTCCATGTTTGTGTTCAGTGGTCTGAGCGTCAGACAATGCGCTCAAAGGCTGCTAGTAGGCGCCTGGAGATAGATCCTGTATCGGCCAGCGCCTTGAGCACCTCGTGAGCTGGAAAAGCGCGATATAAGAATGATTAAATATGGTGTATATATATAGGAATGTCGGTTACACACCGTTTTTGTGACATGCGGAAAACGTTTCGCTGACGTCATAGTAAGGCCTGTGCCATGGATCGCATCGGTTGACCTACCGACAGACAAACAGAGAGGACAGACGAAAGCAGACGACACGGCATCAACGAGAATGGACAAGAGACAATGGAGAGCATCTTCAGCAAAAAAGGGTACACAAGGCGCTTGTCAAAGGGCGACAATTACAGAAGAGAGTAATCAAGGGAAAGAATCGTGACGGAATGATTTGCACTCTCCGACGGTAGTTGCAGTCCTTGTGACGTCATTATCAGTCGCGCCGACTTCCTGAAGCAGCAAGCGTACCTGAGGCCAGACCAATTGAACAAGCAGTTTGTCCACCACTATTAGTATAGAGGGCGGGTTTATGGGGTTGACGGAAGTGAGAAGGGAGATGGGGGAGGAAGGTAGGGTGGGGTGAGAGCAAGATGTCCCTCTCTATCTACTCCACAGGTCACTTCCCATCTGGCTTCGAGCTACTACTTCTAGGTACCGCGGAGCGAAAGCAAAGACTGTGCATTTACAGACTGTTCCATCAATAAAGCCAGGTATAAGACTTAAAATACAAGTCTATCCTGTTAGTAGACTATCGTGCCAGCACTACACTAGATAAAAGACGTGAAATACACGATAACAGATCGCCTGATTGTTTAACAAGAAAGAGGCTGCAGATGTCAAAGATCTTAAATCAAACACGCATTTGTCTAGGTCGAGTATGGTGAGTCAGTGAACACAAACATTTACAATGTTGTACACAATAGTTATTTAGGTAACCACCTTCTCATATTGCGAAAATAAAAATAAAAAAGTGGGGGGGGGGGGGAGAGTGAGGGGGGAATGACAAGATCATGACGTGAGGCAGACCCACACGTACACCAACAATTATATATCTTCCCAATTCTGAGAAAATGCGCGAACAGACAATTTGACAGAAAGACAGACAGACACAAACACACACACGCACGCACACACATTTTAATAACTTTATTACAAGCAAAACCATTAACTTTAACAACGTTGTCATGAACTCAGCGCAGTTCGTCAGTTACAACACCCCACCTTGAATCTTCTCCTATCCCTCCCAAACCCTTCTAGAGCCAATCATGACACTGTCGAGTGAGACAGTTTACTGTGTCGCCCTGATAGTCCTGTGAGCTGCAGTCCAGTCACAAACTTCTTGTGCACTAGCGTTGAAGAGCCAGTCACCAAAACCACCATTTTAGTTCATAATCCTGCATCGCTTAAACACACCCATAAACACACACATAAACACACCCAAACACACACATAACACCACACACAAACACACACAAACACACATAACACACACACGCACACACACACCCACACCCACACAAGGACAGATGAATCAAAATAGGTATACCGCCACCACCTCCTCCCACCTCAAACCCATACAGAAGGACAGACCAATCGAAATGGGCGGCGGTATACATGTAAATCCGGTCCTACTTAAGAAGTGAAAATACCATTCCAATAAAAAACTACTTAAATTCATCAGTCTGCTGTTCTACAGCACTCAGACTAGTCTGAAATGACTTATTTAGTATATCGAGTTTGCTTGTACTGACTTTCTTCTTCTTCTTTTTCTTCTTCTTCTACTTCTTGTTCTACTTCAACTTTCTTCTTCTACTTCTTCTTTATCTACTTCTTCTTCTTCTTCCCCTTCTTCTTCGTCTACTTCTTCTTCTTCTTCTTCTTCTTCTTCTTCTTCTTCTTCTTCTTCTTCTTCTTCGTCTTCTTCTTCTTCTTCTGCTTTTCCCTCTTCTTCTACTTCTTATTCTTCTACTTCTTATTCTTCTACTTCTTCTACTTATTTTTCTTCTTCTTTCTTGTACTTCTTCTTGTTGTACTTCTTCTACATCTTCTTCTTGTACTTTTTCTTCTACTCCTTCTTCTACATTTTTTTTCTTCTTCTGCTTCTTCTATTTCTTTTTCTTTCTTCTTCTGCTGCTTCTTCTTCTACTTCTTTTCCTTGTTCTTCCTCTTCTTCTAACTCCTCCGCCTTCTCTTACTGTGTTTCTTTTGTTACCTAGAGCTTTTTCTTCCCATTAGAAGGAGACAAAGGGGAGAGCGTGGAGGGTGAGGTGGGAGTGGGGAATCCTATTCCATGGCGTTGGACATTCCTGCGACAATGAATGACTGTCAGGTGTGAGGAAAGCAATAACTCGTCCACAAGGGAAAAGAGGTCCCATTATCTGGTTTCTTATAATACCCAAAAGGGTTTGTCCAGCCTGGCTCTCGTCCATTGCCGTTTTGTTTGGCCACTGCTGCCGACCCATTGACCTTTCACAAGTTTCCACAAAAATCTAGGAACGACTGACCTTAACTACGAGTGAAGGAATACGAGGGGCTTGCCTTGGTCACGGAGTGATTTCCCCTGATTATCGGGACATCAAATATCGTAGCCAGCAGAAGAACGTGTCTTTCGTGTCTGGGGTTTTGATTGATTGATTGATTGATTGTTGCTTTAGGTCCAGCGGACTCTTCCGAGCCAAATCAGGACCGGACAACCCCCGATCCGCATAAAAGATCTGCCGAAACAACCCTAGTGGGAAAATTCGTGTCTGGGGTAGATCTATTTTATCAACCTAAAACGGAAACCCTTACCTAGTAATTATTTTCACTGGTTCTGTTTCTTATCGTATTGACTTTGGTAGATGGTATTTTTAACTCAAAAATGTTGGGTAGCCCTTGGCATTAATAGACACAAAAACTACGAAATTTATTCATCTTAAAATAACTAAACTTTCCAAAGTGTTATTGTTGTTGGAAGCTTATTTTTGTCAGTGGTGCAACAACACTCACTGTGAATGTTAAAAGGATCTGTGGAAGGAGGATGGCCAAACTGGGTCTCTTTAAAGTAAGCTTGAAGCTCGAAGCCTGTTTTCCCAAACATTTTCCCTAGATAGATAGTATGGTCATAGAAAGGTTTATCAATCCACACTACAGCGGCGACAACTCTACAATAAGCGTATAAACAAGTTTGCGGGCCATCGACCAAAAATTAGGTCGAAACACGCGGTGACGCTGCAGAGGAATCCTCTTATAAAGTCATAGTAGCCACTAGGCAATGTCTTTGCTGACCTACTTAACGTTGTAGCTTATGCAGTCAGTGTAGCCAGGCACGGTGGCCTAATGGTAGAGCTTTCGCTAGCGGATCTGAAGGTCCCGGGTTCGAGCTCAGGCCGGGGCACAGTGTTTGTCACAAGCGTGCGATTAGCCCTGGCGCTGCTCGCGTCCAGTTTCTACTTTCTTGCCCGCTGGCCAAGCCACCTAAGCCCCGCCCCTCGGGATAGCCCCTTGAAGCCCCGGAGTAGTCAGACCCAAGGGTCAGTCTTCATCCGTCAGCCCGAGTAAACACACTGCCTGCCGAGGACACGTCTGCACCACGTTGCGACCACTGAGCTTCGACAGTATTCTTGTGTTCCTACCCGTTCCTTGGTCAAGGTAAGAGTGGAGACTTATTTCATATCATTTAGCATTCCCATCACCCGTCGATTTCCCAACATGTTCGTATGTCTTGTAGATATTTACGTCCGTGTCTGTGGTTTGTCTTGATGTATTGCTTGTGATATGCATTTTATTTCTTGTATCCATTATCTGCATTTTGATTGCTGTTCACGCCATGCTTGTGTCTATACATGTATATTCCCTGCCTAGACCCTTGTATAAATCTCCCATGCCCTGTTGTCCTGTTACTTAGATTAAAGTCCCCCAGTAAAGCACCCTTGCATATAATAGCCATTGTCCTGTCTTTATCCCCTTTGCTTCTCCCCTGATCCTATTGTGTAAATATCCACCCCTGCTGTCCACAACCCCATCTTAGGCGCCGAAACTATTATCCGTTAGCGGCCGCCAGTAAACTCCACCAAGCCCCTTAGCCATTGTTGAAATTGTTGGACAGTTGGAACGAACCGGTCAAGTCTTGGCCGGTGCGTCCAAATTCGAAAATCTGACTGGCATGCGCGCTAACCGGCGCGGCATCCAGAGTGTGTGTGCACCTCTGATCCTGAGTCAATACTTCATTCCAGAACGGGCCCTTATACCGGGCTGCTACGAGACTCAAGACCCGCTGCGTGCAACCCTTATACCCTGGTTGACACTGTGAAGCGTAAAAGCAGAAACACAGCCACCGGTCAGCACCGTAGACCGCTTGCACCATAGCTCCTGTTACCCAAGAATTCGACCCAGTGACCTGGATTGGAAAACTGACGCCAACCGACTGGACCCTTGCGCAATCACCATCCAGATTCCTGAGGCAACCACCGCCTACACGCCTAGCAGCTAAGTGCGCACCTAGCGCACACCACAATTCTCGGACTATCTGGCTAACCACGCTAAGCAGCCAGATACCCCTTTGCCTTATGATGATATCAGTCCACTATCGCCCCAGTAACCCCCAGATAGCCAAACCCGAATAACTCCACAATACTCTGGACGTTAACAGACCCTCACTAGTGACTCAGCCGTATAGCCTACCACCTACGCCTGACTTGCATCTATTTAATAAATTGTCTAGCATTATATTATAACCTCCGACTTCCCCTTGTTCAACTTCTCAACTAGTTTCGTTTGTATTCTTCTCGTCTGGCCTTTTAACTGTCTATCATTCTTTAGTTCTCCCAGCATTATTTCCCTGAATGTCGCCGCACGTTGGCCTAGTCCAGGGAGGCAACACAGCGCGGGGGAATAATTGCTGATCCTCATCCCCCCAACCCCCTATTATCGTGACAGTGTTGTGTCCTTGAGAAAGACACTTTACTCCTGTTTCCTACTCCTTTGGATGAGAGTATAAACCGAGGTCTAGTCTGTGCCGCATACATTCCATCAAAACGGACTTTAAAGATCCTGACACTCATGTCCTAGACGGGTGAGTGCCGGTGACAAGAACACACCCAGCATGCACCTATGTCCTTCTCCCCCATCCGCCCAGTATTGTGCTCAGTTGTTTGGAGCCTTATTACGATGCACCCAAAGGCTGCAAGTTGGCGCCTCGGGCGTCTTGGGTTAGATCCTGTATCGGCCAGCGCCTTGAGCAGCTCTTTAGCTGGAAAATCGCTATATAAGAACGATCAAATAATAATAATAATAATAATAATAATAATAATAATAATAATAATAATAATAATAATAATAATAATAATAATAATAATAGACTAATATGGCTTGTGTTCAATCGCGTGTGCCTGTAGTGTTCACGTCATACGCTTGCCAGTTCAAGTAGACCTACTGCTTATAGCAGGTGTTCGGATACGACGTTTTGGATTCAAAGTTCACAAAATATTAGACACACAAAATGTATAACTATAATTAGCAAATAGTCATCTATTGGTGTGGATTAAACATATCATAAGTGTGGAACTTTTTTCTTTTTGATTTCAGGGTTCATGTGATTCAGCAATAAATCACAGAAAACATTCACTAGGAGCGAGTTAGTTACCTTATTACAGGTAGTCTGAACGTGTGAGGTGTATAGAACACCTCTCTGACCTGATGTATCCAAATCATTCATACCACTAGCATTTACACTACTGAGAGATTCGTATCTTTAGACCTAAAACAACAGACAATGCAGTTTACAATGAGTCCCAATGAAATAACACAGACTCATGGAATACAATAGAAAACTATTAGCATTCAAAGTTTACAATAATGACAATCAAAATGACTAAATAAACAAAAAGGAATTTGTCATTTTTGTGGAATGTTTTGACTGAAAGTAGGCGGACGTGAAAATTGCTGATTTTCACCGTTCGTTTTTGTTGGTGGGTATTTCCCGTCTCTTAATGATACGTCTTCTACCAACATAAACTGTTATTCACTGTCTATCACACTATATTATTATCACACTTTATTCTTCCCTGATCCGACATCGTTATGGGGCAATGGGAAGGTGCTAACAACTGGTAACGACTCACAGGCGACACTTGTAAGACGGACATTAGGGCTCCTCCATAAATTCAACAACAACCCAAGGCCACCCGAAAAGCTTTGGGGAACTACAAACATATTACTGACATTTTCTACCTCCGAGACAATGGTGTTCGTTGCCATTAGACCTAGAAGTTCGCCAAATGGAGAGGGTGGTACAGTGGTTAGGAACAGCATCAACCTCTGGTAATTGTGTGGATCATGTTTTTTGGGTCCTCCAGTCCAAAACTTGGGTGTTATAATAATAATAATAATAATAATAATAATAATAATAATAATAATAATAATAATAATAATACAGGATGCTATATACGCGCCTTTCTCCAAATCAATCAGGCTCAAAGCGCGGCGATCTATACCAACATACACGCTCACCTGTCTCATCCACCCTCACACACACCAAATACACATCCATCACTCAAGCAGGTGGTGTAAAGATAGCTATTAGAAGACGGGAAGAAAATCGAATTTTTATTGCTGACATTTTTATATTGACTGCGTCCTGCACCATTATTGAAAGGAGGGAGGAAACCGGAGTGCCCGGAGAAAACCCTCGGTGACCTCAATAGTCTCGTACCTAAGTCACATACGTTCGCCCCTTGCGGGAATCGAACCCGCGACCTTCGGCATAGGAAACCGGCGACTTATCCACTGCGCGACGAGGCCACCCCAAGTTCACAAGTATTGGATTCTAACCCGTTAGAAACTTCCTTAGTGGGTTCAAGTGTACAGCCAAACTATAGCCCAAACGCATACCCCTTTTCCTTCACACCCACACTGGAAGCAAAGCTCATGTTTGTGGAAATGGCCGAGTGCGACTGAAAACGCAACGGGGGTGGTGGAGTGTGGGTGGGGGGGGGAAGAGAAACAACACCAGAAGCTGCTCAAGGCGCTAGTGAAAAGAGGAAATAACTCCAGCCGCCAACATACCGCGCTATGCGCACTGTCTAACGCTTCAGACAACTAAACACAACCCTGGGAGAACGGGAATAAGTGCTAGTGTACCCTTGGTAAGGCGTTTTTGTTACTGGCAGTCACCCGCGCCTACACAATCTGTTTTACAGTCCGTGCTGTGGAAATGCGCGTACGCGGACTATAGACCTCGGTTCATACTTTCACCCCAAGGAGTAGGGGCACTCCGAAGCTTAAAAATCAGAGTTATGTTAAAGGAATCAACACGGACATCAAAGTCCAAGGCCAATCCCTCAACACAGTGCATAGCTTCAAATATTTAGGAGCCATTGTATCAGACAAGTCCCGACAGGAAGTCCTCTGCAGGATCGCACCAACAACTGCTGCCCTAGCAAGGATGAAGCCCATTTGGAAAGACAAGAACATCAGTCTACATTCCAAGTTAAGGCTGCTGCGCTCCCTTGTCATCTCCATCTTCCTATACGCTTGCGAAACATGGACCCTCACAGCAGATCTACAACGAAGAATACAAAGCATGGAGATGAGGTGCTACAGAAGACTTCTGAGAATTTCTTATACCCAGCACATCACCAACGACGAAGCCCGACAGACCATCACACAAACCATTGGACAACACGATGACCTGCTCACAGTGGTGGAAAAACGTAAACTCCGATTGTATGGCCACGCCACAAGATCATCAGGCCTTGCAAAGACCATCCTGCAAGGCACAGTGCAAGGGGGCAGAAGAAGGGGGGGGGGCAGAAGAATAGGTGGGAGGACAACATTCGAGAATTGACTGGCTTGGCACTGAGCGAAGCCATTAGGGTTGCTGAGGACAGAGAAAGATGGAGTACGCTGGTTAAACGATCATCTATGGTGCCCCAACGACCAACGAGGTACTAGGTATGGGATAGGATAGGATAGGAAAGTCAATTTCACAACTAAATAGTCAATTTCATTGCAATAGTCAATTTCCTCGTTCTACTAAATTTCAAGTACTGCACGAGTCAATTTCACTGCAATGGTTAATTTCAGGGCGAGGCAGTTTCACTACAATAGTCAAGTTAAACGACAGTGATAATCGCAGAGAAAGTCACACAGCAATGAAATCAACGATGGCAGTGAAATCTAATATTGCACTGAAATCGACTTGTGCAGTGAAATCGACTCTTGCAGTAAAATTGACTGTTGCATTGAAATCGCCTGTCGCAGACAAATTCACAAAGCAGTGAAGTCAACTACTGCAGTGACATTCACCGAAGCAATGGAATGGATCAAACAGTGAACGCAATCGACAGGCCATCACCAATAAATGTAACAAGGATCAGAAAGATATTTTGATGACAGGCATCCATCATTTATGAGAAAACTAATTTCAGCTGTGCAACCGACAGATCTTATCAGTTCCATTCAGTTCTGGCGTTATTTAGCCACTGAATCGATCATTTTCACTCGTCCTGCCGTCCCCTGATGGAAATTTCCTACGCATCATTTATTTACTTATTCACGCTCATCTGGTGAGAAAAACCTGTCTACGGTGCAACTTTCGGCTGCATCATTTATGCATTAATTTGCTCTTTTTTGCAAGTGCCTCCTATCTCTAGTGTCCCAAAAAACTTCTGTATCGTTAATTTATTTTTGTATTTCTATATTTATTTATTTGTTTGTTGGCGACAGTCTGACGAATAAACCCTGCTCATGTGCTATGCGCTAAAAAACCTTATCATCTATCTATCTATCTATCTATCTATCTATCTATCTATCTATCTATCTATCTATCTATCTATCTATCTATCTATCTATCTATCTATCTATCTATCTATCTATCTATCTATCTATCTATCTATCTATCTATCTTTGTCAGTCTGTTTGGCTACTATCTATCTATCTATCTATCTATCTATCTATCTATCTATCTATCTATCTATCTATCTATCTATCTATCTATCTATCTATCTATCTATCTATCTATCTATCTATCTATCTATCTATCTATCTATCTATCTATCAACGAAAACATAATTAAAAAACCTTATCATCTATCTTATCTTATCTTATCTTATCTTATCTTATCTTATCTTATCTATCTATCTATCTATCTATCTATCTATCTATCTATCTATCTATCTATCTATCTATCTATCTATCTATCTATCTATCTATCTATCTATCTATCTATCTATCTATCTATCTATCTATCTATCTGTCTGTCTGTCTGTCTGTCTATCTATCTATCTATCTATCTATCTATCTATCTATCTATCTATCTATCTATCTATCTATCTGTCTATCTGTCTATCTATCTGTCAACCAAAACATAATTAGGTTATGAAAACACAATTACCAAACCACAATTGTTGGTTGCACAGTATATCGGTTTTAATGTGCAATGGTCCAAACGTTTAACTTTAAATTTAATTTTGTACCTCAATTATTCATCCTATCTCACACCTCACAAATATTACCTTTACCAATTGATATAAACAAAACATATTACATGCTTTGAGAGTGACATTTAATTCCAGGAAAACAAATGATTTTGGAGGCCAATGTTTTTTCCATTAAAACTTTCAGCAACATTTACTAGCCAATTATCCACAAACATAGCAAACAAGACTTAACAAGATGGCAAGCCATTCAAATGTATTTCCAATAGTCACACCCAAGGTGAAACATGTGCATTATGAAAAGGGTTAATTGTGTTGGCAGTGTTGTCACTGGGCTTTATTCTATGGGAGAAGCAAAAGGAGAGCTTGGAATAATAGGCCACTATCTAAACTATCTGCAAGCAACAACACTTTTAAAAATCGGCTGATCCAAGTTTTAGATATAGCGCAAAATGTATTTAGAGAATGGTGAAGCGCAATGACCTTGACCTTTAAAAAAGTACAAATACCAATGATCCCACATGCTTAGAGCAGTAGTTAAAGTAACCGCAAAGCACAGTTGGCGAATTTCGTGTGTTTTGAACCAAAACGTGAAAAACGGAGCGACGGACCGACCGACTGACCGCCACGCGGACTCCTACTGAAGGATGACCCATGATTTGATGTTCCTTATACCAAAAATCTACAAAATCGCTTCAGCCGTTTTTCGAGCAAAACGTATTTAGCAACGAAATAGCTCCAGTTACCTTGGCCTAACTAACCTAAGTAATGTTGTTATGAAGTTTGGTCAAAATCCGTTCAGTGGATCTTCGATCCGTTGGAGTGACCGGCCGACCGACCGACAGGCGGACGGACAAACCGACATTTAACTTGTTCCTATTTCCCCTGACTATTTCAAAGTATTTCCACATAAACCTGGACATGCAAAAATTAATAGAGAAGGACAATCAATATCCCTTTCCCTCCTCCCTCTCTCTTCCTACCCTCCCCCCCTCTTCCCGGCCCCCATCTCCCCAGTAAACTACTTCAGGTGTGGTATTTCACCAACGGAAGACTAATTCCAGGGATTATTGGAGCAATACGGCGTTTAAAATTTAACTGCCATCTGCTTGCGGGTTGGATAGAGGCGGTGAAAAGGAGCATCAGTTTGACAAACAAACATGACAGTGATAAATTAGTTTCATTCAAACTGATCAGCAATGCCAATAGCAAGGGATGTGAGAACAATGGGATGTCCAACATACCATGCTTAATCCATTTTTCTGGGTGATGTGAGGTGAGGAGAGGAATGTGTGTGTGTGTGTATGTGTGTGTGTGTGTGTGTGTGTGCGCGCGCGCGCGTGCTTGCTATCCAATATCTGTGAGCTTCACGCATATTAATTATAGAGTTTTCATCTTACCTTTACAAGAAACTTTTAATTATTTTGATGAACTGGAAAAATAACTTCGGAAAATATATAACAAACCTTCATGTAACTAAATATTAAATGGAAACAATATTTTACGAAGCAAGATTCAATGGATTTTTTATAATACTGGAAAAGCTCAAAGACACATAAATAGTACTCTGCATGCTGACATTGTAAAGTACATAACGCACTTTGTAATTACTTAAAAACTACCTGACGTACTTGGACAATAAACAGCAAAGAACAAAATACTCGAAAGAAAAAATATTTTGATGAAACATAATAACTTGAACAAATAGCAATAGCTTACAAATCGGAAAACTAATAAATAATATAAAAGCATTTATTATTAAATAAACTTATTACAGAATCGTATAAGCCTTAAATTAAGTTGCCATTTCGACGGGGAGGGAGAGGGGGGGATGGAAGGAATGGCACTTTGAATAGAAAAAAATTGAATTCATGGCATACTAAAGAGAGAAAATATTTCACAAACTATGCATTAATCAATATGATAAATATAGAGACTGAAATATCTTCAAAAGAAGAAGTCTTGAGTTCAAAATATTTACAAAGTGTTCCATATTTAATTGCAATGCTAAGAGTTCAACTTCATCGCTTTCAATCAGACCAACTCCAATATAAGTTTTATATTGTTTCAAAGATGCGATTTCTTATTATTTTTTTAAAATCAAATTTCGTAAACCAACCCATGCAACAGTCTTTCAAAATCTTTACACCAATAAAGGTGTTGCAGTAACCTTGCGGTCGTTGAGAGGAGAAGGATTTTGGACCTCCCTTTTCCTCGAGGCCAGTTTAATGTGGCGGTACCTATCGATCTCCTCTCCTTCGTTGCTTTACCTTTCCCTATTGTAAACAAATCCAGGTACTACGCATCCACAGCTCTGAAGACTGTGGCGTGCCCTGCGCTTGTTTCCTTCCTTTGTGTCGTTTGGTGGTTACCTTCCAAGTATGGACACCCATCCAAGTGCTAATCCCTCTGGACGTTGCTTAACATGAAACATTTGCAGCCTGTTCCCAAATCACTACGCTACTTAAAGGTCTAACATTCCTTTCAGTTATAATCAAAAGAACCCGTTCCAAAATCTTGACATTTTTTTCCCCTGATAATCAAAAGAACTATCCTAGCTAGAAGTTACGAGGTACGCTTTCTCTCTTCTGCCTAATCATTTTAATCACATACCCTCATCAGGAAAATCTTGTGAAATAAAATAAAAGGATTAAAGTCTCCGAACTATAGAAATATTGAATGCGACAGTAATCCCAAATTATCAATATCCCATTCGAACCGCGCAGAACTCTTTTATCTAGAAGTCATGAAATAAGTTACGCTGGTGAAGTATCACCGCAAGTTTTGATTGAATAAGCGTCTGTCTGCATGTGTGTATGAATGCAATTACATTTTATAACTTTGGTGCGCTCCTGCAGAAAATCTTCAACTTCATACTACAGTTGCTCTACCCAAAACCCTATTAGAGATTGGAATCCATCCGCGGTGACATTTAAACACCAGTTGTGCTACTTTCAAACTTTATTTTAAAACATTTCATAATCTTTAGAGTCATTATTTTTATTATCTCATCATCTGACATTGCCGTTATTACTTTCATCGTCATCCCAATTATCATCATCATCATCATCATCATCATCATCATCATCATCATCATCATCATCATCATATCATCTTCTTCTTCGAAGCTTCCATTTGGTCAATCTTCTAGGGGATGACTATTTTTATATGAATTCTGTTCTGAATTATTCACATATTTTTTCTCAAAGGACAAATTTAGAGGGAAGTTATGTCAATTACTGAAAAACGAAAAGGCAATTTCAAAGAGCAAATGATCCAATTTTCGGCGCGAAATTGACAGCTATCGGGCTCCTCAACTTGATCAAAACATCCAGACAACTCTGCAGGCAAAACATCACAAGAATGATTTCCCTTGTTTCTCTTCAAAGGGAATTAATCGCGACCTGGTTTACCATTACGACTGCAACAATCTGGAGGAGTTCATCTTTAATTTATTTGAAAGCAACGTGATTTTTTTTAACGTTTTGCGTTTATCTTTAATTTAAAGCTGATTTCAATTTTTATTTCCAATTTGCCTTCGCGTCCCAATAGCCTGCGGCGGAGACTTTATAGAGAAAACAGCGGTAAGGAGAAAACCTGGTGGTTTCCGTCGTCGTCTTCTTCTCCTTCCTTGTTAGCAACCTCAATCGATGTGTTGATTATTAGGATTATTCTGTAATCGCTAACCACTAGCTGATGTCTGCTTTCAAATTAATTGAGCCGTAGAAAAAACCAGATGGCAAGTCATTTAAATGTATTTCCAGACACTCGCACACTTAGTTGAAAAAAAAAGCCTTTTAAAAAGGCGAGTGTTAAAGTTAATGAAGGTGTTGTGACTGCGCGTGGTCATAACGAAGCCAAAGGAAAACACGGACTGATAGATATCTATCTCAACTTTTATCTTGACTGATGTATAAATTAAAACAAATTGGGTTGTCTGGTCGTATATATAATTACATTAGGTTTTTTTTTTGAAAAATAGAAATATAAATGTTAAGGTGGGGAACTCATATTCTTCTGGTTTTGCAACTGATATGGGAACTCCACAAGGTTCTATAATCTCTCCAATTTTATTTAATATATTAATTTATGACTTGCCAACAGTTTTAGGTAATAGATTAACGCTTGCTCAATATGCAGATGATCTAGCTATATGGATGAACGTCAATTTAAAAAAGAAAACCTCTTTGTATGAAATAAAACAGATTGAAAAATTATATCAAAAAGAAATAAACAACATCATCCAGTTTATGAATCAAAATGGTCTCGAACTGTCAAAAGAAAAAACAAATTTGGTACTTTTTAGTAATGGTCAGGAACCAAGACAACTTCCAAAATTAGTAATTGAAAATGAAGAACTAAAATATGTTAAAGAGGTTAAATTTTTAGGAGTATATTTAACATGCAAGTTACATTGGAAAAGACACATAGAGTATGTAATACAAAAGGCTGTTAGAAGTTATAACCTATTGAAAATTATAAGCAAACAATCTTGGGGACAAGATGAAAAAACATTAGTTCATTTAGCTAATGCCCTAGTGAGATCAAAGTTAACATATGGACAGGAAGCATATTTTTCTTCTTCAAATTGTTACTTTAAAAAAGTTACAAAGCGTAGACAGTAAGGCAATAAAATTAGCTTTAGGAGTGCCTATTCATACAAAAACTACAGAAGCATATAAACTTGCAGGAATTATGAACTTAGATGAATATAGGAGATTATCTTGTGCGAAATATATAATCAGAGCTAAAGCTGTAAACAATAGTACAGATGAAGAGATTAGTATTAGATCGGATGTAGATTTTCCAAAACATGCCCAAAAGGTGCACTCTTTTCAAACAATAGCAACATATACTAAAGATCTTATTCAGTTAGATTTAACACATATTGATAATTTATGTAAGGATACAATATCACCAGTACCTCCATGGGAACTTGAAACAGCACATTATGATATACATTATTGTAATGAAAAAAGAGTCAAAATCCGAATCTTATTGCAGTTGAAGTTCGGAATCATTTATGTGAAAAATATTCAGAAAAATTAAAAGTATACACTGACGGATCTGTTTTAGAAACAAGGGAAACAGGAGCTGCTTTTGTTATACCAGATTTGAAAATATCAGAATCATTTTATATAGGAAAGGGTTATTCTATTTTTACTGCGGAATTAATTGCTATATTAATGGCTCTAAATAAAATTTCTAGTTTATGTCTGAATATATTTAGTATAGTTCTATGCGTAGATTCTCGATCTGTTTTAGAAGCTCTAAAGTCTAATATTACCTGTGAACGAAAAGAGATTATTTTTTAGATTAATAACGTTATTCATGGATTGATAATTAGTGGTACTGAAGTGACCATGTGCTGGATTCCATCGCATTGTGGATTTCTATATAATGATTGGGCTGATCATGCTGCAAAATTAGGGGCATTAAATATTAATTCCCTATCAGTTAAATTAAATCTGTCTTCCAAAGAGATTCAAAATAATATTGAAAATGATATTGTAAAGAAACTTCAGTTCCATACAAACTATAACAATCTTCGTGGATTTCCCAGATCAGTTTCATCTATAGCAAACAGAATATTATTAAATTCAATTAAAACCAAATATTGTAAAAATGTAAAGTGCATTTGTGATGAACCTTTAACTCTAAAACATATATCATTTCATTGCATTCAGGTTCATCCTCTTTTGCCCCTTGAATTAAATACTATAACATCAGTTAAAAACATTAGCAATGAATTGAGTGTGGGATTGGCAAAAGCTCTAATTACTTCTCCAGTCGCTCGTTTTATTTAACTGACATTGTTATTGTTATGTTAGAGAGATAGTAATGGTATCTATGCGTATTTAGGTGTTCATGTATGTCTGTTTAAATGCGTGAATCTGTATGTATGGTCTTTATCATCTTGATGAAAAAAGACGTTAATAAAACAACCAACCAACCATCTATCTCAACTATGTGTCACTGATTCTGCTAGAAATTTTAAGCATAGGCCATTTGGCAGATTCAGTAACCAGCGTCATTTCGAAAACGAAAAGTTTTATTGCCGGAAGCGCGCCGTTCGCAACAAGGGACGTTACTTTAACTCTCTCTGCTGATGCATGTGTCGTCTGCTTGGCGCTTCCGATACTTGATGCTCGACAATAACTCATAACACCTTTATTTATCCGATAGGAAATTAATATGGCCAGAAGCAATAACATGGAAGCAGACATGAGACAAGCAAACAAAAAACGGACAAAGGGTGACCGATTGAGGCGTAAAACCTTAGGACAGCGGGCCATTAAGAAACATGACTCTTTAAGATTTTGGAATTTTATCGGTGAATGGCCGATTTGCCGACGAAAACGACATCACTGATGTGTACAAACATTAAAAAAAAATCAAATTAGGCTCAGCCAATGTTTAGATACAGCGCAAAACGTGTTTAAAAACTGGTGAAGCGCAATTAGCTTAATCCTTGAGAAAGTACAACTACCAATGATCCAACACGCTAAGCTTAATCCTTGAGAAAGTACAACTACCAATGATCCAACACGCTAAGCTTAATCCTTGAGAAAGTACAACTACCACTGATCCCACACGCTAAGCTTAATCCTTGAGAAAGTACAACTACCAATGATCCCACACGCTAAGCTTAATCCTTGAGAAAGTACAACTACCAATGATCCCACACGTTAAGCTTAATCCTTGAGAAAGTACAACTACCAATGATCCAACACGCTAAGCTTAATCCTTGACAAAGTACAACTACCAATGATCCAACACGCTAAGCTTAATCCTTAAAAAAGTACAACTACCAATGATCCAACACGCTAAGCTTAATCCTTGAGAAAGTACAACTACCAATGATCCCACACGCTAAGCTTAATCCTTGAGAAAGTACAACTACCAATGATCCCACACGCTAAGCTTAATCCTTGAGAAAGTACAACTACCAATGATCCCACACGTTAAGCTTAATCCTTGAGAAAGTACAACTACCAATGATCCAACACGCTAAGCTTAATCCTTGGCAAAGTACAACTACCAATGATCCAACACGCTAAGCTTAATCCTTAAAAAAGTACAACTACCAATGATCCAACACGCTAAGCTTAATCCTTGAGAAAGTACAACTACCAATGATCCAACACGCTAAGCTTAATCCTTGAGAAAGTACAACTACCAATGATCCAACACGCTAAGCTTAATCCTTGAGAAAGTACAACTACCAATGATCCAACACGCTAAGCTTAATCCTTGAGAAAGTACAACTACCAATGATCCAACACGCTAAGCTTAATCCTTGAGAAAGTACACCTACCAATGTTCCAACACGCTAAGCTTAATCCTTGAGAAAGTACAACTACCAATGATCCAACACGCTAAGCTTAATCCTTGAGAAAGTACAACTACCAATGATCCAACACGCTAAGCTTAATCCTTGAGAAAGTACAACTACCAATGATACAACACGCTAAGCCGTAGATAAAGTATAAACAACGGGAAAATTATGAATTTCGGTTCAGTTATTTTTGAGATGGGGTGTCGGATAGCGCAGGGGTTGGAGCACTCGCTACTGTGTCGCAAGTTAAGCACCGTCCAGTGCGGTTAGCACTTGGATGGGTGACCGCAAAAAACGTGAAGCGACAAATAACAACGCCCCCAGTTGACTCAACTGTGACTGACTACCTACTCTCTTAAGGGTGGGGAAGGTAAAGCAGCGAGGGAGAGAGATGGGCATCACCCTCATTACGCTGGCCCAAGATAAGTGTGATCTCCAACATCACGCTCCCCTACGGCCACAAGGCTATGGGACTACCTTTACCTTTTTAAAAAAAAAGCTATTTTTGAGATACGGCAAAATGTGTGCTTTGAACAAATAAAAGTTACATTGGGAGCGACGGACTGACAACAGGACTGCTGCTTAACAATAATTTAAAGTACCCGTTTACCACAACAATCGCTTTAGCCGTTTTTAAGATATTGAGCAAAACGCGTTTAGCCAACAATGACTCCGGTGACCTTGACCTTTGCAGAAGAGCACTTATGTTGGCCTGGGAAGCAGCGCACTAACCTAAGTTATGTTCCATGAAGTTTGGTCAAACTGCGCTCTAACCTAAGATGTGTTCCTATGAAGATTGGTTAAACTGCGCTCTAACCTAAGTTGTGTTCCTATGAAGATTGGTTAAACTGCGCTCTAACCTAAGTTGTGTTCCTATGAAGATTGGTCAAACTGCGCTCTAACCTAAGTTTTGTTCCTATGAAGTTTGGTCAAACTGCGCTCTAACCTAAGTTTTGTTCCTATGAAGTTTGGTCAAACTGCGCTCTAACCTAAGTTTTGTTCCTATGAAGTTTGGTCAAACTGCGCACTAACCTAAGTTTTGTTCCTATGAAGATTGGTCAAACTGCGCACTAACCTAAGTTTTGTTCCTATGAAGATTGGTCAAACTGCGCACTAACCTAAGTTTTGTTCCTATGAAGATTGGTCAAACTGCGCACTAACCTTTTTTGTTCCTATGAAGATTGGTCAAACTGCGCTCAGTGGTTCTTGAAGATTGGTAGGCTTACAACGGCGCTCACGGGTAGTTCTTGAACCGACCGAACGACCGACATACAGACCGACATTTGGCTCGTTCTGATTACACCGACTGCTTCAAAGTATTTCCTGGTAAGTCTGGAAATTAAAAAGCCGGACACAACAATCGTTGGCCAAAATCTCCAGCCAAGAGAATGATCCTTCGCCGTACCTCACTTCTAAAGAAAATTTATTGTACGTTGTCTGTTGAACGGTCTATGCTATATCATGTATTGTATTATTATTGTACCTCTTGTTTTAAGCTTTGTACATACGCATTGAATTGTGTGTGTGGGGTGGGGGGTGTTTGTGTGTGTAAGTGTGTGTGTGTGCGTGTGAACGTGCGTGCTTGTTTACACGGTGTTATCTGGACAAACCCGTGAACATCTACATAACTTGTTTTGACAGACATACTTGTTTTGACGTCAGAACACTAATCCGTTAGGGTTAGGGCTGGGTTAGCGTTAGGGTTAGGATTAGTGTTCGAACACTTAAAAGTACTTAAAAAGGGAAACGAAATATGACCCATTGTCAGCACAACGTATGTGGCGTTTTAGGAAAGTCAAAATAATACTGTGTACCCTCGGCTGTGCGTGTGTGTACGTCCATGTTTATGCACACACACACACACACACACACACACACGCACACACGCACACACACACACACGTCGACGCTGATGAAATGGCCAGGAAGAGAGGTAACTCGACTCCCGCGACACGCTTTCAAGGGAAGCAATACTTTGAGAGAAGAAGCAAAACAAATCTACACGCGTCTATTTTTTCTTGTGAAAAACTAACTAACCAACTAACTAATTGTACGGGAATCGGGCATGACAAACCAAATTATAATATACAAGACGATGACAAAATAGAATCAGTCTCTCTGCCGTTCACAGAAAGGGTTTGCCAATGCGCTTCAAATAAATCAAAATAAACTACAGCTTGTTTCTTTTTTACCTTTTTAATAATCTAACTTAATACATGACAATCAATAAACATCAAACTCGCATGCACATACATTATAACCAACAATACAAGGAAAGTAAAACAGTCTGTTTGGTCCTTACCCCATTCTCAATGTTCTGTCACCACACTTTTCCTCTCCTTGAAAATGTCTACTTTTACTTCAAGTCCTAACAGAACATCAGGGCCGGAGTGTCGCCCTCTCGTTCACTCGTGTTCTTTCTTCTTCCCCCGAGCTCTCGTGTCCCTTGTACTCTTACAACTACTGTCTGAATATTTTATACACCTAATCCTAATATTTCTCTTTTACCCATCCTAAGCTTAATTCTCTTTAACCAATCCTTAAGCATAGGCAAATCATTATCCTATCCATAAAAGGTAATATGCTGATTCCTCAGCATAAAGGGGCAGGCTAGCAACGCACTGTCGTTGGTTCGAGTCCCGGATTGGTCAACGTGCGATTCACACCATTCTTTCCCTTACTAACAACTATCCCGGTGGTGCCATCATAAATCGGTCCAGCTGGCACCCACATGCGAGAGTGTCGTGGACTATAATCTCCGAAAGTATTCACACCATTGACCACTATTTTCCATAACTCACACCCAAAGGTTACAGAAGAAGCAAAACAAAAAAAATCTACAGTGCATCTTTTTTTTCTTTGAAAAACTCCACCATATCAAAACATGTATTGCTCTCCAATGTGTTTGAAAGAAGCTAACACCAGTGTCGTTCATGAGACCCAGAGCAAAAGCAGAACCTTTAGGAGGAGAAGGACGATGATGTCACCACGTTGACAACGCACCCTTCACAGTGACTGTTGCCCCAATGAAAAAAAATACGCTTACAACAAAAAGTAAATATTTCAAAATATTTTTTTTTTATAATTAATAAAATCATTTTTTTTGGGCATTTAATAGCAACATTCGTTGGCTAGCCAGCCAGCATTCTATAGCTAAAATAGCAGCTACCAAAGCCGATTACATTACATTACATGATTATTGCTTGAGGTCCAGCGGGCTCTTCCGAGCCAAATCAGTACCAGACAACCCCCGATCCGCATAAAAGATCTGCCGAAACATCACCCTAGTGGCTAGAAAACTTTTTTCTTTGGGGGCCACCGGGCCCTTGATTTACAATAAAGACATTCCACGCAGGGGAGGCTGAGGCATTATAGAACCCTCGTTTACAAAAACAAAATAGAATACAAACATCATTATAAATTATTAACAAAACAAATACATATAAAATGCCTACATTGATAAATAATAACATCATAGGAAGCCCTAGTGACCACCTGGCAGAAAGCGTCAAATATTCTCAAGCTGATCCAACAGACCTCACACACAAATAAGGAGTCTTGTCCCACAGAGTTTTCAAAAAAGGTAGGTGATTGGTCTAGCGAAGAAGAAGACAGTATAACAGATTCATAGAACAGAGCAGAAATGACAAAGAACAAAATAATGAGAAAGACAGCGACAGAGGGAATTTAAAGCACTAAATTTCCAGAAAGTGGGGATACTATTTATACTGAAACCCCCGGCACAAAAAACCATGATGGCGTTGAGAAAAGTAAGAACAGATGAGGATGGTAATAATAATCATGATTCATTGAAGATGCCTAAATCGATGTTGAGAACGACGACGATGATGATGACGATCAGAAGGATGATGATGATGATGATGATGATGATGAAGATGATGATGATGATGATGATGATGATGATGGTGATGATGACGACGATGACGACAAAGACAACGATGTTGCCTCCTATAGCAATGATATTTACATTCCGCTGTTTGTAATACTACTATAGCATACTCAGTGCGAGTTTTACTTTCTTTCTTGTGTTTATTTTTCCGCCCTCAAAATCAACTTTGCGGGTTTTTGGCACCGCCCCCGCACATCGAGCCCTGGCAGATCGATTTTCGTTCTTAAATACTTCCTGGCTTTTCCCAACAGATTCCTGAAGAGCTTTCAAGGCAGTGGAGAATATGCACAAGTCTAATAAAGAGGTCTAGTACATTCCTGACCCATCCTACGCACCAGTCGATTAGTCTTAGCCGTACAAGGCTACTTTAGAAAACTTCATCGAACTCTGAAAATCAGACTGATCCCGGGCCTGTGCAAATGGGAAGTGAGCGTCTCTCTATCCAGGCGAGAAACTAGGACAACATCGAGCTAGGAAAAAAGATCAAGAACTGCACGACGGAAAAAAATATTTTTGTGTGTGTGGTAGAATTTATTTTTTGTATTTCAAAATAGGTATTTTATGTAAATACTTTAAAATATACGGGGGCTGTGTGTGTGTGTGTGTGTGTGTGTGAGAGAGAGAGAGAGAGAGAGAGAGAGAGAGAGAGAGAGAGAGGGTGGGGATGTAGTCAGCCAAATGTCGGTCTCTCTGTGCGTCCGTCGGTTTGTTTGATGCCATACCTCAAGAACCGCTTAACGGATTTTGATCAAATTTCATAGGAGCATTTCTAATGTTAGTTTCCTGCTTCACGTGCCATCATAGTTGATCTACCGCAAAGGTCGAGGTTACTGGAGTCATTTTGTAGCAAAACACGTTTTGTTCAATATCTCAAAAACCACAAAGGCGATTTTGTTGAGTTTTGGTACACATGCAAGCTTATTCAAATTATGGGCCATCCTTTCAGTAGCACTCCGGTTGTCAGTCAGTCGATCTGTCCGTCTCTCAAATTTCGTTTTTGTGTGTGTTCAAAACACACTTTTGGCCTTATCTTTAAAAAAATAACTGAAAGGAAATTGATCGCTCTTACTCTGCAGATACTGTAACCACTGCTAAGCATGTTGGATCATTCGTATTTGTATTTTTTTCAGAGGTCAAGGTCATTGTCATCCATCATTTTAAACACGTTGTGCACTGTATCTAAAAATGGGTTCAGAGCCTATTTAGATTCTGGGAAGGGGGGGGGGGAGGGTTGTTACATGGTTCAGATTCAGATAGGATCTTCTGTTCTTCTGTAAGGCACAAGCCAGACTTGCTTTGGAAGAAGTCTTGAATAGTTGGACAGAGTACTGCTCTGACCTTTACAACCACACATCAAACGGAGACCCATCAGTTCTAGCATGGTCCCAGAACATAGAAGAAGAAGAAGAAGAAATCCTCCCAATTCTCCGAAAAGAAGTTGAGGCAGCAATGCAATCGCTGAAGAAGGGAAAGTCAGCGGAAGCGGACAATATACAAGCAGGAAGAAAACCTATGATTGACGCCCTGAGCTTAAGATCTGGCAGAGCGTGGAGTGGCCTACACCATTGATCTAGTCGCTTGTCATCGCTCTTCCTAAAAGGGGAACCTTCAAGAATGTTAAAACTTCCGCCTCATCTGCCATCCCAGCAAAGTACTCCTGAAAATAATACTCAACAGGTTGAAACCCCAAGCTGAACAAATCTTAACTGGAAAACAAGCAGAATTCAGGGCAAAGCGAAGTACTACTGAGCAGATTTTCAACCTCAGAATAATCTGCGAGAAATACAGCACGAGCAACATCTAAATCGTGTGTTTGTAGAAAGAAAGCATTTGACCGAATCTGGCATGCAGCGCTGTGAGCAACCATGAGATTGTGCCACATCAGCCCCAACATTATTGAAGTCATCAAAAGTCTGTATGGCAAGGTTACCAGTGCAGTCCTTCACAACAGCGCCATCGGGAACTGGTTCAGAACAACAATCGGCGTGCGTCAAGAATACCTACTTTCTCCAACACTCTCAACTTTTTTCTGGACTCTCCAGGATATCACAAACTACTGCTTCCCTGACAAGGTTGAGCCCATTTTGAAAGACAGGACCATCAGTCTACATTCCAAGGTAATGTGGCTACGCTCGCTTGTTACCTCCATCTTCCTAAACTCTTGCGAAACATCGACCCTCACAGCAGACCCAAAACGAAGGATACGATGAGGAGCTACAGAAGACTTCTGGACATTTCCTATACCCAGCACATCACCAACGACGAAGTCCGAAAGAGCATCACACAAGCCATTGGACATCACGATAACATGCTCACAGTGGTGAGAAACGGCCACGTCACCAGAGCATCAGGCCTTGCAAAGACCATCTTGCAAGGCACGATGCAAGGAGGCAGAAGAAGAGGTAGACAGAAAAAGAGGTGAGAGGACAACATTCGAGAATGGACTGGCTGGACACTGAGCGAAGCCATGAGGGTTGCTGAGGACAGAGAAAGATAGAGTACGCTGGCTGGTGCCCCAAGGACTTTCGAGTTAGGGATATAATAGGATTGGACAGGATAGGCCGATCATTACATGTTTTCCTTTTTGCATCGTTAGGATAAACACCGCCAAGTAGATACACGTGAAATTTTTTTATTTTTCGTCTATGTGTGTGAATGTCTGGAAATACCTTTGTCATCTTGTTTTTAAGAACTACAGAATCTGAGGTCAAGATCGAAATAGCGCGAAAGCAATAATAATAATAATAATAATAATAAGAAGAAGAAGAAGAAGAAGAAGAAGAAGAAGAAGAAGAAGAAGAAGAAGAAGAAGAAGAAGAAGAAGAAGAAGAAGAAGAAGAAGAAGGAGGAGGAGGAGGAGGAGGAGGAGGAGGAGGAGGAGAAGAAGAAGAAGAAGAAGAAGAAGAAGAAGAAGAAGAAGAAGAAGAAGAAGAAGAAGAACAACAACAACAACAACAACAACAACAACAAACATCTTTTAAAATGTTTCATTCACACTAAGAGATTAATATTCATACATGTTTCGGGTGTTAAATATTTGATAAATTTGAGTGTAAACTATCAATCCAAAAGGTCGTATGATGTAAGCATCCACCCCACCCCCATCCCCGTCCCTTTTCTCCTTGCAATACATCTACAGGCGCGGAAAACCTTGAGTTATAATGTGCCAGACTCTAAGACCCAACTACAGTATCAGCGTTATGCGTACTGACCGAAGATAGTGGGGAACTTGCGAAGTGACGTTATAGCAGGGACATAATGTATTTTAAAGCTGCTTACATGCTTATTTGAGTGCTTTCACCTCTATAATGTGTTCTTTTTATTAATAATAAATAAATTCCTTTATGATCATGCTGTGTAGTGTAAATGATTGAAAATATGACCCTGTAGCTTGCGCTTTTCTCCGTTAACCCTTCTCAGCGGTTCTAGTCTTCAAGACAAAGGATTTACAAATATAATTATATTTGCCTTTATGCGTTGAGGTATAGGCATGTTGCGGTTTGTGACAGGGCTCCAAGAATCACCCATTTCAGTGTTAGGCTAGATCATTGTCAAATTCACAGTTAGTGTTGCTCCACCGAGAATAACAATTAGGGTCAAAGACAACCTCCTTAAAAAGTATGGTTGTCATATAAATGGCAAGGGCATTAACCCCAGGATCCTCGACAGCACAGAGGTAGTGGATCCTCGACAGCACAGCGTGTTCTATGAGGATTCATTATACTGTGTTAATGCCCCTGTGTACAAAGCCATACATGCATGTGTTTAAGTCGTGTAACAAATGACTTGTCATCTCCTCCATCCCGCCCCCTCCCCTCCCCTCTTAACATTTATGTTTACGTGCCATTTGCGGCATGTGAAATAGAACAACGAATTATTTACATTCCGAATTAGGCTCTTTCACTATCATAGAAAATTCCCAATTGGATCTGGACTGGTATGAGAACTGCACGTGTCGGGGAATGCACGAAGAGCCCCAGAATTAGGATTTAAAGAGTCAAGCTGGCAGAGCGCGTGTTGGTAACTATAGAAACAGTTCCTTGGTACTAACTGACATAATGAGGGTGCCACATGTTGAGGCATGCAAGCGGAGCAAAGACAAGACAAGATAAGATGAGAAACGAAAAGAAAAGAACAGAAAACTTTATTATCTCAAATCACGAGAAATTTACACGTGGTGCATAGCACAAGAATAAAAGGACAAAACATTCATTTAAAACATTAACACCTGCAAGCCAAACCCATAATGAAGCACTTCGTGAGCACACATACATCTACCCTATCCTGTCCTATCTTATCCCGTAACTCAAAGGTCGTTGGGGCACCACAGATGATCGTTTAAGAAGCGTACTCTATCTTTCTCTGTCCACAGCAACCCTCATGGCTTAGGTCAGTGTCAAACCAGTCCATTCTCGAATGTTGTCCTCCCACCTCTTTTTCTGTCACCGTGCCTTCTAGGATGGTCTTTGCAAGGTCTGAGGCCCTGGTGACGTGTCCGTTTCTCACCACTGTGAGCATGTCATCGTGTTGTCCAATGGCTTGTGTGATGATCCGTCAGGCTTCGTTGTTAGTGATGCGCTGGGTATAAGAAATGCCCAGAAGTCTTCTGTAGCACCTCATCTCCATGCTTTGTATTCTTTGTTGTAGTTCTACCGTGAGGGTCCATGTTTCGCAAGCCTATAGGAAGATGGATATGACAAGGGAGCGCAGCAGCTTACCTTGGAATGTAGACTGATGGTCCTATCTCTCCAAATGGGCTTCAACCTGGTCAGGGCTGCAGTTGTTTATGCGATCCTGTAGAGGACTTCTTGTCGGGACCCATTATAGGATATAATGGCTCCAAAATATTTGAAGCTATACACTGTATTGAGGGATTGGCCTTGGACCTTGATGTCCATGTTGATGCCATTGGTATTGCTGATAACACAAGCCATTGAACAACATGATAACATGCTCACAGTCATAGTGGTGAATAAACGGAAACTCCGATGGTATGGCCATGTCATCAGAGCATTAAGCCTTGCAAAGATCATCCTGCAAGGCACGATGCAAGGAAACAGAAGTAGATGGAGACAGAAAAAGAGGTGGGAGAACAACATTCGAGAATGGACTGGCTTGACACTAAGCGAAGCCATGAGGGTTGCTGAGGACAGAGAAAGATGGAGTACGCTGGTTAAACGACCATCTGTGGTGCCACAACGACCTTCGAGTTGCGGAATAGGATAGGATAGGGATAGTGTGCAGGAAAGGGATGTAGCTGCCACACTTCGTTCCCCAACACTTTGCCCTCTCCCCCTCCCCCTTTCCCTCTCGCATACATGCAGAGAGAGAGAGAGAGAGAGAGAGAGAGAGAGAGAGAGAGAGAGAGAGAGAGAGAGAGAGAGAGAGAGAGAGAGAGAGAGAGTACTATTGTATTTGTACGTTATGCAATGATATTTTTCCGTCGTTCTCGACTACGACCACCTATTCTAGAGGGAGGCGCGTCACAGGCACAGGTGCTCGTTATTAAAATACAAGCGCCTGTGATCCAGGAGTTATTTTGTCACACGCACTTTATTTTCAATATATGGAAACGGACTCACAGACTCACATTCTGGCATCATAAAAACGTTACACATCTTCTTCATGCAACATCACGTGTCTTACTCATAAAGCCAATACACCATTTTCCCATTTCTATTACTGAGCACGTAATGAGTTCATCGGTCTACTTCAATCTAATCCTAGCCACCTTATTCCCATCCCCACCCCCCGCCCCACTGCCTCCAGCGCTGACAGCCCTGTGATCCACATTAACAACGTACTTTTCACAGAGGTTTTAAGTCCAAACTGCTTTGAGGGCTTTTAGTGCTTTTTGTTCTAATCTCATTAATTAAAATTGTATTTGAAAGTTTTATTATTTACAGTTTTATTTATCCAATTTTTCCAGCAGCAGAATTAGATTTTCATGTGAGTGCATTTATTATAGACTTACTATGTAGATGCTGTAATGAGCATCAGAATCAGAATCTTAATTGTCCCAATAAACGGCAAGGAAATTTATTTCGCACTGTACAACAATCGTCGACAGGCACGGGTAGGGTTCTATATGCCACGGGACCTATATGCCACGGGACCTATATGCCACAGGTCCTCTATGCCACGTGCTGTTATTGTTACGGGACCTATATGCCACGGGATCTATATGCCACGGGACCTATATGCCACAAGCCCTATATGCCACAGGCCCTATATGCCACGTGCTGTTATTGTTGTTGTTGTTGTTGTTGGTGGTGGTGGTGGTGGTGAACCTTTATTTCCACAGGTTTGGCGACCTAAATACCATTTAGGTAGCCAATCACTGTGAAATGGCTACCTAGTATTTTGTACGGCTACCTATAATGTGAATGTCTACTTAACCATATTTGTGAACTGCTACTTAATTTTGAACCCAATTTTACGACAGGCGACCTAAATGTGAATGGTTACCTGCCTGTGAAATGTGTAGGCGTGGGTATGTGACTGGATATCTGTTTAGGCTACATAAATGGTATTTAGGTCGCCAAACCTGTGGAAATAAAGGTTCACCACCACCGCCAACAACAACAACAACAACAACAATGTGAGCACCACCACCACCAACAACAACAGCACGTGGCATATAGGGCCTGTGGCATACAGGTCCCGTGGCATATAGGGCCTGTGGCATATAGGTCCCGTGGCATATAGGTCCCGTGGCATATAGGGTACCTCCCGACAGGCACACCCACACACAAAAACAGTCGGCATAGAATATAACATCAATTCATAAAAGCAAGTGGCACCAAACTTCCATTCAACCATTTTATCTCAGCCTCCACAAAATACCGAGCATTCAGCCTCTTCTTCCTCCTTCTCCGCACACTCAACAACACACACATTTATTATGCCTAGCAGTAAGCAATGAAATTCAGCAATAACCACCATATATCAACGGAACCGTCGGAATAGCGAAACGTAGGCGTGCCGTGGCTTGAAAACGTATTGGCATCCCAATACATAATACGTTTTCAAGCCACGGCACACCTACGTTTCGCTATTCCGACGCTTTCCGTTGATTTATGGTGGCTATTGCTGAATTTCATTGCTTACTGCTATGCATAATAAATGTTTGTGTGCGAGTGCGTGTGTGTACAGGCAAGAGTGTGCTTGATTGCGCCAGTGTGTAAATATAACATGAATCGCATTATTATTAATTAGTAGTAGTAGTAGTAGTAGTAGTAGTAGTAGTAGTAGTAGTAGTAGTAGTAGTAGTAGTAGTAGTAGTAGTAGTAGTAGTAGTAGTAGTAGTAGTAGTAGTAGTAGTAGTATTTTAATCATCAGTTATCTTATGACTTATTGATTTTCCAACCTCTGAATGTATGTGTGTGTTTGTATAGGAGTGGGTGTCTGTCTATCTATCTATCTATCTATCTATCTATCTATCTATCTATCTATCTATCTATCTATCTATCTATCTATCTATCTATCTATCTATCTATCTATCTATCTATCTATCTATCTATCTATCTATCTATCTATCTATCTATCTATCTATCTATCTATCTATCTATCTATCTATCTATCTATCTATCTATCTATCTATCTATCTATCTATCTATCTATCTATCTATCTATCTATCTATCTATCTATCTATCTATCTATCTATCTATCTATCTATCTATCTATCTATCTATCTATCTATCTATCTATCCATCTATCCATTCAATCTCATTTATATTTCTACCACAGTTTGTTCAGACCTATTTTCTGCCAAGTGCCGCTTGTTTGAGTAAAGAATTTGTGTTTGTTGTGTTTGTGGGAGTGTCTGCGACATGTTAGAGTGTATGTTCGCCGCGCTTTGAGGCGCATATAGCAACCAGTGTTATTGTTATTATTATGATTATTATCATTATTTCGATTATTATGATCACAAAACACGTTCTACTCTTTATCTCAATGAGATGGCCTGCCAAAGAGTTTTGAAGAGAATTGAACAGATACTGTGATGTTACCGCTATGATGGCCAGTGCTTTCAATTTGTTCCAACAATTCTAGCCAGGACGGATCAAACCTGCTAAATGTACAAAACACGGAAGTCATGCTCGACGCTCTTTCTAAACAGCTACTCTGCAACCACAAAACGTATAAAGAATTTATTCAAGCGAATTGTAGAAGTAGAAACATTGCCCTTTTCTTTTCAGGCTTTCGAGCAGTTCAATATCGTGGATCGAATCCGCAAAGTCTACAACACACGTTGGGCGCTCTCTTTAAATGAGCTTTTCTACACTTCCAGACTTCGCCAAGAATTGATTTGATGTCAGCCAGATGGATCGCGGGTAATGGCAGGTCAGAAAGGGAGTGAGCCGATATCACAAACATGTCGCCCACAATAGGGAGACACTCTTCTAAGTTAACTGTCTCTGTCTTTTGGCCCTGTCTGTCACTCTCGGTTTTTTTCGCTTCTCAACAATCCCAACCACATACACTAACACAAACAAAGCGAATACACAAGGACGTACACACACACTCACGAACACATCGTGGCCACATTCTCTATCTCCCCTCCCCCCATCCCTCCTTCACCTTCATTCTGTCTCTCTCTCTCTCATTCTCTCTCTCCCTGTCACTCTCGGTTTATTTCGCTTCTCAAACATCCCAATCACATGCACTAACACAAACAAAGCGAATACACAAGGACGTACACACATTCACACACACACACACACACACACACACATCGTGGCCACATTCTAACTCCCCTCCCTCTCTCCTTCTTCATCTCCCTCCCTCCTTCATTCTCTCTCTCTCTCTCTCTCTCTCTCTCTCTCTCTCTCTCTCTTATTAGTACTTTAGGGGTATAGTATAGTAACAGCAGCAGTTGTGGCAGTTCAGAAATAGGATAAAAAATGTTGGCAGTTGCAACTGAAGAACATGCCCCTCCTGCTCATTCGTTGTCAGTGTTAATTACTTGTCGTTTGGGACAGGTTGTAAGACTAGACTTTGGGACCTAAATCCTTTATCCTATTAAACCATCCAATGTTCAATGTTCTCTCTCTCTGTCTATGTCTGTCTGTCTCTCTTAACATGTACAAAGTTGGTCTTTTCTCTCTCTCTCTCTCTCTCTCTCTCTCTCTCTCTCTCTCTCTCTCTTTCTTTCTCTCTCTCTCTCTCTCTCTCTCTCTCTCTCTCTCTCTCTCTCTCTCTCTCTCTCTCTCTCTCTCTCCTTACATATGCAACGTCGGCTTAAACAGAATGTTATTACTAAAAAGACACGCAAATAAAAACAAGGTAGACATAAAGATCACACAAAAGCAAAGCTTAAATAAGTCTGACAAATTATAACACTAAAATAATGTCTTTAGCCAGCAGGAACAAGTACAAAAATTAAAAACAACAAATAATTAATATCCTCAAAAGATTGCATACAAGTATATTGTTAGATACAACAGAAGCAAGTGAAAAAAAAAACATGAATGAAATAAAGCGCGTAAAGTGGAACAGATGCATGCACCTCCGTGTGAACTGTACACAATACAGTAGCTATCCATTGAATAGGTAAATAAATGCCTGGTGTTATAATCTAAGATAATGAAAATACATAAATCAGTTTGTGGAAAAACCCGCTACATGCAAGTTTTAAAAAAAATAACGCACACACACACACACACACACACACACACACACACACCTTCACACACACACACACAGCTTATTTAGATTGCTTAGTTATAACTTTCATGAAACGCCACATACGTTGTGTTGACAATGGGTCATATTTCTAATGCTAACGCTAACCCAAACCCTAAATTTAACGGAAAACTCTTTTGGCGTCAGCATAACTAGGTCCGTCAAAACTACGTACGTAGGTTCTCAAGTGTCTGTCACAAGAACGCCGTCCACAACATCCACACACACACACACACACACACACACACACAGACACACACACACACAGACACACACACACACACACACACACACACACACACACACATACACACCCGCACACACTCACAACAGCAGCAATTAAAATTAGCTGGAAACTGCGCGTTTCCACGTAGACAGAGAATGGAATAAGAAGAGAAAAAAACCTCATCTAATCAGTTTCATTCTGACAGCTATCAATAAAATAGAGCAAATGGGGCGGGGTGTAACTACTAGGGAGAGGGAAACACAGAGGAGGATTGGTTAAACGGATTTCAGGGTAACCAATCAGAAGTGATTCTGGATAACTGGGCTATTTTCAAAACCAAGCGGTTACTAAATGTAAGAAATGTGTAAACTTTTGAAAAGATGTTGGCGTTTTCTTGTGGGGAGAGATGATCACTGCCGCACAATGAGGTGTTTATGTTTCTAAACGTAGGGTCTAATGGTTAATTGTTTGGGTACGTACAGTGCCGAATATAGGACAAAAAATGAAGAAATATTCAGACGTTTCTGCTGGATGCCCACAAATGACAGACTGACAGACTCTTCTAACAAATGAAGGCGGTAAATGTTAGATATAGGCTAATTGAGGTTACTTACACCGTCGAAGTCGGGCATGATTGTTGATTTAGCGAAATGCGCGTATAGCATCTAGCATCCAGCATGTAAAACCTGCTGCCGTTGCGTAACATGGTAATAGTACAATGGTAATAGTTGAATGGTAATAGTACATAGTAATAATAGGCCTACAATGGAACAAGTGGATCATCTTTAGAAAGGTGTTTTTTGAAATGCCTTGATTTCCCCCACGGGGAGATCAATTCCACAGAACTGTGGTTGGAGGAAGAAAAGAGTTTGTGTTAAAAGTTTGGTTTTATGTGGGGTTACACAATGTTCTAAAGGTTTTCTGCTGTGGTATGGATTAATTGCTGATACAAGTTGTGGGGCCAAGTTAGACGAGTAGTCTACTCAGGACAGCACTAGTTTATCATCATGATCTTATGAAAGGTAAGCAATGTGTGTATTTTCATTCTAGGGTGGGAGGTTGTAGGCTATATTAGCAGTAGTTTGTTATGGATTTTATCGGGACCTACAGCTTCTCTTCTGCCAGGTTCTTTATCACGTTGTTTATTTGAGCCAGTTCATTATCTAGCTGGGAACATTCAGGAGAGTCATCATAAGGTGCGTCTAATACCGCTTGTATGAAGTGATCATTGAATGCGTTGGCTTTTTCTTCGTTTGTATCGACCATTTTCCCATTGATTGATATCAGCGGTATATCGTTGGAGATTCCTTTACAGTTCATAAATGTATTCATGAGTTTCCACCATTCTTTATTTCTCAATTTAGTAGGTCTGTATACAGTTTAAAATAAGGATCCCAAACCAACTCTTGCAACAAGGTTTCCAAGCTACTAATGTTCTCTCTCTCTCTCTCTCTCTCTCTCTCTCTCTCTCTCTCTCTCTCTCTCTCTCTCTCTCTCTCTCTGCGTGTGTGTTGTTTGTGCGTGTACGCTTGCATTTATGCGCATGTGTGTGTGGCTGCGCCCGCTTGCGTGCATGTATGTGTAAGCATTTTTATATTTATGTGCGCCTGCGCGTGTCTGTGTATGTGTACACTGATAGTTTTTCAATAGGCCACGAGTCATACACACTGCGACAAAATGACGGCAATATGTTAGAAGCTGTGAAAGCGACCTGAGAGAGAAGACAACCTGATGTCGAAAGCGTCATTTTTATTTTTAAAAAGCCGTCACAGCAACATTAAAATCCACCAAGGACAAATTCGACAGCAAGTTAGGAAGTTAACAAATAAAAATAATAGACTATATAATTTATCAACACCACCTCCATCTCCCCTCTCACCGCCCCCTTCAGTTTGTTTCTATTGTTTAAGTGCCGCATCGTGGAATGTCTAGGCCAAGCTGTCTCCCGACTTTCGTTAATCCTTTCAAACAACTTCTTATAGATGTCCGTTATATTTAGTTTTTATGTCGTTTATTTCAATATTCTTATATAGCGCATTGCCAGCTCAAGAGCTGCTCAAGGCGCTGGCCGTTACAGGATTTAACTCAAGCCGCTCTAGGCGCCCACGTGTAGCCTTTGGGCGCATAGCCTAACGCTCAGACGACTGGACACAATCCTGGGCGACCGGGAGAAAGAACCTAGTGCTTGCTGGGTGTATATATATATATATATATTGATATATATATATATATATATATATATCCCATAAAACACACAATGCACAGCACAGAGTGTCCACGTTTCATTCTCTCTAAAAGCAAATGCTGTCACAACATCACCAATTCATTCTAGTACTCTTAGCATCTGTGCACCAAAAATAATTGTATAACATCAAACTAAGAGGATGGTTTTTCCTAGTCTACTGTAAGAATTGCCTTTGTGATTTTCATTTTGCTAGCTACTAGCCTACGATCACAACTCATTGTGGGAATCATCAAAATGACGCCAGAAAAGATTTTAATCCATAGCATGTTTTATTTAGATTGAAAATTTAAATAATATATAAGTCAGTGTTTACAACGGCTTCAAATTCGCAATTACCAACTCCAATTCTGGCATGTCGTAATTGCGAGTTTTTGGGTCACATTATACAAATTCTAATAAAATACAGCTCAAAATAAAGTTGTATGTACTTAGAGCGCTTTCAAACAGATTTCACAGCATTTATTTCAAATTTAGACAAGACGGTAGCACTTTAAATGCAACATTATAAACTCTAGAATATAATTATAAATGTGCGGAATGATGCGCAAACCAATGTACCAAACCCTCCTAAGCGATTCCAGTCTCATCTGTACGCAATTGTAAAAGAACTGTTAACTTACTAATGGTACCTTTCCTGCTGTTACAGTAAATCAGTAATTACCTCAATCTCCACATTACAGGTCATCTTCAAACAATTGTTTCTCCAAGTTGTGTTCATCAAGGCTTTGAGAAAAGGCTGCTTGAGCTCCTTCTCTTTGAGGTTGTCATTGCAGTTACCTTGGTCACCCATGTAGAAGTCCGTTAAAATTCTGGTAACATTGTACCGATGTATTCCTGACAAAACACACACAAACGCACACCCACACACCCACCCACACACACACCCACACACACACGCACAGACACACCCGTTTAGAAACGTCGTTGTGATGACTTTAATGAAACTCTACATATGTTACTTTGACATTTTAACAAAGGTGTCCATTTTTGAAGCTATCCCTAACCCTAACCCTTAACCTAACCCGTAACTCTGAGGTTGTTGGGGCACCACAGATGATCGTTTAACCAGCATACTCCATCTTTCTCTGTCCTCAGCAACCCTGATGGCTTCGCTCAATGTCAAGCCAGTCCATTCTCGAATATTGAAAATAATGGAGAATTAAAAATATGAGAGTCAGGATCATTAAAAATCCGTGCTATGGCATGCGTGCGTGCACAGACTAACATGCCCATTCACGCGCTGTTGAAGCACACGGGAAGTGAACACCATATAAAGAGTCATATCGAGTATATCAGCTTCTGGGTATAACGATCTTTGCCATCGATAAAAAGGGCAGCATTAGCTCATTTGGTATAGTGTTGCTCGCCTGGCCTTCGTTGTTTCAATTCTCGATGGGAGCTGTGGTCTTTTCAAAGAAGCTGATTTTCTGGCTATAATGGCTCCTTAAATGGTGTTCCCTTCCCGACATGTTCCTTCACTGGCACGTTAACGGATCCAGTCAGTATGCCAAACGTACTGATAAAAAGCTTTCAAAACAGAACACGGACACACACAGGTCGATCAGGGGTGTTAAATGGTCTATGACGTTGCCCCAGCACACAACGCATGCAGCAAGTTGGCGTGTTTAGAGGTGGGGGTGGAGGAGATGGGGAGTTGCGTTGTTTAGCGCCTTGAGCAGTTCTTTGAGCTGTTAAGAGGACACTATCAGATAACTACATTCAAGGAAGTGAAAACTACAGTGAATACAGGTAAAGGTAAAAAGGTAAAGGTAGTCCCATAGCCTTGTGGCCGTAGGGGAGCGTGATGTTGGAGATCACACTTATACCGTGAATACAGAATACAGAATAAATGCTTGTGGTTGTTTGCAAATCAAAAAGATAACATGCATTCTATCACCTGATATTTACGTCATTTGAAAATGGTTGTGAGTTCTATTCAATCCAACCCACTTCAGTTTTAAATTCTTGTATGAAGCACATCCGATTCTCGAGAGTGACCCCAAATCTAGTTAAAATCTTAACGTGTGTGCCAAATTCTTTCCAAACGAGCAACGCTCTCCGAATGGCAGCTGTGATATTCTGGCCATCGTCACAGTTGTTAACAGGCGATGGTGGCTAAGAAGGCAAACAGAAGAGAAAGAGAGAGAGAGAGAGAGAGAGGGAGGGAGAGAGAGAGAGAGAGAGAGAGAGAGAGAGAGAGAGAGAGAGAGAGAGAGAGAGAGAGACGTAAGAATATTTATTCACCAAGTAAAAACGTTACAAAAAGTTTGGTGTGGCATGGCGACAATGAAATACATCCTTTCTTGCACAGCCTCACATGCATTCATCGTGTCATGCTGATACACTTCATTGGTATACAGCACTAAAGGATAGGTAAACATACATCAGTCATAGATCACAAGTTATGGAGTCAAACACACACAGCAAGTAAAACAAAATACAGCAGTAAAGCAATATAACAGCATTACATAAAATGATAAGAATGATTAAGAATGTTAAGCTTCACATCCAGGTCTACCCACACCACAAAACCACACACACACACACACCCACACACACACACACACACACACACACACAACAATATGTATTGAATAGCATATTCCTATTGCACAAAGGTACAAAGCAATCAATAGTTGTGAGTTTCCAGTTTACACATTACATTACATGGTTATTGCTTTAGGTCCAGCGGACTCTTCCGAGCCAAATCAGGACCACGTTTACACCGATCATTCCATGGTTGGTGATGTACTGAGAACAGCATCTGGGAAGAAACTGCTTCTGAATCGAGAAGATCTGGCTCTCAAAGCACGGAACCGACGGCCAGAGGGCAGAAGCTCGAAGAGACCGTTGGCTGTGTGTGAGGGATCGCCGACTATCTTTTCCGTTTTCCGTTTCATACGCGTTGTGAAAATGGAGGCGACAGATGGAAACGTTAGAGACGTTAAATAAAAGAATTGAATTGAATTGAATCGCAACCGGCTATTTTGGAGGCAGTCTTGACAATGTGCTCGAGCTGTTTCTTTTCTATCGCGGTTGTGCTGTCGTACTAGACATTGATAGAGAAGCACGAAATGCTCTCTATCACCGTGCGATTGAACTGTTCCATAATTTCACTAGACATACCGAACTTTCGCAGCTGTCATAAAATGGTGTTATTATTCCAACTCAGGTCGCTCGAAATGACGGAACAGAGAAATTTTAACGAATCGACCTGCTCAACGGTTAATAATAATAATAATAATAATAATAATAATAATAATAATAATAATAATAATAATAATAATAATACTGGATGCTATACGCGCCTTTCCCCAAATCAATCAGGCTCAAAGCGCGGCGATCAGTATCAACATACACGCTCACCTGTCTCATCCACACAGAACAAATACACATCCATCACTCAAACAGGTGGTGTAAAGGCAGGGAGATCGCTATTGGAAGATGGAAAGAAAATCGAATTTTTATTTGTGAAATTTTATATTGACTGCGTCCAGTACCATTATTGAAGGCAGGGAGGAAACCGGAGTGCCCGGAGAAAACCCTCGGTGACCTCAATAGTCTCGTACCTAATTCACATACGTTCGCCCCTTGCGGGAACCGAACCCGCGACCTTCGGCATAGGAAACCGGCGACTAATCCACTGCGCCACGAGGCCACCCCTCGTTGCTCCCCAACATGGTTTCCCCATTGATGACAAGGGGCAATACTGGGACCTTTAGCCGGTGAAAGTCGATCACGACCTCCTTTGTCTTCGAGACGTTCAGTTCCAGGTCGTTGTCCGAGCACCAGCCAACCAATCTTCGAACCTCGTCCCGATATGCAGTTTCGTCAGCGCTAGAGATCAGACCTTCGAGGGCAGTGTCATCAGAAAATTTCAACATGTTCACAAGACGGGGTTGCAGATACACAGTCATTTGTAAACAAAGTAAAGAGTAGTGGATATCTATCTATCTATCTATCTATCTATCTATCTATCTATCTATCTATCTATCTATCTATCTATCTATATATATATATATATATATATATATATATATATATATATATATATATATATATATATCTATCTATCTATCTATCTATATATATATATATATATATATATATATATATATATATATATATATATATATATATATATATATATATATATATAGATACACACACACTCACACACACCCCCACACCCGCACACACACACACTACATTATTTACAACTGTGTCTGGGCGCAATCACTGCTATTGTTATTGGTTTGAACTGGTCATCCATGGGGAAACTTTGTGAAATATACCTGTTCATACTATTGTGATTGGGCAGCTAATATTAGTGCTATCACTCAAGTTGTAATTTCATCTGATGGGATACTGTCTAGCTTTTGTTTATGTTGAAGTAGGTTTTATTGCTGAATAATGTTTTTATTATTGTACTGTGGTATCTCTTCAGCGTCTTTTATAAAGAAGCTTAATACTCTTACTGACGTAGAGGGTGTAGTAGTTGTGAACTGTATTATTCAGTAATTGTGATACCGTCTACTGGGACTCTATTTCCATAACTGTGATTATGCAATAGTTTTATTTAGTCTGTGACTGTGTACAGTATAGGTGATGAATGCTGTGTTGTATCTCAACTAGTACCCGTGGTAATTGTACAAATCCTGCCTTCTTCCCTCCTCCTCCTCCTCCACCCCCCCCCCCCCCACACACACCCTTTCCATCTCCCTCAATTTACTACTTTTTGTCGCTGAACTATGCTAAAAATAGATTTATGGCAGGTCGAACATAATTTCTTTACCTTCCAAGCACATTGGCCGCAGCTCCTTCTTCACAATCCAATTTCAGCGGATCCCATGTCGATGCTCATTAACATTGTGGCCTTTCATCCATTCCCAATCAAAATGTATCAAAAGTATCCAATTTTCTGTCCTACTACTGCTGCACGCACGTGGGGACGCCATGGTTGTGTTCAGGGCTAGTTTCGTACAAGTAGGCTTGTTCTCTTCTTTCGTATTCGGTCACATTATCATGTAATCGATACAGATGTTGTTGGTATCTATCTTATCTGTTATGTTTGCGCAGTATTTACTAATTTATTGTGTGTGTGTGTGTGTGTGTGAGTGGGTGTGTGTATGTTTGTGTGTGTGTGAGCGCGCGCGTATGTGTTCACTTGGCAATAAAATTCTGTTGTAGGCCTACGTATGTAAGAAAGTATGTATACACTTTTTTTTTCTAAATACATGCAGTGTGTAATCAAGCGAGCGGGGGGAGGGGAGAGGGGGGAAGAGAGAGATATTTTATTCACAACAAGGATATAGATTTTAGGCGGGAGCCTATTCTTACAATCGTTCAGAGAGAGAGAGAGAGAGAGAGAGAGAGAGAGAGAGAGAGAGAGGAAAGTAGGCAGACAGAGACAGCAACATACATAGAATTGTCCTTGGCGAGTTCAAATAAATTCAAAAATGTCTATCGTCGAAGTTATAAAAAGCCGCAGGAAAAAAAGGAACCACAGGTATGGAAATGTGAAGGAGGGGGGAGAGAGAAAAATCTGTACCGGCGTTAGCGGTAAAATATTTAGAATTTCGACGAGAGGGAGGGGGGAGTGGGGAGTGGGGAGAAGGAGGGAGGTTAGAAAGAGGTCACTACAGTCATGGTGGGACGTGGAGACTAACTACAACGACACGATGTGCGGGCTGAGGGTGGCAGAAATGGAGAGGCAGAGGCTGGAGGTCGGTCGGAACATCCGTTTTATGGAAACAAGCTTAGCCAGTGCCCTCGGGCATCTTTCAGCCAATTTTGCTGATTGGCCACAGCGCATGTGTCGGCACAAATGCACTGATGAACCGTCCCTCGCCCACGACGTTTTTCTCGCCTCAACAACTGCAACAATCACTCATATCGTTAAGTACTACTAGCCGACTGCTACTACTGACGTTGACGATGAGGATGATGATGAGGATGAACCCGCCAACTACCTGTCCTTATCTCAACAAATACTGACGTTGATGATGACGACGATGAGAAGGAGGAAGAGGATGACGATGATGAGGTGTAGGAGGACTACGACAACGATGATGATAATGGTGACGTTGATAATGCTGTTTGTTGTTGTTTTATTTAAAAATAATAGTTGTATCATTCATGCGAGCGAAATTCTGGTTTCCTAGAGGTTTGAAATTGAAAATTAAAATTGAAAACCTACACACAGTAAGCCTACACCACAGTAGGCTGACGTGTTTGCATAAGTGGAGACACCGAATTCTTTATTCTTTATCACACGCCGTAGAAGGTTATGGGAATTGATTCCTAATCCCACAGACTGATCTCATCTGCCAGGCATCCCTACTCTCTCTCTCTCTCTTGTGTCAGAGTCAAAAACATTGTATTGTCATACTCCAGGCCTACGACAATAGAGGTCACGTAAATGCAAAAGTAGGCTACATAGAAGGGGGGAGGAGGGAGAGAGAGAGAGAAAGAGAGAGAGAGAGAGAGAGAGAGAGAGAGAGAGAGAGAGAGAGAGAGAGAGAGAGAGAGAGAGAGAGAGAGAGAGAACGTATGTAAGTAAGTAAACGAGAAAATGGATTTGTACAACATCAACATTTGACGTAATATGATACAAGAGAAGGTCCGGAAAAGAAGACTTTTGATTGCAATAATGAATACGTTCGTTTGTACTGTTCAAACGTACAGCTACTAATACAAAAAAATAACCACGAAAGGAATTAGCTAGACCAGGTTCATGGCTTCAGATAGAAGTTTAATGACCTTAAATATAAAATCAATCTTTCGTTGGTACTAGCTAATGGTAACGACCTCTTGCACTATTTTAACAATTTTGTTTTTGCTGGAATGAGCTACTGACGCAACTTGGTATATTTTGGACAGATTAATAAAACAAAAATACATTTTAGTTTCAGCTGTAGACCTATCCTCACACAATTGGCAGTTAACATTCTGAGAAACGCTGTATGTGTGTGTTGAACTGCACGCACATACAGACACTCACACACACATAAACACACACACACGCACACAGACTCGCACACACACACATACACACGCACAATCGCACACACACACGCGTACACACACACCCACACACAAAATCTCTCTTGTTGGTGTGGGTGTATTGCGTCTGAGTTCATTTGGAAAATAAGTAGATTAAACCAACGCTGTTAGAAATGAAACAAAAACATTAAAGGAAATGCGTGGACGAGGGAGTGCTATTATTAGCGAAATGAACCCCGTTTCAAATGTAGACTAACGCCAAAACAAAATAAAAAATAAAAAAAACATTAAAAAATAGAATTTAAAAAAATTGGCACGAAATTTAATCTTAGCAAACACAAATATTGCTCCTAGCTTCTGTTAAGTGCCAATTACTGCCTACGTCTAGACCCTCATTCCTCCCACTCACTCTCTCACCCCTACTCCCCCTCTCCCCTTCCTCTCTCTCCCTCCTAAATCGTTAGGTTGCATATAACTCGCGCTTCCGCCCCTCCTTTTTATTGCCCTACGAAGACTTTTAGGCAGCTTTGATTTCGAGTGGTTACGAGGTATTGTCTGTCCTGAAGATGTCCTTCGGATGAGAGTATAAACCGAGGTCCAGGCAGTGCAAGCCCGCATTCCGCCGCACGGGCGTTAAAAGATCCTGACGCTCATGTCCTAGCCGGGTGAGTACCGGCAACACAAATACACCCAGCAAGCACTCGATCCCACAATGCCCGCTCGCCCAGGATTGTGCTCAGTCTAGTGGTCTGGGCGTCAGACGATGCCGCGCAAGGGCTGCAAATGGGCGCCTCGAGCGGTTTGAGTTAGATCCTGTATCGGCCAGCGCCTTGAGCAGCTCTTGAGCTGGAAAAGCGCTATATAAGAACAATATAATGTACAAACCAACACCAGTTTTCTACAAACCAACACCAGTTTTCTAAAAACCAGCACCTGTTTTCTACAAACCAACACCAGTTTTCTACAAACCAACACCAGTTTTCTACAAACCAATACCAGTTTTCTACAAACCAACACCAGTTTTCTACAAACCAACACCTGTTTTCTACAAACCTAAACCTGTTTTCTACAAACCAACACCAGTTTTCTACAAACCAACACCAGTTGTCTACAACCCAACACCAGTTGTCTACACCCCAACACGTTTTCTACAAACCAACACCAGTTTTCTACAAACCAACACCAGTTTTCTACAAACCAACACCAGTTTTCTACAAACCGACACCAGTTTTCTACAAACCGACACCAGTTTTCTACAAACCAACACCTGATCTGTACCGTTTCATTACAAGCTAGCACAAGTTCTTCCACAACCAGTGCCTTTATTCTACAACCAACACCAGTTTTTTCATGTCCAGCGCAGATTTCCCACATCTAACACCAGTTTGCCACATCAGACACCAGTGTCCCACATCACAGACCATTGTTTTTTACAAACCAACAGCAACTGTCAACGCAGCAAGAATAAAAACGAAATTTGTACTTACGTTGTTTTACGTTGTTGTTTTACGTTGAAAGAAGATCTTTCCATTGGACTCCACCACTAATCCTCTCTGTAACGCAGCAACGCGTGAGAAAGCCTGAAACACATATCCTTCGAAATCCGCAAAACTCGGAAAGAAGAAATCAGCCTTTTAGTGTGAAAAATACAAACCGTGAGAAATTAGAGTGTCACGGCTGAAATACAAACGGATCTTCTACACAAATGTGAGCCAGTCTCTAACAGTTAGACTGGCAGAGCAGTGTTGTGCTGATAGGTTCCAAAGAAATGTTGGTTTTTTTTTAAACAACACTCACATGTTCCTTGGAAATTCAAAATTTCACACAGTCCACTTCGTTCATGCAGCGGAAGAACGGTACGAACGCAACGCAAGCTCTTATAACAAGAGAAGAGTTCATTTGAACACAGTGAGTTTGATTATTATTTGATGGTACCGAATTGTCATCACCGCCACCGTCCTTGCCGACGATGCAGAATTTAAAAAAAGAATAATATGTTTGTCCAGCGCACATTCCCTGCTGGGTAAAAAGCACTCAAGTATACTAAAAGGAAAACACACAGAAAGAAGCTTCAATTTTCATTTGAATTATTTTCTCTTAATAAATAGATACATAATATAATAAATTAAATTAAATTAAAGTAATAAAACTTTGATCGCGGTGTTTGAGAGTCAAACAATGCTGACTCAATCTTGAATCCAGATATTTACAGAGGTTGTTATGAGAATATGAAAACTGAAACAATTAGTCCACAGGACAGCACAATGCGTTTTAAGCAGGCGTCTTACACCGGTTCAATGAAACCTCTTTAATCGATTTTCAGAAAATAAAACATTCTTTGAAAAAATCTAGCACACAGGCTGTATAACACAGAGGTATTGCACAATAGAAAGCAATTTAATTTTAAACCTGACCACCGCGTGATATTATTAGACCTACCCACACCTAAATTCCCACTCCCCCCAAGCGCTATCTTACACCCCGCATCCCACCCCCAAAAGATATATATATCTTCCAATTATAAGTACTATAAATCATTATTTATTTATTTATGCATTATTATTATTATTATTATTATTATTATTATTATTATTATTATTATTATTATTTATTATTATTATTACTATCATTATTATTACTATTACTATTATTATTATTATTATTATTACTATCATTATTATTATTATTATTATTATTATTATTATTATTATTAATTTTTTTATTTTTTATTATTATCATTATTATTATTATTACTATAATAATAATAATAATAATAATAATAATAATAATAATAATAATAATAATAATAATTATTATTATTATTATTATTATTACAATTATTATTATTATTCTTTATTATTATTATTATTATTATTACTATCATTATTATTACTATTACTATTATTATTATTATTATTATTATTATTATTATTATTATTATTATTTTATTATCATTATTATTATTATTATTATTATTATTATTATTATTATTATTATTATTATTATCATCATCATTATTATTATTATTATTATTATTATTATTATTATTATTATTATTATTATTATTATTATTATTATTATTATTTTATCAAACTTATATAGCGCTATTACTGCTCCAGAGCTGCTCAAGGCGCTGGCCGATTCAGGATCTCACTCAAGGTGCCCATTGCAGCCTTGGGGCGGCCAGACCTTTGAGCACAATCCTGGGCGGTCGGGGTTGGGGAGAAAGGACCTAGTGCGTGCTGGGTGTCTTTGTGTTGCCGGCACTCATCCGTCTAGGACATGAGCGTCAGGATGCGTGCGATGAATTTATAAAAGGATATTATTTTGTAGAAAATATTCTTTCATTATTTAGACTCAGAGTAAAAAAGAGAAGCCGATGTTGTACTAAGACACATGACTGTACAAGGAGACACTGCTAATGTACAAAGAAACACAGATTTTGTACAAAAGAGATACTAATATTGTATAAAAACACACTGGTCGTACGTGCCACGCCGTCATTGGTGTGATAGAAACACATGTACACTGCGGTTGGCTGTTTAGTGCCAGTCTTTTGGGAAGAGTATATAACAGGCATTTCTTCGCGTGGACCTGGCATTCATGTATTTCTTTTATTAATACTTGGGATCGC
>CM072518.1:9647484-9747484 GCA_036898135.1 Oncomelania hupensis | reverse complement strand
ATCAGTCTACATTCCAAGATAAGGCTGTTGCGCTCCCTTGTCATCTTCATCTTCCTATACGCTTGCGAAACATGGACCCTCATAGCAGATCTACAACAAAAATACAAAGCATGGAGATGAGGTGCTACAGAAGACTTCTGGGCATATTCCTATTTTCCTTCTGGGCACATCACCAACAACGAAGTCAAACATACCATCACACAAGCCATTGGACAACATGATAACATGCTCACAGTGGTGAAGAAACGGAAACTCCGATGGTATGGCAGAGCTTCACGCCTTGTAAAACCCATTCTGCAAGCATCACGCCTTGTAAAACCCATTCTGCAAGGCACGGTGCAAGGAGGCAGAAGAAGACGGAGACAGAAAAAGAGGTGGGAGGACAACATTCGAGAATGGACTGGTTTGACACTGAGCGATGCTATGAGGGTTGCTGAGAACAGAGGAAGATGGTTAAACGATCATCTGCGGTGCACCAAATACCATTGAGTTACGGGATAGAATAGGACAGAATATGAAATATAGAAGTGAGGGTTAGGCCTACAATTTGACGAGCGTTGACAAGACAACACACCAAACCGTTGATGTGACAATATCACAGGTGTGAGGAATATGTGGCAACGCTAAGGGTAACGCAGCAAACACTAGGTCAGACTGAACGTTCCTCATGCACACGATACCGCCTAGCTAATACAGTAAATCTGCAGCCTGCTTCGGTAGACGTTTGATGAAGCCTACTCCTTCGGAGGAGAGTATAAACCGAGGTCTAGTCTTCGCACGCCTATCCTATCCTATCCTATCCTGTCCCATAACCCGAAGGTCGTAGGGGCACCACAGATGATCGCTTAACCAGCATACTCCATCTTTCTCTGTCCTCAGCAGCCCTCATGGCTTCGCTCAGTGTCAAACCAGTCCATTCTCGAATGTTGTCCTCCCACCTCTTTTTCGGTCTCCCCCTTCTTCTACCTCCTTGCACTGTGCCTTGCAGAATGGTCTTTGCAAGGCCTGATGATCTGGTGACGTGGCCATACCATCGGAGTTTCCGTTTCTTCACCACTGTGAGCAGGTCATCGTGTTGTCCAATGGCTTGTGTGATGGTCTGTCGGACTTCAACGTTGGTGCACGCACGCATTACATCGCACGAACTTGAAAGATGTTACAGGCAGATGAGTGCTGGCTAAACAGACACACCCAACAAGCACTAGGTCCATTATCCTTCATCACCGTTCGCCCATGATTGTGATCAGTTATCTGGGCGTCAATAAAGTGCACAGCTTCAAATATTTAGGAGCCATTGTATCAGACTATGGGTCCCGACAGGAAGTCCTCTCCAGATCGCACAAACAACTGCTACCCTGTCAAGGTTAAAGCCCATTTGGAAAGTCAGGACCCTCGGTCTACAGTCTAAGGTAAGGCTACTGCGTTCCCTTGTCATCTCCATCTTCCTATACGCTTGCGAAACATGGACCTTAATAGCAGACCTAAAACGAAGAATACAATGCATGGAGATGAGGTTCTACAGAAGACTTCTGGGCATTTTCTATACCCAGCATATCACCAATGACGAAGTCCGACAGACCATCACACAAGTCATTGGACAACACGATGACATTTTCACAGTGGTGAAGGAACAGAATACGTCATCCAAGCATCAGGCCTTGCAAAGACCATCCTGCAATGGACTGGTTTGACACTGAGCGAAGCCATGAGGGTTGCTGAGTACAGAGAAAGATGGAGTACGCTGGTTAAACGATCATCTGTGGTGCCCCAGCGACTTTCGAGTTACGAGATGTGATTTGGGCGTCAGACATTGGGCCCAAAGGCTGAAAGTTGGCGCCTCAGCCGGCTTGCATGAGATCCTGTATCGGCCAGCGCCTTGAGCAGCTCTTGAGCTGCAACACACGCTATACAAGAAATATTAAATAAATAAATAAATATACATTCGCCACAAGAGCAATTTTTGGTGATAATGTAATTTGAAACTATTTGAAACTGTGGTCTAGTTTCGTGTTAGCCTTTTGTATTTCCAGATAATATAACATGGGCATATTTTGAAATAGTAGGGAATCGGTCGGTCGGTCTGCTGCACGTCATATCTCAAGAAACCACTGAACAGATTTTTGTTTAAATGTCATATGGAATTATTACCAGGCTTAATGGCCAACCTTATGTGCCATCGCATTAGAACTTGCTCGAAGATCACGGTCGCAGGGTTAACTCTTTCCTTGACATGCTTTGCACCAAATGTCAGAACGGCTGATCCAATGTAATTATTCTTTGGCGTACAGGTTATTCAACTCATTGCTCAGAGCATTCTATTTTGAATGGCTTGCCATCTTGTTTGTTGTTATATTTATTTATTATTCATTTATCCGACCTCACTTTATTGTTTCAAACAAAACCAGGGGCCAATACTCTAAATAAACCTGTCACTTGGCGTTAACGCTGTCCTTTTGAATTGCGTCCCTTTAAATATTTAAAAGACGTTTTGGAAGCTTAACAACCTCGTTTGCGAGTCTACTTCCAAAGGAAGCTTAACCTTTAAGTACTTGGAAAAAAAAGCCGAAGTCATTTTATTTGGAAGATCTACAATGCGAGGACGCTTAACTTATTCGAACTCTACCCTTTATTGTCCAAAGTAGCTTAATCCAATTCTGACCAAGCAGCTTAAATCCTGTACTGATCCCAGTAAGTAGACGACTCACCATTTACCCCGCCCGGGCTGAATAACTGCTCAACGAAGTGATTCCTTTTTTTCTGAAATGCTGAACAATGTCCTTAAGTCTGTCTGCTCTAGAGTACATTGGTCTATCAAAGACTGGACAGACGTTTTTCATTGCAGTCTTTTATTTAAAATTCAGGTCAACCCAGGCTCGATTCTAACAAGTAAATGGCATGAAACCTCTCTCTCTCTCTCTCTCTCTCTCTCTCTCTCTCTCTCTCTCTCTCTCTCTCTCTCTCTCTCTCTCTCTCTCTCTCTCTCTCTCTCTCTCCCTCCCCTTCTCCAATTTCTGGAAATTTAGCTGTCTTTCTCCTTTGTTTTTCTCATCCCTATTCTGTTTTATCAATCTACTATATATCTTCTTCTTCGCTAGACCAGTCGCCTACCTTTTTTTCCTGAAATCTCTTCCTGTACAAAACTCCTCATGTGTGTGTGAGGTCTGTTGTATCAGCTTTCGAATATTGGACACTTTTTGCCAAATGGTCATTAGGGCTTCCTATGATGTTATTATTTAGCAATGTAGGCATTTTATATGTATGTGTTTGTTGATATTTTATAATGATGTTTGTATTCTATTTTGTTTTGTAAACAGGGGTTCGATAAATTAGAGCATAGCCTCAGCGTCCCCTGCGTGGGCTGCCTTTATTGTACAGTGACCGGCTGGTGGATGGCCTTCAGTGTTAACACTGGGGTTGTTTCAGCAGATCTTTTATGCGGATCAGGGACGAGTCCGCTTTCAGCCAAATTGTGGTCTTGATTTGGTGGTCCTGATTCGGCTTATTGCAGTCCCTGTAAGCAATGAATAACTAATTAACTAACTAACTCTCTCTCTCTCCCCCCAGTGGTCTGTCACTTGGAATAAAGAATAACTTCAACAGGCTTGTAGAGAGGTTACGAAGTCGATTTGGTGTTCAAGCTAAACATGTGCACTACTGGAAAGCTCAGTTTAAACAAACAACTCTGAAATCGAGTGGAACCATTTAAAAAATATGTTGATGAGTTTCTGTATTTGGCAAGGCGAGCTTTCTGTACTACCGGTGACAGAGCTATTGAAAAAATTGCCCTGGAGCAATTTTATTATGCATTAGAACCAGACTTAAAATGGAAATGCATGGATAAAGGTTGTTCTACTGTCAGTGAAGCCGTTCATGTCGTAGAAACAAATGACATTGTGACGGGACGAACAGAAAATAAAAGACCAGTTCGAACGACAGTGACTGAAAATGACAATCAGACAATATTGACCAGTATCTTACAGCGAGTAGATTATCTGGCAGCAAAGCAAATGCAAAGCAAACAAAATATATATGAAACCAATGTTCAACAGATCCGCATGAACACAGATCTGATAGTTTCATGACTCAGTCTACTTGTGGTGATTCAGGATCAGTTCCGCATAATAATAATCAAAGGCAGAACATGCAAAATATGCCGCAGGGTAACAACTGGCAAAGATTAGGGAATCGCAAGTTGTTATGTACGCGAATCGAATGAACATATGTTCAGAAACTGCCCAATCAAACATAAAGTGACAAACAGAGAGAAAGACTGCAGGCTTGAAGACAAAACTCAAACTACCAGGAAAACTAGAAACTGAATTCACAACAGGCCGTGGGCGAAGACAGCAAACCCCAGAGGGCCTATTAGAATAAGTGCACCTGTTGACGCAACTGATAGCCATCAAATAAAAACATAAATGAATTCTTCAGAGTAAAAATAAGTGCTGAAGTTGAAACAAGAGAGGAGAAAGCTGAGAAGCCTATAGGAATAAAAGAGATTGAGAGTTCAAAATCTGCTACAAATTTTTCAGTCAGAGCAGCAAAATATGAGAATGACAAGCGTTGTGAGAGTATGTGACGTGGGGTTTTATTGTTGCTGGCTCTGCACAATGGAATGCTGTAACCCTCTCGTCTTTCTCTTCTCTTTCTCTTTCTTCGCTTCGATCTATATGAGTTCCGATCATAAGTTTTTGATCAACCGTCATACAACCAATTTCAAAGCTTATCCAACGTCTTTATTCAACACGTTCAAGTTTTACGAGTATTGCATGTAGGTAACATCTCGAAACTTAAATAATTGCGTGATTGTGAAATAAAACAGTGTAAGTGTGAATGATAAAACAATTATTTCAGTGAAGGTTTCACAAGTTGTCAAAAGTTGTAAGCTTTGTTTTAAGTTTAGAAATTAAAAATTTTAAGTTAAAGGCCAGATAAAAATAAATAATTTTTATAAGGCCAAGAGCAACTAATCTTGATGAACATGTAAACAAATACAGAAAGTATTTCATTTTGTAAAAGGGAAGATGTCATTTATTGCTAAAGAGTTTCTAAAGTATTCAACTCATCTATGGTCCAAGGGAGACAACTACGATGGTTATGGTTCTCGAGCGACAATTAAAATGCTGAAACTAAACACCCGCCTCCGACTTCAATCTTGGAATGCAAACATAACAATGCATACTTATTTTGAGCTCGTCAATTGTGTTTGTGATAGAATTAACTGGATCTCGACTACTGGAAATGGAACGGCTTAAGTATGGCGTTTTTGTTTGTTTGTTTGATACATGTGGTGCATGTGTTTTACATGTACATGTAGTTGTTTGGGTGTTTGTATTAGACATGCTAGAACACCGTTGGTCCACTGCAGCTTGCTGTCTAGTTAGTTAATCTCCACCGCATACTTCACAGCTGCAAGTTCTTTAACTTGTTTTTGAGTTTTTTGAAATATTCTTAATTTCTTTCATCTGTCTTTGCACCCCGCGGTCCGTAATTTTTCTTCCAAAGTATTTGACATGTATATTGGATTTTATTACCAATATACTCTGTAACAAGAGGACCTGTTTACCCTGCACACTTTGAGATTTTGCCTTGTTTAGTCAGTTAGACTTAGAAGGTTACTGTTAGTCTCTAGCAGACGACAGAAGTGAAATCGAAACGATGCATGAGCGAATCGTCTTTAGATCGAACCGACACATGTTCGAAATGTCTCCTTGAATCGTCCTTGCAAATCATGTAAAATTTATGCTGGATTTTATTGTCAATATACTCTCACATTGCTTGTTCTGCTCTGCATGATAAACATTGTGCACGTCATACTGGATTTTATGACCAGCATACAGCCACAATCGGTTATTATTGCCTTCCAAGTACGGTCACCCATCCCAGCATTAAATTAACCGTGCTCGACGTTGAATAACGATATATTTATAAGGTGTACCCAATCCACCACGCTACTGCGCCCACTCTGAAAAGATACAGCAAATCAATATACGCCTCTCACACTTCGATATACTGCTACCTCACATATAAAACTCTTTGGAACACATTTTATTTTTACATTACTGATTACATTATACTATAGTTTCAATCAAAAGAGAGTGGTGATGACTGTATTATGTTTTTGGACATTTAATTAACCTCTATAAATATTACTTCGGTTGATTTCCGTAGATCAGTTCTAGGGATTCAATTGGATCATTCCGTTTATTTCGTATCATACCTTTTTCGTGAGAGAGGTAGTTCAAAATAATGTTGATGATATTATGTTGATGATATTATGTTGATCACCAAAAAATAATACTCAACAGGTTGAAACCCCAAGCTGAACAAATCATAGCCGAAGAATAAGCAGGGTTCAGAGCAGGGCGAAGTACCACTGAACAGATTTTCAACCTCAAAATAATCTGCGAGAAATACCTACAGCACCAACAACATCTCTATCATGTGTTTGCAGACTTCAGGAAAGCATTTGACCGAATCTGGCATGCAGCTCTGTGGGCAACCATGAGAGTGTACAACATAAGCCCTAACTTTACTGAAGTCATCAAAAGCCTGTATGACAAGGCTACGAGTGCAGTCCTCCACAACAGCGCCATCGGGAACTAATTCACAACAACAATCGTCGTGCGTCAAGGATGCATACTCTCTCCAACACTCTTCAACATCTTCCAGGAGCGCAGCATGTCAGGTGCCCTTGCAGATCACGAAAACACAGTCAGCATAGGGCGAAGAGCAATCTTTAACCTCTGTTTTGCGGATGACATTGATTGATTGACTGGAGTGGAACAAGAACTTGAACAGCTGCTACAGAGTCTTACCACCTCCAGAGCCTTTGGAATTGAAATAAGTGCAGAGAAGACCAAAATGATGACCAACAACATCAATGACATCAACATGGACATCAAAGTCCAAGGCTAATCCATCAACACAGTGCATAGCTTCAAATATTTAGGAGCCATTGTATCAGACAATTGGTCCCGACAGGAAGCCCTCTCCAGGATCGCACAAACAACTGTTGCCCTGACAAGGATGAAACCTATTTGGAAAGACAGGACCACCAGTCTACACTCCAAGGTAAGGTTGCTGCGCTCCCTTGTCATCTCCATCTTCCTATACGCTTGCGAAACATCGACACTAATAGCAGACCTACAACGAAGAATACAAAGCATGGAGATGAGGTGCTACATAAGACTTCTGGGCATTTCCTATACCTAGCACATCACTAACGACGAAGTCCGAAAGACTATCACTCAAGCCATTGGACAACACGATGACATGCTCACAGTGGTGAACAAACGGAAACTCCGATGGTATGCACACGTCACAAGAGCATCAGGCCTTGCAAAAACCATCCTGCAAGGCACGGTGGAAGGAGGCCGAAGAAGAGGGAGACAGAAAAGAGATGGGAGGACAACGTTCGAGAATGGATTGGCTTGAAACTGAGCGATGCCATGAGGGTTGTTGAGGACAGAGAAAGATGGAATACGCTAGTTAAACGATCATCAGTGGTGCCTCAAAGACTTCGCAGATAAGGAATAGGATATGATAGGATAGGCCTCTCTCGTAGCATGTAAAATATTAGCAGCATCCGGTAAAGCATTACGTGGATGCCTCCAGCTAGTAGACAAGGAATTACATGGCTGATTTCTATTGATTGATTGATTGATTGTTGCTTTAGGTCCAGCGGACTCTTCCGAGCCAAATCAGGACCGGACAACCCCCGATCCGCATAAAAGATCTGCCGAAACAACCCTAGTGGGAAAATTGAATGCCCTCCACCGGCCAGTCACTTTACAATAAAGACATCCCACGCAGGGGACGGCTGAGGCTTTACCCCAACTACTCGAACCCCCGGTTACAAAAACAAAATAGAATACAAACATCATTATAAATCATCAACAAAACACATACATATAAAATGCCTATAGTGCTAAATAATAACATCATAGGAAGCCCTAGTGACCACCCGGCAGAAAGCGTCCAACACTCCCAAGCTGATCCAACAGACCTCATACACAAACAAGGAGTCTTGTCCAGGAAGAGTTTTCAAGAAAAAAGGTAGGTCATTGATCTAGCGACGAAGAAGATAGTATAGCAGAGTGATAGGACAGAGCAGGAATGGGAAAGAGTAAATGAGGAAGACAGCGACAGTGGGAATTTAAAGCACTAAATTTCCATAAAGTGGGGATACTATTTATACTGAAAACCCCCGGCACTCCAACGGGGGTACTGTTGCCGCAGTGAATCTGTCTTGCCTACAAAGGAAAGACAGGTTTTCAACTGGGGCTTTCACTTTTCCCTTTATAGGTTTGAACAATCTACAGTGGCAAGATTGCTCATGACCCCAAGGGGTACTGATTTCTATTAATGAACCAGGGGGAGTTTTTCTATATATGGTACTATCGATTTTAGATTGATGGTACCGAGTCTGGTGAAGATAATGTTTGTTTGTTTGTTTATTGTTGTTTTTGTTGTTGTTTTATTTGAAGTTTTTTCACCAAAGTGCTTCTAGACTAAGAACGACGACGACGACGACGACGATGATGATGATGATGATGATGATGATGATGATGATGATGATGATGATGATGATGATGATGATGATGATGATGATAAGGAAGAGGAGATGAAGTAGAAAGAGATGGAAGCGGATAATGATAATATTAATGGCGGTGTTTATGATGACGAGGAGGGGAAGATTGGAGCGTTGTGATAGTGATGATCGGTATGTCAGACTAATTGCTTATTTCCGTGCCCAGTGCGATGGATTTTCCAAAAGTAAGACCATCACGCCAGATATCACTAATCTACTCACAGTGGTGAAGAAACGGAAACTCCGATGGTATGGCCACGTCACCAGATCATCAGGCCTTGCAAAGACCAGTCTGCAAGGCACAGTGCAAGTAGGTAGAAGAAGAGGGAGACCGAAAAAGAGGTGGGAGGACAACATTCGAGAATGGACTGGTTTGCCACTGAGATGAGCGAAGCCATCAGGGCTGCTGAGGACAGAGAAAGAAGGAGTATGCTGTTTAAACGATCATCTGTTGTGCCCCTACGACCTCCGGGTTACGGGACAGGATAGGATAGGATAGGACTCCGACTTGCCGATCTTTATTACTACAACACGTAATTTTTTCTCGTCAAAGTAGTTTTACTTCGAGCTCAATATTTCTCTCAAATCAAGTCTTGCACAGCCTAGACTGAAAAAATTGGACGGGAGAGAGTTTGTTTGGTTTTAAAAAAACAAACAGAAAAAATGACACTTAAAAAATGGGGGTGGGGGGGGGGGGTTGACGACCTCAAAGAGTACGTATACTATAGTGTATTTGTATTATTAATCTTAAGCGTAGAATTTTTCATTTAAACCTGAACCACAGGTGTGTGATGAAAATCCTCGTCAACATTGATACGTGTCGCGCTGCCAACAAATTATTCTGCGCTCTGCTCGTCCTACCGCCCCTTCCACAGAGGGGAAAAAAGCTCCTCTCAATTTGATTCCTTTTGAAAGCCTCTCAATGCTCGGTCATGGATTCGTGTGCAGAAAAGCCCTTATTCAAGTTCTTGCGATGGGTGTTTAGCTTTGAACAAAGACTGGTCCTCGTTACAAAACTTATAGACCTCTATTTCACTGAACAAATCCGCTTTTTGTTTGCAACTTCTTCAGACATTTGCTAAGAAAAAAACACAACACGAGGGTGCACAAACAATGGACATTCACGTAGGTAATACTTTAAAAGTGATGAATCCACACGAGTATAATTATTTGGTTGTTACGAGTGGGACGCGCACGATAGTTGCGAACATTTTTTGTTTGTTTTGTTTTACAAAGTGTGCTTATGTTCGGTGCAGTTGCTAATGTTGATTGTTTGCGTCGGTCGATGTTGTTGTACAGTGTTGAGAACTCTCTGGACTTTGTTTATTAGCCTGTATCGGCCAAAGATTCCAGATCAATCTAGCAACAGCTAATCCTATGTTGTAAATTGGTAGAAAATGCTGTGACTTTAAACAGTGCGTAATTCCGGTGACGAGTTTTAGTTTGATTGGTCATCGATTGCGTCATTCTGGAACATTCTGCATTGTTCAAGATGGATCATAGGTACCGGCGCTGTCTGCTTATCAGTGGTGTGTGATTTTCGGAAAGCGGGTTGCATGCAATTGTTGACGTTTGCTGAATAAAGTTGGAAAACTTTATACGACGACTCCTGCTTTGTTGCTATGTGAACGAGCTGCGCTGCATGAATTAAAAATTCGAGTTAAACAAGATTCAAGCATCGGGGCTGAATCATCCATTGAATGTGTAACATAGGTTGACGCCATGTTTTGTAGTGAGAGCCAGTAACTTTGTGTCAGGGCTAGTTTCGTACAATAAGACCTACTCTCTGCGCACAGGCGTGCTAATGTAAAGTTAACACGAGGTCGAATAAAGGGAGTGTGCAAACTGGATGGTTAGAATTTAGCAACATGGGTGTGTGGGTGTGTGTGTGGGTGTGTGCGGGTGTGTGTGTGTGTGTGTGTGTGTGTGTGTGTGTGTGTGTGTGTATGTGTTGACTAGCAACTATATATTTGCCCTTTTATACAGTTGATCTGTTTTATGATTTTAATCTTTTTATCCTTTTATTGTGATATGCTGTCAATTGGTTCACTATGCTTTTATGTGTGCTTTTGTGTGTGGTGCTGCAGCGTTGACCAAATGCATTCCTTGTGTTTTATTCACTTGGCAATAAATTATCTCTCGACCAGCCTTTGCAACAGCGTTTACATGATTTCTGTTCTGTTTATACAGCTGAGCTCAAAGCCATTCAATTATCTCTGAAACAGGTTTGTCACTCCAAATGATCCTCATTTTTTATCATGTCTAATTCACAGTCAGCACACCAGGCTCTTTCCACGAGAAAGCTATCGCACTCTTTTATGGCAGAGATCCATGACCTCCACACACAACTTGTTTCTGAGGGTAAAAATATAGTTTTTATGTGGGTACCTAGTCACATGGGCTTCCGCGGCAATATTGCAGTGGACAAAGCGGCTAAAGAAGCTCTGCGTCTAGATTTCCCTTCAGAGTTTTTCTAATTTGTTCCAAACTCTGACCTGCTTTGTACGACTGGCTCTTATTGTAAACGGCTGTGGGAGACTAAAAGGTCTAATCAAAGCTCTATTATTCTTAGCCGTTTTTATCAGTCTTTCATAGAAAGCTTGTTGTGTTTTTCATTTGTCTGCTGGTTTAACAGCCTTTCTGTACATGATAAGAACAGTCTGCACTCAATAGTAAATATATGTTCAAAAATAATTGGTGACAGGCAAAGAGACCTGAGTACTTTTTGTGATCAACAAACACTTAGGAGGGCTGTTTCGATTATTTCTATGCCACATCATGCGCTAGCTGAGGAATTTGTTTTGATGCAATCTGGGAGGAGGTTTAAAATGCCACAGTGCAAGACCAATCGGTATTTAAAATCGTTTGTGCCTCATGCAATACAGTTGATGAACAAGAGTAAGAACAATTAATGCATACAACTAAAAGTAAAAACAATTAGCCTGATAATAACTAATCTTAGCTGCTATTTCCTTTAATGAATCTTCTACCTTGTTATTTTTATGCCTGTGTCTGTGGTGAGTGCTGCTGGTGATGTATGCCTGTGTTGGGTAAATGTCTATGAACTGGATGTATGTGTGTGCATGGGCAGTGTGTATGTGAGGATGGTGTCGGGGTGCTGCCGCTGTGTTTTGTGCAAGTTGTTTTGTGCAAGTTGTTATTGTTTGTAGACATCCTCATGTATATCAGATATTGTTGTGATTTTTTTTAAAAACTAGAGAGCACTCATACCCCCATTGTAATTGCCAAATCTGGATAAATAAAGTTGTTTGAATTTGAATTGAATTGAATTGAATTGAAAATTCAGTTACAAATTATTTCAAATTCTTTCAGATTTGTCTGCTCCTATTTAACTTTGTGTTAACTCGCAAAGAAGAAACAGTTTTGGCTCGCCTTCATATTGGGCATACTTATGTCACCCATAGTTCCATTTTAAAAGGATAAGAACCTTTGCTTTGCATGTGACAAATCCTTTTCTGTTCGCCATTTTATGTCTGAATGTGCTGAGCTGGTTGATGAAAGAGAAATATATTTTGGTTCGACACCTTTTTAATCACATTGTTACAGTTTGCAATAGTAAACACCTGTTTTAATTTTTATATGATGTTGGTTTGTTTTATCGCATATATAGGTCATGTCCTTTATATTTTTGGTTAACTTTTATTAGTGAGATTGGTTTTATTTACATCTTTTATTATATTTAAATGTTAGCAGTTTAGTCTGATTTTGCTAAGTTTTGTGTGGTCCTGATTCGGCTCTTGGCAGTCCGCTGGATCCTAAAAAACATTGAATATCTATCTGATATATTATCTTGTATCTTATCTTGTATATGCTCTGGTGCAAGAGGTTAAAACCAGATCAAACCAGTGGAATCACATTTTTTAAAATTCATCATCACACAGGAAACCAGTTAGACCATTGCAGTTTTGATTTATTCAATCTTCACAGCTTCGTGTAGTAGTATTGTCAGCGGTAGTTGTAACCTCTCATTTGATGCCTCTAACATGAAAACAAGGGCAGAGAAATGTTTCGACCTTGACCACCATAAAGCTAAGGGAGGGAATTAAGGGTCATGAAAGCAGCGCGAGAAGATTTGATGACCTCACTCCTGCGCACTTGATCAAACAAATACAGAGGAGAGGCAGGCAAAGAGAGACTTGCATGGATTTTTGTGTGTACAAGGACCATTAACTTTCCATTTTCTCGAAAATTTTATGGCAAAGCTGAAATAATTTCAGGATGAGGATGGCTTTGAAGGAAGCCACGGAGTTTCATACTATGGGAAGAAACGACATCTCTCCCTCTTTCTCTCTCTCCCTCCCTCTCTCCCTGCCTCTCCCTCCATCCATTCTTTATCTCTTTCCATCCCCTCTCTCTCCCCCTTCTCTCTCCCTCCCACCTCTCTCCCTATCTCCTTTCTCTCCATCGCACCTCTCTATCTCCCTCTCCCCCCTCTCTCGATCCCTTTCGCTCTCTCCCTCTCTCTCTTTCTCTCTCCTCCTTAAATCCGTCCCCCACCTCGCTCACAATCGTTTTTTCTGCCAGCTAAAAGAACACCTCAAAATCCCTGTTACACTCTTCCCGTGTGACAGTAATTTGTGTTTCATTGCTGTTGCGACAGGAGAAGGCACGCGATGCGCGCTGTTTGCAAGAGTTAGGTAATTGTAGATTATTGTCGCACGACAAACCTGTAGACAGGACCATCAGTCTACATTCCAAAGTAAGACTGCTGCGATCCCTTGTCATCTCCATCTTCCTATATGCTTGCGAAGCATGGACCCTCACAGCAGATCTCCAACGAAGAATACAAAGCATGGAGATGAGGTGTGCTACAGAAGACTTCTGGGCATTTCCTATACCCGACACATCACCAACGACGAAGTCCGACAGACCATCACACAAGCCATTGGACAACACGATGACCTGCTCACAGTGGTGAAGAAACGGAAACTCCGATGGTATGGCCACGTCACCAGATCATCAGGCCTTGCAAAGACTATTCTGCAAGGCACAGTGCAAGGAGGTAGAAGAAGAGGGAGACCGAAAAAGAGGTGGGAGGACAACATTCGAGAATGGACTGGTTTGACACTGAGCGAAGCCATCGGGGCTACTGAGGACAAAGAAAGATAGAGTATGCTGGGTAAACGATCATCTGTGGTGCCTCTACGACCTCCGGGTTACGGGACAGGATAGGATAGGATAGGATAGGTCGCACGACACCGTAGTGCGTTACATAAAACATATTTACAAAATTTAGATTACCAATGTAACATGCAAAAATACGAAATGTCATAGGTTCATCCAAACATGCAGTTCACAGGAATGAAAATCGGCAATACAGGTGTCATACACGTTTTGTAAAAAGGAAGTGAAGGTCACACAGGAGAACAAATTTGAGAAAGAGCAGAAGACTGGTCAGACGAAAGGCAGAAGGTTGAATAAACACACTCACACACACATACACACACACGCACGCACACATGCGCACACACTCTCTTTTTTTCTATCTCTCTCGCCTTCTCTCTCTCACCCCTGTCTGACCCAGCCTCCCGCCACTCACCCACCCACCCAAATGCCTGGAATTCAAAATGAACCAAAATCTTACCGTCTGAAAGCTTTCTGAAATTCAACGATCGCGAACGGGAAAAATTCGATTTTAATATCAAAAAGCTATTTTCATAAAAATATTGTTTGATTTTAAAAAAAAATATTTTTTTTTGTTTGTTTGTTTTGTTTTTTGTTTTTTTGTGTGTGAAAAAAACTATACAAATCTTACCAGAGGAAATATTTAAAAGGTTAATCTCCTTAAAATACGACTGGAAGCATTAGTCGCAGCACTGTACCAGGCTTTTTTTTTTCTTTTTTTCTTTTTTTAAAGGAAATTAACTTGAATCATCGCACTAAATAGAACTTTCATCCGTTGTTATAAACTACTGTTCAAAATCTAAATGGTACGGTCAAGTGTAATTGGTCATTCCCTTCTCACAATGTAAAAACGGGCTAGATATCCTAGCTACAGTCATCAACTCCAACATTGGTTCCAGTACGAACTACAATTTAAAGGGAGCCACTTTGGCCGTTGAACATTCACAGTGAATGTCACCCAACCGAAAAAAATTAGCTTGCAACAAAAATCAACTCTTTTGAAGGTATAGTTAAGTTTTTAATCAATAAATTCGGTAGTTTTGGTGCCTATTTATAGCCACCGCTACCCACCGCTGTTTAGCTCAAAATATGGTTGTGTCATTTTAGATTGTAGAAGGTATTGGTGTATCGTCAAACAAGGGAAATCACTCCCTGTCAGAACCGAAACTGACAGTTCAAGCTTCAGCGACCCACTTTATTATAGTTTAATGTAATAACAATGCCAATTTTAGGATAAACCCGTTTTGGCCAAAAGTAAACCAAGGCTTGGGATTGAGGCCCTTTAAGTAGTGGCCACAATTGGCTTACGTTTTACGGCTTATGCATCGGGTTATGAGATTTTTCACTGACCGGAATTTTGACGGGTGGTCACACCTTCCAATCAGGGTTGGTGAGGACAGGGAAAGATGGAGTACGCTGGTTAAACGATCATCTGTGGTGCCCCTACGACCTCCGAGTTACGGGATAGGATAGGATAGGAGGATAGGATAGGTCACACGTTATGAGTTTAGTGGCCAAATTTGGCTTACGTTTTACGGCTTATGCATTGGGTCGGAGTTAGTGGCGCCATGTTTATCACAGGCCAGTTCGAATTTATAAACGTGTGTAATTTCACTACAACAAGGTACTTTTTCATGACGGTGTAAAGTACTCTTTCACGACTTGACTATAATGTGAAACAACTTTAATAAGATCGACAGGCAACAGTGAATTCAGTTGCCTTTACTCGCCAAGTCGTGTGTAGACAATCTGCGTTGCGTATAATCATACAAGGGGGAGAAGTTTAGGTTGACCTCTAAACTCGTGACGTCACTCTCTCCTTCTGATTGGTCTTTGTAAGCCCGGCTTACGTATTTTTGCGGTAGAATTCAAACTATCATGAACGAACTTAAAAACCGACTTAGACTTAAGTAGCATGTTTCAGTGAAGCGTTAAGTCTAAGTCGGCTTTTAAGTTCGTTCATGCACGCCAGCCAGCGTGAAATTTTACGTTAAGGTGCGGTCTGACGGGAAGCAAAACAAGAAGCAAAACAGCCAGTAAAACACGAAACATCGTAGTTTTGACTATGTTTATCGTGTGACTAGACCTAAAGCATAACAGCAGCAAAGCGTGAAGCGAAGCAAAGCGGATGCTTTCAGTTTAGAACTTGCTCTAAAATGTTGCTTTGCTGCGCTGAAGCATTTGAATGCCAGCCAATCAGATGAGCCGACGTACGAAAACTAGGTTATCATGTCAGCGATCATGACCGCATCAAAAGCTACTGGGTCATTAGCAAATCTGAAACAAGACGATACGTTTATTCTCCTCGATCCAATTCAAAGCCACGAGGCATTATGGAATGTTAGAAGTCAAAATTACAGAAACCAAACCCCGAAAAAGGCCTCATGGACTTCTTCTGTGAGGGTCAATCTGACGGAAAGGGAGGTAACTGAATGCGCATTGCTTCCACGCAGATTGTTATTATGCAAAACTTCTCATCGTGTGACCGCTTCACAAAGCAAAGCAATTGCTTATAACAGCAGACGCTTTGCTATGTTTACCGCTTTGCGTCTGATCCGTTTCCCGTCAGACCGCACCTTTAGCAAGCACGCAAGGAAATTCATAAGGAATTCATAAGCGTAACACAAGTGTGTCTTGGCACGTGAAGCATGTTCTCTCTACGACCAACAATGTGAGTGACAACCAAGTGAATGCGGCAGACTAGCGGCTATAACCCTGTACGCCGTTGTTTTGTAAACTTCTGATCAATTCGGTATATTAAGGTGAACGTTGTCTAGGGAGAATGGAGGAAAATGAAAGAGAAAAAGAGGTACAGCGAAGTTGTGAGTGGGACTGAGCGGGGTAGGAGATGGGAGAGTATGTCAGTGCTGGACTCCATTCCAAGTTTCAGTATTAGAAGACAGTTAACAGATCCTAATGGCCTGTCTTAATTGGAAGGTTAGTGCCATCGGAAACTGGTTCATAACGACAATCGGTGTGCGTCAAGGATGCCTACTGTCTCCAACACTCTTCAACATCTTCCTAGAGCGCATCATGTCAGATGCCCTTGCAGATCACGAAGGCACCGTCAGCATAGGGGGTAGAGCAATCTCCAACCTTCGTTTTGCGGATGACATTGATGAATTGGCTGGAGAGGAACAAGAACTTGAACAGCTGGTACAGAGGCTTGACACCACCTCCAGAGCCTATGGAATGGAAAATAAGTGCAGAGAAGACCAAAATAATGACCAACAACGCCAATGGCATCAACACGGACATCAAAGTCCAAGGCCAATCCCTCAATACAGTGCATAGCTTTAAATGTTTAGGAGCCATTGTATCAGACAATGGGTCCCGGCAGGAAGTCCTCTCCAGGATCGCACAAACAACTGCTGCCCTGGCAAGGTTGAAGCCCATTTGGAAAGACAAGAACATCAGGTTCAAGAATTTAGGTTCGGGATTTGAGAACCTCGAAAGAAAATGTTCGTGAACTTCCAGTACCTTCCAATTAGGACAGGCCATAAGAAATTCTCCAGCCGCTCAAAAGGGTACTCTTGTTTCTCCAACGGAATCGCAGGTCCTTTGTCACGGTAAAACTCTCCTCCTCCTCCTCCTCCATCTCCTCCTCCTCCTCCTCTTCTTCTTCTTCTTCTTCTTCTTCTTCTTCTTCTTCTTTCCTTCCTATTCCACCTTACCTTTTTGCTCATCTTTCACCTCTATTTTGTGAGGAGAGAACGACAGGACTACCGTACTATTTTTTTCTTCAGTTAAAATGCGCGAGCGCTCATTTAACATAAGACATGGGAACACGTAAGATTAAGAATCAGGCAATGGCCATTATCGGTACTATGGTCACTGAAAGTTGAAATCAGAGATTAGCACTTGCGTTCTAATACTGTAAGGATCACAATACTTCTCTCAGCTCACCGAGGGTTTTCTACGGTTGCTCCGGTTTCTTTCCTCCCTTCGTGCAAATGCAAGTAAGCTACTATTGGCAAAAGTGATAAATGCTCAATAGAGTTACTTTTCAAACATCCTATACAACTTCAAAATGTGCGTCTTTGTTCCGTACTGTTACGCTTGAGTCGCGCACGATAGATCCAAGCTTTTGTTTTGCAAAGCATGCAATAGCAGAGTGTATTTACCTTTGATTTGATTTTGCGTTGTTGCTAGAAGAAGCTTTGTATAATGTTGATAATTTTCGTCGGTCGATATTGTTGAGAATTTTCTAGAATTGTTTACTATCGACCGAAGATTCGCGATAAATCTAGTGATAGCTGGGCGATTCTTCTATCCTAAAAAAGGTTATATGACGTAAGACAGGGCATAGTTCCGGTGACGGTTTTATTGCGTCATGCTGGCATGTTCGGACCTTTTCTCGATTGCAGGGAGACTATAATTATAAGTAACGCGCTGTCTGCTTGTTTGTGGGGCCGGGTAGCTCAGTTGGTAAGAGCGTCTTGCTAGTAACCGAAAGGTCGCTGGTTCGAATCCCGGATTGGTCAACGTGTGATCATATTATTTTCCCCTTTACCAACAACTGGCCCGCTGGTGTCAGTATAAATCGGTCCAGTAGTCACCTATATGCGAAAGTGTCGTGTGACTATAATCTACAAACAACAACAATCTGCTTGTGTGAGAGTCATTGATAGAGATTAGTGATGATTTTTGATGATGATCTTTGAAGTGATTTTTGGAAAGTATGCAGTTGTTAATGTATGCTGAATAAAGTTGGAAAACTTGGATTTCTGGATAAAATTAGAAATGCGGGAATGTTGAGCTTAGTTTCATTTTCTTTGCCACTCTCTCTTCTCTTTCCTTTTCCCAGTTTGTTCGGCACGCTTTCGGGAAATGCGGAAATATCTCTCAGTCGTGTTGAAATCTTTTTCAATGAGGCTAGACGTCCGCTTGGTTAGTTTTCAATGGCTACTCTATATCACACAACGACACTTACGTTTCGGTATCGGTATTTTTCTATGTAGCTATCGTTCTCGTGGTTACTCCAGCTTCTGCTCTCTCTCTCTCTCTCTCTCTCTCTCTCTCTCTCTCTCTCTCTCTCTCTCTCTCCCCCAGTAATTATGGAAGAAGAAACAGAAGAAGAAGACATACTTATGCACACTTTAATTCGCGTGCATACGCATAGACACACTGAAACGTTCATTTACCCGCAATACATCTAAAGGCAAGGGTGTTCCTGTAACCTGTGGGTCGTTGGGAAAAATCCAGAGGCGTTTAAGACCTTCCTTTTCTCTGGGCCAGCGTATTGAGGATGGTGTCCATCTCCTCTCCTTCGCTGTTTCACCTTCCCCGGTTCTCAGCACATCCAGGTACTCACTCATTCACAGCTGGACGGACTGGAGCGTATTGTGCTCTTGTTTCAGACAGACAGAGGGACAACCTAACAGACAACTTAACAGACAACTTAACAGACAGGAAAACTAACAGGCAAACAGAAACACTAACAGACAAAAGAGAACAAGAAAAAAGCTAACAGACAGAAAAGCAGAAACACTGCGACTGAAATTGCAAGACACAAAACGTTTCAAATAACACCGTTTTTTCCGTTTAATTAAAATCGGGAATTAAGCAAACGGGTCTTTTCAAGCGGAAGAATCAAAAGGCTTGCACCATTGCTCTCGGCGTTCAAGTTACTCTCAACCCTAGAGGGAAATGGAGGAGAGAAAATAAAAACAACCAACAACCACCCACCACTTTAAAAATGTCCACTTCCCGATAAGAGTCATTTTATATGTTAGTAGGTGGTTGTAGTGTTGGTACATTTTAATATTATGGTTCAACTTTAAATTGTTAGAATTACGTCGCCACGAGGCCAGCCCATTTTTACAATTTTGGTGTGTCTGCTATATAATATGCGATTTATGAATCTAAGCGTCGTGTCCGAGCGTTGTAAAAAGTGTTTTGCTATAAGCATGATTTACTCCCCTCAGAATACGCAGGTGCACAACAACAAAAGACAACTCCGTATATTTATGCCTATTGTGACCTTATAGGGGAGTCCTTTTTAAAGTCACAGTGTTCGCGTGGTAGGGCTTCATTTTCCCCGACGGCCTGTGAATGTGTTTTTTTACGCTTATATAGAAGAGATTTCCTTCGGAATATCCTATCCTATCCCGTACCTCAAAGGTCGTAGGGGCACCACAGGTGATCGCTTAACCAGCATACTCCCTCTGTCCTCAGCAACCCTCATGGCTTCGCTCAGTGTCAAGTCAGTCTATTCTCGAATGTTGTCCTCCCACCTCTTTTTTTTAATCTCCATATTCTTCTGCCTCCTTGCACCGTGCTTTGCAGGATGGTCTTTGCAAAGCCTGATGCTCTGGTGACGTGGCCATACCATCGGAGTTTTCGTTTTTTCACCACTGCGAGCATGTCATCGTGTTGTCTTGTGTGATGGTCTGTCTGACTTCGTTGTTGGTGATGGGCTGGGTATAGAAAATACCCAGAAGTCTTCTGTAGCATTTCATCTCCATGCTTTGTATTCTTCGTTGTAGATCTGCTGTGAGGGTCCATGTTTCGCAAGCCTATAGGAAGATGAAGATGACAAGGGAGATGACAATGACTCCTAACTATTTGAAGCTATGCACTGTGTTGAGGGATTGTACTTGGACTTTGATGTCCGTGTTGATGCCTTTGGTGTGGTCGGTCATCATTTTGGTCTTCTCTGCACTTATTTCCATTCCATAGGCTCTGGAGGGGGTGTCAAGCCTCTGTACCAGCTGTTCTTGTTTCTCTTCAGCCAGATAGAATAGAATAGACTTTCAGAATGGACGATGATAATGATACTACTACTACTACTACTACTACTACTACTAATAATAAATAATAATAATAATAATAATAATAATAATAATAATAATAATATTATTATTATTATTATTATTATTATTATTATTATTATTATTATTATTATTATTATTATTATTATTATTATTATTATTAAGTAAACGTGTACAGCGTCTTGATACCCCAATAAGAATGGGTTTGCTACGTTTCACAAAGCATTATCTTTACAATACTATCTAGATGGCCTGTTTCCCCCAAGGAAGCGATTTAGTGAAACGCATTCATAGAGAATCCTTTAATGTGTCAATGTGTTATCTCCTTCAACCTTTTCGTTTTTAGGTGTTTTTTTTGTTTGTTTTAACTAGTGTTTCTACTGTCTTGTGTATCAGTTGTTGGTGTCTGTTTTTTTTTTTTTGTTTTGTTTTTTTTGGTTTTTTTTATAATTGCCTTAGACTTACTTTAAAAGTTTGCATGATTTTCCTCTGCCCTGTGAGTTCGGGCACTAAATAGAATAGACCCCAACGTTTCCCGGCGTGTCTTACGAGGCGACTAACGGTATCACTGGGCGAAAGTCTTCTACACAGAAGTCACCGGCCAGGGCTGAGGAACCTCACGTTACTATATATTCAACGACCACCTGCTCGGGTCAAGGCCAGCCACGCTGTACTCGTGGATTTCGGCTGTGGCCAAAAGCCTGGAGAGGATTGTGTCCCACCAAGTCTTTGTTGCCCAATACCCTAGGATGAAAAGATCTGTGGTGCCCCAACGACTTTAGAGTTACGGGATAGGATAGGATGGTCTTCCTGGTTCTGTGTTTCTGTGTTATTGTGATAATTTATGCGATTTAATTATTTTAATCTGTTTGTGTATGTTTGTGTGTGTGTGTGTGTGGGGGGGGGGGGGTGTGGGTGTGTGCGCGTGTGTGTTTGGGGTGAGTTACAGGGGAGGTGTACAAGATTATTAATCTGTTCAATTTTTTTGCATTGTTGGGAAGAAAAAATAATATTGGACTGTATGCAATCATTGTTTAAAAATGCCACAAATAAATTAATATGGACAGGATGCAGCATGAAAGAAATCAGTATTATTGTCTTCATTATATTAAAGATAGAATTGGTTTGTGGGTGACATTTGAGGAAAATAAAATCGGTGATAAAAGCATCATCATCACCATCGTCATCACCATCATCATCACCATCGTCGTCGTTGTCATCATCATCATCATTGTCGTCATCGTCATCGTCTTCGTCGTTGTCGTCGTGTCGTCAACAATAACATTTGCGTCATCGTTATCATGTCACCAGCAACAATAAAGCAACATCAGCAACAACAAAACAACAACAGCATTATTAGCGATGTTATGAGCATCATCATCATCATCATCATCATCATCATCATCATCATCATCATCATCATCACCATCATCACCACACCCATTGCACCAAGGTATCAGCGCACTCAAGATACACCTCTAATCTTCGCTGCGTAGCGTGAACAGGATATATCGTAATATCGCCAAGATAATAACTTGAGTCCGCTATGAGCGGAGGAGGCTACCTGCGAAATCACGGAAAAAGCGCAATTTCACTGTAAATATATACAGAATGTTGCTCTACAACATTCCGCTCTTTCCGTCTCAAAAACCCAATTGCCTTGTTGGATTCTTAAATTGCATGAAACCAAGTGAGGACACTATCCGGCGTCAACAAACGGTTCAAAAACATTCTCAAACGGTTCGTAAAAGACAGTTAACCTAGAAACTAATACAGTTTGACCTAATTCGTCCCCTAGTGGAGACGAAACTTACATTTTTCTATTTTCATGAGTTCACTGCAGTCAAATTGCGCTTTTCCCGTGATTTCGCATGTAGCCTCGTCCGCTCATAGCGGACTCAAGTTATTAACTTGGCGATATTACGATATATCCTGTTCACGCTACTCAGCGGTACTTTCAACTGTATCTTGAAAGCGCTGGTAGCCATGCGCATTACCTCATCACCACCACCATCATCATCATCATCATCATCATCATCATCATCATCATCATCATCATCATCATCATCACCACCACCATCATCATCATCATCATCATCATCACCATCACCATCATCATCATCATCATCATCATCATCATCATCACCACCACCATCATCATCATCATCATCATCATCATCATCACCATCATCATCACCACCACCATCATCATCATCATCATCATCATCATCACCACCATCATCATCATCATCATCATCATCACCATCATCATCATCATCACCATCATCATCATCATCATCATCATCACCATCATCACCACCACCATCATCATCATCATCATCACCATCATCATCATCATCATCATCATCATCATCATCATCATCACCATCATCATCATCACCATCATCATCATCATCATCATCATCACCATCATCACCATCATCATCATCATCATCATCATCATCATCATCATCATCATCATCACCATCATCATCATCACAATCATCATCACCACCATCATCATCATCACCATCATCATCATCATCATCATCATCATCATCATCACCATCATCATCATCACCATCATCATCATCATCATCATCATCATCATAGCTTTAGCTCCTTTGGATGAGAATATAAACTGAGTGTTAGGTTTAAGACTGGCACAATAGATCCGATCGTTTTGTTTTGCAAAGCATGCAATAACAAAGTGTATTTACCTTTGATTTGATTTTGTGTTGTTGTTAGAAGAAACTTGGTATAATGCTGGTAATTTTCGTCGGTCGATATTATAAGAGAATTTTCTAGAATTACTTGTTTACTATCAATCGAAGCATCTAGATACATGTATTGATAGCGAATAGATTCTTTTAACCTAAATAAGGTTATATGACGTAAGACAGTGCATAGTTCCGGTGACGAGTGTTATTTTGATTGGATGTTATTGCGTCATGCTGGAATGTTCGAACTTTTTCTCGATTATAGAGAGACTATATAAGTCACGAGCTGTCTAAATGTAAAAAGAGAAGTGAAAAAGTGATTGATAGAGATTTGTAATGATTGTATGCAGTTGTTGATGTATGCTGAATACAGTTGGAAAACTTCATACGACGACTCCTGCCTTGTTGCTGAGTGAACAGGTTGCGTGGATAAACGAATCTGAGTTACATTTATCAAGATTCAAGCATCGGGGCGGAATTAACTATTGATAAAATAACAACCCTGTAACACTGAGATCTCTCTCTCTCTCTCTCTCTCTCTCTCTCTCTCTCTCTCTCTCTCTCTCTCTCTCTTTCTCTCTCTCTCTCTCTCTCCATCATACGGACTTTTAAGATCCCGAAGCTCATGTGCTAGGAGACATGTCGGCGACACAAACACACGCGGTTGCCCAGGATAGTGCTCAGTCGTATGGGCGTCAGGCAATGCGTCCAAAGGCTGCAGGTGGGCGCCTCATGCAGCTTGAGATGGAACCTGCATCGGCCATCGCCTTAAGCAACTCTTGAGCTGGAAAAGCGCTTTATAACAACGATGAAATAAAAATTTTAAAAACAAGCAAAGAATCAAAACAAAACTAAAAAAACTTCATTTATATAGTAGTATGTTTGTGTGCGTGTGTTGTGCCATGAATGTGGTTGTATGCGTGCGTGCATTGTTATTTCTGTGTATGTGTGTGTGGGTGTGTGGGTGTATTACTGTTAGTGTTTAAATATTTCGGTACAGATAATGGCGATAACAAATATAACAGTAAGAGATTGCTTTCCGTATTCATATCCTATCCTATCCCGTAACTCGGATGTCGTAGGGGCACCACAGATGATCGTTTAACGAGCGTACTCCATCTTTCCCTGTCCTCAGCAACCCTGATGGTTTCGCTCAGTGTCAAACCAGTCCATTCTCGAATATTGTCCTCCCACCTCTTTTTCGGTCTCCCTCTTCTTCTACCTCCTTGCACAGTGCCTTGCTGGACGGTCTTTGCAAGACCCGATGATCTGGTGACGTGGCCATACCATCGGAGTTTTCGTTTTTTCACCACTGTGAGCAGGTCATCGTGTTGTCCAATGGCTTGTGTGATGGTCTGTCGGGCTTCTGCTCTGGAGGTGGTGACAAGCCTCTGTACCAGCTGCTCAAGTTCTTTTCCCTCTCCGGCCAATCCATCAATGCCATCTAAAAAACGAAGGTTGGAGATTGCTCTTCCCCCAATGTTGACTGTGCCTTCGTGATCTGCAAGGGCATCTGATATGATCGTGTTGGATCAGTGATATATAATAACGATGATGCTGAACGTCAGTCAGGGACTTTAATGGTGCTGTACTTTATTGCGTTACGATGAAGATCAATGTTCAAAATGCTTGTCGAGGTCCCGGGTAAAGCACGTTTCACATTGCTCTAACCCGTTTTAACGCACAGACTAGTAACAATAATTGTAAGTGGACACAGACGAGGCCGTTGGTCAAGAGTGTATCCTCATGATCATGGTCACTGACCTTAATGTGTTATTTCTATTTACAACTTTTAATAAAAGCAGTGCGAGTGTGTTTATGACCTTGTTTTTCTTGTTTCTACGTGCGCCTGGGTGGCTTATTTCCATTACAATACAAACACAGGCGCTAAAAACATCGAGTTACCGATGAGTGACACAACGCTATAGCAACATGTGTTGGGGAGGGATGAAAGGGGTGGAGGGGTGGTAGTGTGCTGTGGCTTTTTTTTCAATATGGCCGCTTCTGGGCTTGTTGTATCGGTTGGCGGCTTAATGACTGTCTAGAAGGAGTAAGCCCTTTGCTAGACTCGCGAGGTGGCGTTATCGAGAAGCGGAACGTCTTGATAAGCTGCGTACTGAGAGCTCTCACCTCAAGCCTGCCAGCGCTTTTTCAAAATCAACGATGTGCATTACTCGTATTAAACTCTTCAGTGATCATATCACTATGTAGCGTCATAGTTTTAAGTAAGGGATGGATGAAGGAGAGAGGGGGGGAGATAACCTGAAACTCATTTTTAAAAAAAAAAGTCGCCTTGTAATAAAATTTAAAAAAAAGAAATGAAATAGAATCTCCTGCTTCTTGCAATTAGGACTGAGCCCGAGTTCCTAGATGCACGATTTTGCGCGACTTACACACGAAGGCCCGGTCTCAGTGGCCGATGGACACAAAACGTATGCAAAAAGGACACAGCGGACGAGCAAAATTTCGGGGGTAGCTCCATCCGGTTTCATCCGCTCCAAAAATGGACAAAATTGGCGAACATTTGCGAAAACAGAAGGGAAAATAACGGAAGTGGGTAGTATGTGGCGGGGATGCTAAACGGATGTTCATAGGATGCCTAGAGGATGAAAGTGGATGACAGCTCCGAAGGGGTAACCGGGGATAATGGCGAAGCAGACGCATTGCGGAAAGAGCGGATGCATAGCGGATGATGCGGATGCATCATGTACGCCTAACGGAAACAAAGGGGATGCCGCCCGGATGAATATCAGATACAAACCGTTCACTGCGCATGAATTGCGTCAGCTCCGTGGTTATAAAAGAATGCAACACGCACGCAGTCAGCATACAGCGGAAAGACGTGCTGGCGGCTACATCAATATAATTTATCAAAACCATGGTGCGTTAGTCAGGCAAGAAACAGAAGTCCCTGCCTACTCGTTCAAGCCCTGTCAAGGTGAAAAAGGCCAGAACCAGAACCCCACCCCCTGACACTGACTCTGATGGTGAAGCTGCTGCTGCTGTGGTGGACCAGCCCCAAAGCCTTCAAGTCCCTCAAAGCCCTGCTGCTGAAGTCCTTTTGTTCAAGAACCTGAAGGCCCTGATGCTCAAGCCCGAGAAGGCTCTGAACAAGGTACTGAAGGCCCTGATGTTCAAGCCCATGAAGGCCACGCTGAAGCCCCTGAAGGCACTGAACAAGCTCCAGTGAGAGGGATGAAGAGGCAAGGGAAGACGTAGGGAGAGAGGAAACAGTACACTGTTTCCGAAGAGCATGAGGACGATGAGCTGGAATGGCTGAGGGAGAACGAGTACCTTTGGAGAAAGGGCCACAGACTGTATCGGGACACCAAGAAGAAACAGGCAGTTTGGAGAGATAAGGCAGAGAGCCTGGGGTACACTGCAGAAGTACTTCAAGGATGGTGAAAGCACATGCACTCCTGGTATGGGAAGTTATACCTCAAGAAATCTGGGCAGGCCGCCGGCAAGCTCACTGACCGGGAGAAGTACGTCTTGGCCAAATGCAGTTTTCCTGGAGGGTGAGATCCGCCACCGAGGAGCAGCCCCGCTGAGACCCCTCTCCCTCAGCCAGCCCACAGACAGCCAGGCATCTTCAAGTCAGGCGCCACCTGCCCTGTCCAGACTGGTGTCTTCAGAGGGCCCACCAGCAGAGACCCCCTCGACAGTTGAGGATGCTGTAGAGGCTGACGCCCTGCTCTCACAAATGGAGGAACAAGCGGCAGCCACCATAGGCCAAGCAACCCACACCTCCGGCTCCATCACCAGCTCCAGAGGACGCAGGCAGAGAGCCAGACTGGAGGGCCAGGACGACAGTGTGCTGCTGGAGATCAGGGACACAATGAAGACCAGCACAGAACTTCTCTCTCAACTGGTCGACTTAGACAGGACATCCTCGACCCGGAAGCCCTTTATCACCTACGTAAGCCAGACCCTGAGGGACCTGCCCGAGGCCGAATACCAGATGATGAAGAAGAACATCACAGCACTTCTCCATAACACTCAAGGCTCTACTCAAGCGCGTCCTCTCCAGTCCTGGTCTGCACCCCAGGTGACGTCACAGCCCATCCACGGCTTTCAACAGCTCCATGTCCCCGTTCCCTTGTTGACGGTCGACAAGTCTGTTCTGCAACACTGAGTATCGGGTGCGCATGAGATTGTGCAGGATGCAGCAAGCTTCCACGATTCTCCTCACAGTCTCTGGGTCATGCTGCATGGTGGTGAGAAGTATCTGGAACCTGTTGGCCAGGATGCCGAAGGCGTTCCCCACCACCCGTCTTGCCCTGGACAGCCTATAATTGAAGATCCTCTCTTCACGGGTGAGGTGTCTTGAACTGTACGGCTTCATGAGGTAGGTTCTGAAAGCGAACGCGTCATCACCAACTATGAAGTAGGGCACATCTTGTGTGTCATTGGGAAGAGGGTCTGGGCCTAGAAACCCCATGATGAGGTTGCGTTCCAGCCCATCTTTGAGGTCACTTGCGTTGTATATCTGGGCATCTGAAGCTGACCCGTTGCCTGAAACATCGATGTAGATGAACTTGTAGTCAGCATCAACCATGACAAAGAGGATGATGCTAAAGAAGCCCTTGTAGTTGTAATAGGTGGAGCCTGAGTTGGCTGGTGCTTTGCAGTCCACGTGCTTTCCATCTATGGCCCCAACGGTGTGGGGAAAATTCCACCTCAGATACCAATCTTCTGCAAGTTGTCTCCAGCCTTGTTCAGTGGTGGGGCACCCGAGGAGCTCGTCCTCGTATTCTTCAATGATGGTCTGTACAACTTCTCTCACGACATTGCTGATGCTGTTGTGTGGCACCCTCAAAGCATACTGCATGTTTCTGTATGTGGTTCCAGAGGCTAGGTGCCGCAGAGTCAGTGCCACCTTCAGTCCAGGGTCCAGGTTGGGACGGAAGTTGATGCTTGGCTTGGTCAACCTGGGTCTCAGACGCTCTACAAGTTTGTCAAACATGGCTGGTGGCATCCTCATGAAGTGATGGAATGCACGAGGGTCTTCACTCCTCAACTCCACCATCAACTGGTGATACAGTCCAAACTCTATTCTTCTCTCGATCCATCCTCGGACCCACACAGCTTTTTGACGTCTTCTTCTTCTCCTTCTCCTTCTGTCTAAAACTTGAGACAGTCTGAACAGGTTGTGGTTCTGCTGTTGAATGAGCGCAGCTATCAGATGGACTCTTTGATCATCCATGGTGGAAAACAATGGATGATGCTGAAGACCAAGACCGAGGGTGATGAGGTCTGTACACCACAGCTGCTCGACCCATATTGAGATCCAGATGATTTCTCCTCCATTTTATACAAAATATCGGGAGTCCGCAAATTGTCCTTCTACATACTCTGGACATCCTAAATATACGAGATACATCCCAGATACAAACGTTGTGTCTGTTTAGAATACTTTATATGCGAGATGCATACGCTTACATCCTTTCTATTTCCGTGCTACTAACAATGTATAGACGTTCCATGTACCTTATCTTTCCTTTCTCTTTCCGTTTTCACCTGCAGCGGATGCGAGTCGCGAGGATCCCCAGATGATGCAGAGAGGATACAGCGGACGTTTAACGGATGTTTACGAACATAGTACGTTTGCTGCTCGTATGTGTCGCGGATTTACATCGTACGTTCATCCGTTCTAAAAGTTTTGTGCAGCTCAAAACATTTTGCGCGGATGAAATCACAGTGGACGGATGCTCAATGGAAGGAGCGTATGAAACGCGAATGCGATGAGTACACAACGGATGCATAGCGGTTTCCAACGGATGGCAAGATTATTTTTACGTTTTACATCCTCTTTGCATCCGCAAGTGCACTGTGACCGGGGCTTAACCCATACTTCGTTTTTATGTGTCGGGGCAATGACCCCCGTCATGTGCGGCTTGTGCGTGCGTGCGTGACGGGGCAAGCAAGAAGCAGATTAGTTCTAGAACCTCCAGTGGACAATGGATATAACAGAGAAATAGCCTGTGGCCAAGAAGGACCCGAACGCCCCGTAGCTGGGTGACGTCCGAGTCTTCTGTGGACACTGATTAATGGACAGAATAATGGAACACACTGGCCCTTTCCGCCATGTTGTAAGGGGCGCTACTAACTGACCCCGTCACACTCCATCATCTAAAGTATAAGGGCCCCTCCCCCCCCCAATAATCCCTCTCCTTTGTAGAACGTAACTAGCGCATTTCCAAGCTAAAGGAAGTGCTGCCATCATGTCTGGACTCAACATATCAAGGCTACCATAGGTTCGCTAAGCAGGTTCTTGCAAATGAGGGGGTTACATTACCAAGTGCGACATTGTTGTTTATGTACTGACCTGTTAACAAACCTGGCGACTGTTGTGTTAACGGTTACATTTATTTATTTCATTTACTACAGGCAATTTATTATAGCGCATATATCTAACAGCGCTACGCGGGTAAAAGGCTATGGCGTCCCAGTAATCTTTCGCTCGCGGAGAGAGACGTATGGATTCTCCCTTTCATCTGAGACAGCTTTAAAAAAAATCCTCTATAATCACGGCTTTGAACTTAACATAAAAGGTTCCACAGAGTCAAGTACTCTCTCTCTCTCTCTCTCTCTCTCTCTCTCTCTCTCTCTCTCTCTCTCTCTCTCTCTCTCTCTCTCTCTCTCTTACTCTCACTTTCACCACTCCTCAAAAAAAGTAAATGGGCCCATGACCAACGTAATGATGTAATAAAGATGTATCGTCGTATTGTATTGAATTGTCTCGTCTCGTCTCCTCTCGTCTCGTCTCCTCTCTCGCTCTCTCTCTCCCTCCCTCCACTCCCTCTGTCCTTCTCGAAGAAGAAGAAGAAGAAGAAGAAGAAGAAGAAGAAGAAGAAGAAGAAGAAGAAGAAGAAGAAAATTCATTAAAATATCTGATTGAGAAGATGCGTCATTACAGCCCCCAGAGAAAATGTCTGCCGTGATTTGACAAAACCGAGTAAGTCCACCTAAGGTCGAAAATGAGTTTTTTGCGCCATCAAACTTGCAAGAGAATGACGCATCTTACCTGTAAAAATCAAATCCGAACTATGTTTAGATTTGGAGATATCATAGAGTAAGTCCTTGTTAAAAAAATTTTAAGTGGGGGAATAAACTGATAAAACCAAGCAAGTCCCCTGCGATTTTGTTTCGGCGATCCTCTGGCTGATGCTCGAGTTGGCATGATGACGTCATCTTCTACAATAACCTGACAAATAAAAGTAAGTCCTCCCGACCAATGAGAAAGCGCCTTATGATAAAGTGGACCAGTGAGAATCCATGTTATTGCTGCTGTGCAATATTATTTTCCTGTGAAAAAGATGACGAAATTTCAGTCAGCAAATGACGTGTTCGGCTTTTTGAAAAAGAGTTTTCTTCATGTACTTTCCTGCCCACCATGAAGGATCCTGTAGATCTTCCGCCTACGCGGCAACTTCAACAAGGTGTGGAAACAAACAAACTATCCTTTCCTATCCTATCCTATCCTTCCCGTAACCCTGAGGTCGTAGGGGCACCACAGATGATCGTTTAACCAGCATACTCCATCTCTCTCTGTCCTCAGCAGCCCTGATGGCTTCGCTCAGTGTCAAACCAGTCCATTCTCGGATGTTGTCCTCCCACCTCTTTTTCGGTCTCCCTTTTCTTCTACCTCCTTGCACTGTGCCTTGCAGAATAGTCTTTGCAAGGCCTGATGATCTGGTGACGTGGCCATACCATCGGAGTTTCCGTTTCTTCACCACTGTGAGCAGGACATCGTGTTGTCCAATGGCTTGTGTGATGGTCTGTCGGACTTCGTCGTTGGTGATGTGTTGGGTATAGGAAATGCCCAGAGCTCTTCTGTAGCACCTCATCTCCATGCTTTGTATTCTTCGTTGTAGATCTGCTGTGAAGGCCCATGCTTCGCAAGCATATAGGAAGATGGAGATGACAAGGGAGCGCAGCAGTGTTACTTTGGAATGTAGAATGATGGTCCTGTCTTTCCAAATGGCTTCAACCTTGTCAGGGCAGCAGTTGTTTGTGCGATCCTGTAGAGGACTTCCTGTCGGTACCCATTGTCTGATACAATGGCTCCTAAATATTTGAAGCTATGCACTGTGTTGAGGGATTGGCCTTTGACATTGATGTCCGTGTTGATGCCATTGGTGTTGTTGGTCATCATTTTGGTCTTCTCTGCACTTATTTCCATTCCATAAGCTTTGGAGGTGGTGTCAAGCCTCTGTACCAGCTGTTCAAGTTCTTGTTCCTCTCCAGCCAATCCATCAATGTCATCCGCAAAACGAAGATTGGAGATTGCTCTACCCCCTATGTTGACTGTGCATTCGTGATCTGCAAGAGCATCTGACATGATGCGCTCTAGGAAGATGTTAAAGGGTGTTGGAGAGAGTAGGCATCCTTGACGCACACCGATTGTTGTTCTGAACCAGTTCCCGATGGCGCTGTTGTGGAGGACTGCACTGCACTGGTAGCCTTGTCATACAGGTTTTTGATGACTTCAATAATTTTAGGTCTGATGTACGCTTTCATTGTTGCCCATAGAGCTGCATGCCAGACTCGGTCAAACGTTTTCTTGAAGTCTATGAACACATGATATAGATGTTGTTGGTGCTGTAGGTATTTCTCACAGATTATTCTGAGGTTGAAAATCTGTTCAGTGGTACTTCGCCCTGCCCTGAATCCTGCTTGTTCTTCAGCTATGATTTGTTCAGCTTGGGGTTTCAACCTGTTGAGTATTATTTTCAGGAGGACCTTGCTGGGATGGCTGATGAGGCTGATGGTGCGGTAATTTTCACACTCCTGAAGGTTACCTTTTTTGGAAGAGTGATGACAAGCGACTGGGCCCATGGTATAGGCCACTCTCCACTCTGCCAGATCTTGTTACAGATAATGGTGAGGGCATCAATCATCGCTTCTCCTCCTGCTTGTAGCAGTTCCGCGGGTATGTTGTCCACTCCCTTTGACTTCCCTTTCTTTAGCGATTGCACTGCTGCCTCAACTTCTCCCCGGAGAATTGGGAGGAATTCTTCTTCTCTGTTCTCGGGACATGCTAGAACTGATGGGTCTCCATTTGGTGTATGGTTGTAAAGGTCAGAGCAGTACTCTGTCCATCTGTCCAAGACTTCTTGTTCTTCTGTAAGGCATATGCCAGACTTGCTGTGGATCGTGGAGACTTTGGGCTGTTTGACACTTGTCATCCGCTTTACAGTCTGGTAGGCCTTCTTGCTGTTGTTCTTTTTCAGACTGTTCTCTATTTCCTGGCATTGATCTTCTATCCAGTTCTCCTTTGCTGTGCGCATGCCTTTTCGGATGTCATTGTTGATTTGTCGGTAGACATCAGCTCCCTGTGAGGTGTTCTTCTTCTTTTTCTTTTTTAATCTCTCTTCGTTTATCACACAGATCCAAAAGTTCAGGTGTGATCCACGTCTTTTTCTTTGGTCGGTGCTTGCCAAGGATCTCAGTGGCGGCATCTGCCTCAGCTGAGTTGAAGGTGGTGGTCAAGGTGTTGACATCTACTTCACCAGCCCCCAAAATGAGCAGTGGTGCAAATTTCCCTTCAATTGTGACCTGAAATAGTTCTGCCACCTCCGGGTCTTGCAGTTTGTCCAGGTCGAACTTCAGACTAGTGCAGTATTTACTCTCTTCAAGTGGAGCCGGAAAGACATCATCAAGAGATCGTGGTCACTTCCGATGTCTGACCTGGAAAAATGCGTGTCCTGCCAATGTTGATGCTTGATCTGAAGCGTTTCGTGACCATGATGTAGTCTATTTGGTTGTGATGCTCCCCCCCCCCCCCCCCCTCCGGGACTGTGCCATGTCCATCGTCTGGAGTTTTTGTGGAGATCAAGCGTGTTTGCCAGTACCAGATTGTTGTATCTGGCAAACTCCAAGAATCTCAGACCCCTGTCATTTGTCTCGTTGTTGCAGTGGGGTCCACATGTGTCTCCCCAGTTGTGGTGCGCATCTTGGCCAACCTTGGCATTCCAGTCGCCTTGCACTATGACTATGTCCTTCTTCGGCACTTGGTCAAGGACCGCCTGTAGATTTTCATAAAAATCCTCCACTTCGCTGTCGTCATAGTCTGATGTTGGGGCATAGGTCTGGATGATGGTGATGTTGAAATGGGCTGCTCTCAGGCGGATGGTAATGAGTCTTCTGGAGACTGGGCGGCAACCCATGACAGTGGCTAGAATGTTCTTGTGGACCAAGAATCCAACGCCGTGTTCGTGCCTGTCATCTCTACCGCTGAAATAGAGCTTGTGGCCTTTGTCGGTCGTTGTTTCACCTAGGCCTTTCCAGCGCAGTTCGCTAATGCCTAGAACGTTCCATCGATAGTGGTCCAACTCGTGGGCCAGTTCTTCTAAGTTTCCTTCCGCAGTTAGGGTCCTGACATTCCAGGTTCCTATGACGATGTTGTTTCTCGTGCGGATCTTGCTAAATTGTCCATCAGTAGCATACTTAACACCTCCGTCCTGGTGGCCAACGGAAGGCGCGGTCCTTGAGCCGGGCGACGACCAATCCGATATGGAATTAGTGGATAGTGTCATCATGCATGTAGTGTGTCTTGGGCAAAAAAGGACCTGGCGGTGCCCAATCCTCTCCAGGCTGTTGGCCAAAGCCGAAATCCACGAATACAGTGTGGCTCGCCTTGGCCCCGAGCACGTGGTCCTTGGACCTGTATCAACGTGAGGTTTATCGCCCTGGCCGGTGACTTCTGTGTCCAGGGATGCCGTGCTAACATTACCCCTGTTAGTCACCTCTTACGACACGCCGGGAAACGTTTGGGCCTATTCTTCAATAATGGTACAGGACGCAGTCAATATAAAAATTTCAAAAATAAAAATTAGATTTTCTTTCCGTCTTCTAATAGCGATCTCCCTGCCTTTACACCACCTGTTTGAGTGAAGGATGTGTATTTGGTGTGTGTGAGGGTGCATGAGACAGGTGAGCGTGTATGTTGGTCAATGGTATAGATCGCCGCGCTTTGAGCCTGAATGATGATTTGGGGAAAGGCGCGTATAGCATCCTGTATTATTATTCAGTGCCCGAACCCACAAACAAACAGCAACAAATATATCACAGACACACAACAAGGGCAACAAAATACAAGACATACACGTGGTGTAAAGGCAGGAAGATCGCTACAATAGGAAACTGAAAGGAAAATAGTTTTGTATTTTTAAAATTAAATTGGCTGCATCTAATATATTTTTTTGAAGGGAGAGCAAAAAAAAACATGACTCCTGCATACCAACCCAGGAATATTAAGTGAAGAATGGCTAAAAACCATAAACAGGCACACATATACACCCACTGTAACTGCCGCACCCATATCTTACAAAACCCAACTTATGTGACTCATCTCGTCAGACTTTTTAACAAAGAAACGAAACGGCCTATGGGACTTACTTGGTTTGGCGAATTTTGAAAACAAGGATTTAATTCAATAATAAACTGACAAAACCAAGCGGGTGACTTGCTTGGTTTTGTCATGTTCTCAACAAAGACCTATCTCAAGAATAATCTGACAAAACAAAGCAAGTCCACAAATAGTCTTAAAACATCAAATCTATCAAACATTTCTTTAACATTCAAGGTATGCACTCTTAAATCGAGGAATTGCATTATAATATGCCCTTAAACTTCCAGAAACGATCGCGTAATATAGCGCAACACAAAACGTCGATTTTCTCGAAAGTAGGTTTTGTGGACTTGCTCGGTTTTGTCAGTTCACGGCAGATGTAATCCCAGTGGCTAAAAAGCACACCTCAGATGATAACGATGATGTATATGGTATGGAGTGCCATTCATTTATGCATTAATGATTTGCAGGAGCAGGAGTGGTGGAAAGCAGAGAGAGAAAGAGAGCGAGAGAGAGAGAGAGAGAGAGAGAGAGAGAGAGAGAGAGAGAGAGAGAGAGAGAGAGAGAGAGAGAGAGAGAGAGAGAGAGAGAGAGAGAGAGAGAATGTGTGGTGTGTGTGCCCGTACGCGTATGGTGAACAGACGTGAGAACGTCTGCATTCGCACGTCTTGGCTTTGCGTATGTGTTTTGTGATGGTTCTGGAGGTGCGTGTGTCTTTGTGTATGTGTGATGGCATGAGTGTGTTTTTGTGTTTGTGTGTGCGTGTACTTTCAATATGCAGTGTGTGTGTGTGTTAGGATGTAAATGTGTGTGTGTGTCTGTGTGTGTGTGCGTCCGAGCGCGCGTGTAAGGTGAACAGGCATGCGAGTGTCTGCACAGGCGTGTACGTGGGCTTCAGTGTGTATGCGTTCGTGTCTGTCCGCCTGTTTCTGTATCAGTGCGTGCGAGCTTGTTCGAGCAGGGAAAGACAATATAATCTTGGCGGTCCAATAATATATTTAATGGTACAGGAGTCTGCACTCGGAGGCTTAAAATGTCGGTAATCCGTTTTTCCTCTCTGCCACACTGCAGCAACCCTAGTTAAATGACTAGAAGGCTGCCACTACATCAGACCCCGTAATATCCTAATGTCGGCCTGTTAATCTGGTTATGGGGATCACAAAAAAAGGATGCTGTATTCAGCGGGTGTTTAGCGGAACTCTATCCAAAATAACAACATCATAAGCAAAAGTATTTCCATTCCAATACTTTTCCCCATGCACCCATCCAACCCTCGGCACTGCCCACCCGTCCACCTTTCTTCCATCTTCATGTTCTCAGCCTCCCTCGTTGACAGGGGTTAGCGTTCTTGTGTCTCCGATAAATGTCATACCAAAAGTCTTACACGTGGGTGGAGTTGGATCGAGGTAACTGGTTTGTGGATAGACTGGTTTTACCTTTTGTTTTTCTATATAAACTGTGATGTGATGTGAATGTCTTCAATGTGAAATGGGTTTTGTTATACATCTATCCTGTTCCCAAACACTTCTGAGCGTTCATATGACCTATTGGAATCACAGGCGCTTGTATCTGGACCCCAGATGCTATATGACGCGTCTCCCTTCTATGTACATGATAGACTATCGCGCTCGCGTGTCCAGAAACAAGCGCCTGTGATTGGAATGTATATATGTGCGTGCGTGCGTGTGTGTGTGTGTGCGTACACATAAGCCTTGAAATGGGTGACTGACCTTGCTTTTTATGCAGAGAATGGGTTTGTGCACTTTTTCCAGCCACCCACTTTTTTCTAAGTGCGCGGGAGTGCTCTTTTAGTGCATGGGTGTGCAGTTGTAGTGCATGAGAGTGTTTTAAGTACAAGGGAGTGCTCTATCCGGGACGGAGAAAATCCTCCAATCAATTTTCGGCAAAAATTGGAAGAAAGTTCGACCTATTTCTTCGCACACAGGAAAAGAACTAAGCAAAGGGCCAATTTTGCATTAAATTGTTACATTTTTAGAAGAAATTTGCGTTCTTTCCGTCAAAAAACCACTTTCCGATTTTTACGTTCTTAGTAAAACCCAGTTTTGGTGTTCTATGTACTATAGTGTGTGTGTAGATACACACACACACACACAAACACACATATAGATATGAGTGTGTTTGTGTGTGTGTTTGTGTGCGTGTGTGTGTGGAATATATGTTTGTTCCTGAACTAACATGCTATTTTGTCTGGGTGAGATCATGACACTGCCCTCTATCACCTTTCTGGCAAACTAGGCAATTCGATGACAAGTCAAGAACAAAAATAATAATGATGTCAAGGAATTATGGGAAAGGTTTTATTTGGATGCGACCACTTGGCTGCCTTCAGGCAATTTGTGCTCATGCAAACCAGTTTCCGTCTTGTTAACAACGCTCCCAGGATTCTCCATCTTTTCTTTCCAAGTCTTTCTGTTATTATCTTCTTCTTCTTCTTCTTCTTCTTCTTCTTCTTCTTCTTCTTCTTCTTCTTGTTCTTCTTCTTGTTCTTCTTCTTCTTCTTGTTCTTCTTCTTCTTCTTGTTCTTCTTGTTCTTCTTCTTCTTCTTGTTCTTCTTCTTCTTCTTCTTCTTCTTCTTCTTCTTCTTCTTCTTCTTCTTCTTCTTCTTCTTGTTCTTCTTCTTCTTCTTCTTCTTCTTCTTCTTGTTCTTCTTCTTCTTCTTGTTCTTCTTGTTCTTGTTCTTGTTCTTCTTGTTCTTCTTGTTCTTCTTCTCCCACCTGTCTTTTACCACATTCGTCTTCTCCCTTCACTTTCATCTTCTGCGGTTTCACGTCTTCTTCGTCTTACTCGAAAAGCAACAAGTTTTATGCTGCCAACTATACCTGCCTTTCTCTCTCTCCGCTGTTTCTTCTTTATTTATTCCTCTCTTATTATGTCTTTCACTATTCTTCTTCTTCTCCTTCTTCTTCTCCTTCTTCTTCTTCTTTTTCTCCTTCTTCTTCGTCTTCTTCGTCTTCTTCTTCTTCTTCTTCTTCTTCTTCTTCTTCTTCTTCTTCTTCTTCTTCTTCTTCTTCTCCTCCTCCTCCTCCTCCTTCTTCTTCGTCTTCTTCTTCTTAGTCTATCGTCCCCGTTGTTGTTGTTGTTGTTGTTGTTCTTCTTCTTCTTCTTCTTCTTCTTCTTATAATAATAATAATAATAATAATACGGGATGCTATGTAAGCGCCTTTCCCCAAGGCTCAAAGGGCGGCGATCTACACCAATATACACGCTCACCTGTCTCATTTACCCTTACACACACCAAATACACATACATCACTCAAACAGGTGGTGTAAAGGCAGGGAGATCGCTATTAGAAGACGGAAGAAAATCGAATTTTTATTTTTGAAATTTTTATATTGACTGCATCCTGTACCATTATTGAAGGGAGGGAGGAAACCGGAGTGCCCGGAGAAAACCCTCGGTGACCTCAATAGTCTCGTACCTAAGTCACATACGTTCGCCCCTTGCGGGAATCGAACCCGCGACCTTCGGCATAGGAAACCGGCGACTTATCCACTGCGCCACGAGGCCACGAGTCTTTCTGTTATTATCTTCTTCTTCTTCTTCTCCTCCTCATTGCCCTTGTTGTTGTTGCTATCATTATCATTCCATCTCCAATTACTTTCCGTCTTCTAGTGTGGGCATTTACACACGCTTGGGCTGAACCAACGTCCCTGCAAACATTTCTTCATGCAAATGTGCACGCATGACTGTGCATGCGCAAATTGCTGAGTGCATGCCGACGATTCACAGGCAGGCACATAGTCTTGCAACCACACATTCGCACAAACACATACACACGCACACACAAACACATCCACCCCCCACACACACAAACACACACACAAACACGTATCGCCAAAAAATATTCAACCATATGGTGAAGTCTTCTCGTCCCATCGCCGTAGCTCAGGGGGTAGAGCGTTCGCCTGGCACACTGATGAACCCAGGTTCGACTCCCGTGGTGGGCAAGATAAAAAGTGGCCATGTTCACTGTCCATCTTAACAGTATGATTGCTCTGATGGTTCAGTGTTGATTTAGGTCCTTACCCCTACTTCCTGGGATGGTTGTCCCCGTCTGCCCTATCGCCAATGGTGGGTGTAGACGTTAAACTTCAATGTTCCTTCGTTCTCCAGAAGAAGAATCGATCAACGTAGAGAGCTAAATCCTCTCTTTTCTCAGGGACAACTTTCCCACGCTGCGTTAATTGTCCTCGTTCTCAAGAGAGACCGACGCCTATTTATTTATTTATTTATTTATTTATTTATTTATGTATTTATTTTAATTTAAATTAGTCGTTCTTGTATAGCGCTTGTCTTGCTCAAAAGCTGCTCAAGGCGCTGGCCGATAGAGGTTTGAGCACAAGCCGCCCGAGGCGCCCATTCGCAACCTTTGGGCGCAAAGTCTGACGCCCAGAGGACTGAGCACAATCCTGGGCGTCCGAGGATTCAGAGAAGGCACCTAGCGAGTGCTGGGGGTATTTGTGTAGTCTAGGACATGAGCGTCAGGATCTTTTAAGTCCAGGCGATGGAATGCGTGCGTGCAAAGTCTAGACCTCGGTTTGTACTCTCATCCGAAGGGGTCAGATTAGCGTTGCAAACGCCTTCTCTACGTGTGGCTGGGGTTTCTCTGGTTCCTTTAATTTCTGAAATTCAGACAAACTCTCTCTACCCTTTCTTTGATGTTCTCATTTGAACGCCTTCGGGCACTTTCTGACATTTCTGAAACTGGGCTTGTGGTCATAGTTTGGCTGGGTAATAATGATTACATGTATATAATTCGTTCTTTCTTCTTGTTCTTCTTTCTTTATTTCTTTCTATCCCTTCCTTTCTCTTCCCCCCCTTTTTTTCCCCAATCTTCCATCTTTATTATTATTATTATTATTATTATTATTATTATTATTATTATTATTATTATTATCATTATTATTATTATCATTATTATTATTATTATTATTATTATTATTATTATTATTATTATCATTATTATTATTATTATTATTATTATTATTATTATTATTAATTAAACATTTGTACAGCGCCCTTCCTCACTAGAGCTCATAGCGCTTTACAGCAAACCATTAAATACCAAATCGTACACACACACGCACACACACACACACACATAATTTTGATCTTCTAGCTAATGAGTTGATTACTTTTGGCAGCTACATTTATTTAAACTTGTTCATTAATATGTCTATCCCCAATGTCCACATCGCTTCGGTGAACAATAAACAATAGTTACAAAGTCAAAGTCGTTGCAGTTAAAAAGAACCAGTAAAGAGGCACAATTACATTAGCAACAAATATTTTTACAAACTTTGGATCATGATGAATGTAAGAAAATACTCGATGCTAATGTTACAACAGGTCTGGAAATGAATGTGAGAGAATGTTATATGCTAATGTTACAACAGGTCTGGAAATGAATGTGAGAGAATGTTATATGCTAATGTTACAACAGGTCTGGAAATGAATGTGAATGTTATATGCTAATGTTACAACAGGTCTGGAAATGAATGTGAGAGAATGTTATATGCTAATGTTACAACAGGTCGAGAAAAAAAAAAAACACACACAATATTTTACATTTAAAAAACAACAGTTTATAATCAGTGAGAATGTGCTACAAGGCTCATAGATTTTTTTTAAAAAGAAAATATCCAGGTTTAAAATAAAAAAGAAGCAAATTTTAACAGTAATCTACATAATTTGACAACAATAGAGTACAAAAAGCGACACAGCAGTCAAATAATGCTGGGAAAGGTCATGTAACGTAATTGCACACACACACACAACCACACACGCACACTCCTACACACACACTCACACACTAACACTAACACATATACATTTGAATGTCTTGCCATATTGTTTGTTGTTTGTTTTTTTAAACAATGACGAAAGTTTTATATTTCAATAATGAAGGTCAGAGTTTTTAAAAAATGATACTAAGAGCTGGTTTCTTTCTTTTATCTTTCTTTCTTTCTTTTTTTAAAATCACAATTTACTTTATATAACAATGGTTTCGTATATATTCCATATTATAGTATCAATACAACAATCGGTGTGCGTCAAAGATGCCTACTCTCTCCAACACTCCTCAACATCTTCCTAGAGCGCATCGTGTCAGATGCCCTTGCAGATCACGAAGGCACAGTCAGCATATGGGGTAGAGTAATCTCCAATCTTCGTTTTGCAGATGACATTGATGGGTTGCCTGGAGAGGAACAAGAACTTGAACAGCTGGTACAGAGGCTTGACACCACCTCCAGAGCTTATGGAATGGAAATAAGTGCAGAGAAGGCCAAAATGATGACCAGCAGCACCAATGGCATCAACACGGACATCAAAGTCCAAGGCCAATCCCTCAACACAGTGCATAGCTTCAAATATTTAGGAGCCATTGTATCAGACAATGGGTCCCGACAGGAAGTCCTCTCCAGGATCGCACAAACAACTGCTGCCCTGACAAGGTTGAAGCCCATTTGGAACGACAGGACCATCAGTCTACATTCCAAAAGTAAGACTGCTGCGCTCCCTTGTCATCTCCATCTTCCTATATGCTTACGAAGCATGGACCTTCACAGCAGATCTACAACGAAGAATACAAAACATGGAGATGAGATGCTACAGAAGACTTCTGGGCATTTCCTATACCCAACACATCACCAACGACGAAGTCCGAAAGACCACCACACACGCCATTGGACAACACGATGACCTGCTCACAGTGGTGAAGAGACTGAAACTCCGATGGTATGGCCACGTCACCAGATCATCAGGCCTTGCAAAGACCATTCTGCAAGGCACAGTGCAAGGAGGTAGAAGAAGAGGGAGACCGAAAAAGAGGTGGGAGGACAACATCCGAAAATGGACTGGTTTGACACTGAGCGAAGCCATCAGGGTTGCTGAGGACAGAGAAAGATGGAGTATGCTGGTTAAACGATCATCTGTGGTGCCCCTACGACCTCCGAGTTACGGGACAGGATAGGATAGGATAGAGTATCAATGCACTGAGAGTCTAATTATTAATTTAATTACTGTTCTCGTGCCGTCATGAAGGCAGCTGATGTTTTGCTTGTTTCGCAAACAGTTTCTTATAATGTTGCCGTAAAGTGTTTTTTGTTTGTTTGTTTTTTTATTTTTATTTTTTTAATTCACAGATGGAGTTTTATTTGTATTGCATTAAAGAAGAGCTCGTCTTAGAGATAGATTTTTTTTTTTAAACCACGACGATAGTTTTGTATTGTTCTAGTTCTCGACAAAGTGTCATCGTGGAATCATCTTTCTGTACTTTCCTGTTATCTTAGCAAAGTCGGGCTTTTTTAAAAAAAATAACATAACGTATATGGTTTGCTACTGTACTGTTCTCTTTCATCACTTGATGTGTCATCATCGTGAAGTCAGCAGTTTTTAACCACGTGAATGGGTTCGTATAAATACACCTTTCTAGTGCCGTAGTAAAGTCGGCTATCGTGTAAGTAATGCTATCGATGGTTTCGTACCATACTTCTTCACTTTTCACAGGGAGAGAGATGGTGCATGAGATAGAAGCCTGGAGGGGAGGAGTGAACGGAGATGTTGGGAAGGAAAAGAAAGGGGGAAGGAAAAAGAGAAAGGAGGAGGGGACGGGGTGGACCCAGATCTGTTGCAGGAGACGAAATGATCTGCATCATTTATTCATAACAATCCACGTTCTGATCTCGCTTGCAGCAAAAGTGATGTGGTACACATGAATGATGAAAGCCGTGGTGGAAAAACCCAAAATATTTGCTGCAGAGGCCAAACGTCGTGCTGTTTTACATGAAGGTCGGTTAGGGTGGGACGATGGTCCCTGGCGCTACGCAATACGTAAGCTTTGAGTAAATGTGCGTCTCGGACGTTAAAGGGCAGAATTGTCAATAGGCGGTGGTGTATATGATGAATGATTGTTGTGGCTTAGTGGTTCAAAGGGCAGCAGCACACAAGACAACAGGTGTGGGGTGATAAGACAGAGTGCTTGCGATCTCTCTCTCTCTCTCTCTCTCTCTCTCTCTCTCTCTCTCTCTCTCTCTCTCTCTCTCTCTCTCTCTCTCTCTTTCTCTCTGAGAGAGTTTGTTTTTACTCGTTTATGAACTGAGCTTCAAGACCTTTTTAAGTTCGTGCGAAGGAATACATGCGTGGACAGACATGACTCTGGCGGATACTCTCTATCCCCCCTACTTCCTCCCTCCTCCCTCTCCACCCCCACACCTCACTGACACACACACACACCACACACGCACACGCACACACCTCCCTCACAAGCCTCGTCAAATAATACACATAAAAAAGTACTGATTTCAAAAAAGCATCACAATTTTTATGCAATATCTATCTCGATGGCTAAGACCTGAGCATCTCTTTGAAGAGGCGCGGAGTATAAGAACAAAATGTAGCATAAATAGTGCATTACATACCGGAGACATAATCACCATCATCATCAGTATCAGCATCATCATCATCGTCGTAGTCGTTGTCGTTGCCACTATCATCGTCATCTTTATCGTCAGCATCCTCCTTAAAGACTCCGTAATCGGTACAATAATACATATGGTGAAGATTAAACAGGAGAGAACGGGAAAGATGTCTCGTCTTGTATTTAATGAAGCAGAAAATAGCAGAGAGGGAGTACAGTTCGCTCAAGCAAAGGCTAACGTTCCCCTTAATTATAGAATTCCACCCCTTAAAATCTTTGAACTTTTCTAGACTTACTTCAACTTTAAATAACAGATAGACTGAATATCATTTTTTGAAGATAAAGTGTCGGAATAATTATGAAAATGCGAAAAAACTACTACTACTACTACTACTACTACTACTACTACTACTACTACTACTACTACTACTACTACTACTACTACTACTACTACTACTACTACTACTACTACTAACGATAATGATGAAAAAAATTGGTCCTGATTTGGCTCGTAAGAGTCCGCTGGACCTAAAGCAATAATCATGTAATGTAATGATGATGATAATAATAATAATAATGATGATGATGATGATGATGATGATGATGATGATGATGATGATGATGATGATGATGATGATAATAATAATAATAATAATAATAATAATAATAATAATAATAATAATAATAATAATAATGCAAGAATTGTAATGCGTACGCCTTACATAAGACATAGAGATTTGAGGCGAGGAATATATGACGAAATAGCTTGTGTTGTTTAACCAGATATTTGTATTATATTTATTTATTTTCACTCACACTGGATTTTAAATTTTGGGTTTCGGAATTTGAAACATTAAGTTTGTCAACCATGCGGATAAAATCTGGTCATCATCCTTATCATCCTTATCCTCATCATTCTCATCATCATCATCATCATCATCATCATCATCATCATCATCATCATCATCATCATCATCATCATCATCACCATCATCATCATCATCATCATCATCATCATCATCATCATCATCATCATCATCATCATTCTCATCATCATCATCATCATCATCATCATCATCATCATCATCATCATCATCATCATCATCATCATCATCCACATGCATCATCAGCGTCATCATCTCCGTCGTCGTGGTCCGAGTTTTGCATTAGGAGGTTTTAAGTCCTTGTTTGCCATTTTAATAATCTTATATTTTCTTATTCTGACATTCCAAGTCTCATGTATTTTTGCCCAGACATTTACAACCACACACATTTCAGGTTCTTTGATGCACATTTTAAAACCATGAGACGTTACCCGATTTAGATAAAATAATGAAAACAACCCGAATCAAGGCATTCTGCTCGAACACGGGAAGTAATTATTGTAAACGCTACAGACATTTCTTACAGTTCCCACTCCGCATGAAACATGTGATATAAATATTTCGCGCAAAAATTTCACTGCATTTTTTGTGACTAACCAAGTGGACAAATGTGTGGGAACAAGTAACATTATTTTTTTTAACTCTCCCTCAACACACACACACACACACACACCCATACTTGCAATACATCACAACTGGGTTTATTTAAGAATGTAGGAATCGGAAAGTGATATTTTGACGGAAAGAACGCAAACTTCTTCTAAAAATGTAAGAATCTAATGCAAAATTGGTTCTTTCCGTCTAAAAAGTTGACCTAGTTTGTATTTTCTTCAAAATTTATCCGAAAATTGACTGTATTTTCTCCGTCCCGGATAGAGCACTCCTGTGTACTTAAAACACTCTCATGCACTACAACTGCACTCCCATGCACTAAAAGAGCACTCCCGCGCACTTAGAAAAAAAGTGGGGTCCTGGGAAAAAAGTGGGTTCCAAGCAAATGAACCCATTTGTTACTAAGAAAGACAAGGTCTGCTACCCATTTGTGCGCTTTTGTGGATACCCCCCCCCCCCACACACACACACACACAATACGACAAAACTTGTGTTATGCTTCTGTAATAGAGCCAGCCTTTTATTTATTTTAAAAAGTTCCCAATGCGAAGGCTTTGTTTACTTTTGGCGCAAACGAGTGTAGCCTAAATTTCGCATTGTTATCACAATAAATAATAATAAAGTGAGCTTTCGTGGCTCAAATCAACTTTAAATTTTCCATTTCAGTTCTGACATGGAGTTATTTCCCTTGTTTTTAACGATACAGAATGTTAGCCGACGGCTGTCGCTAATAATAGGCACAAAAACTACTGATGTTGGTTTTTTTTTCAATAAAAATATAATAATATACTTCCGACAGAGTTATTTTTTGTTGTAAGCTTATTTTTTTCAGTAGGGCAAAACTCACTGTGAACTTTCAAAGAATCTGTCGAGGGTGTGTGTACAAAGTGGGTCTCTTTAATGCAAATCAAGAATTGTTGATCCCAAGAGATCTTCAGCATCTTATACTCTTTTCCTTGAAATATACAGCTAGCTATACACAGTCGCTTCAGTCATCATTACTCACGGTATAGCCGTCGTGGTCGAAAGGTGGTTCACAATTGATTGAAAAGAATTACTGGAACGAGACACTAGACTATATTAAAGCATTGGCAATAAAGAACTGTCTATTTAAAAAAAAAGGAGTGATAATCCGGTATCATAAAGCTGGTGTGAAAAAAACAACCGTCGGATGTGAAAAGGCCTGAGTATTAATTTTATCAGAAGGTTGAGGGCCGAATGAAAAGCATCTTGACATTATTGATCATACTATCAGGGAAGGAACAACTCTCTGTGATCTGAGAGTCTATAATTTTCCAAAAGACCTTTCTCCCGTTTTTCGCCTCCAGCCCCCAGCTATTCCACACCTTTTCACTTTTCCCTCCTTCTCATCATCCTTAGCAGCAGCATAACAATGGTAGCATTAACACTACCACTATCGTCTTCGTCGTCATAATCATCATGATGGTCATGATCATCATGATCACCACCATCATCATGATCATGTAGTAGTAGTAGTAGTAGTAGTAGTAGTAGTAGTAGTAGTAGTAGTAGTAGTAGTAGTAGTAGTAGTAGTAGTAGTAGTAATACTTGTAGCCGGATGTTTAACACCTTTATTAACGTCTTCGTCAACTTCATCCTCGGTCATCATCATCATCACCATCATCATCATCATCTCATCAACAACAACAACAACAAACACCAATTATTTCTGAAGTGGGACAAATCCTTTTAACATTCACAGTGAGTTTTACCCTCACTGAAAAAATGCTTACAACCAAAAATACCTCTTTGGAACGTATAGTTATGTTTGAAATGAATAACAGCAACAACGATCCCTCTACATTTTCACTTTGTCTTTACCGCCACGTCTTTGGTCCTGATTTTGCTACCAGACCAGTAGTTGTTGGCAATCTTATATCGAATATTGTAATCGTCCTCTGTTCTGTTCACAGCAACCTGTTGTATTTAATGGCCCTGGGTAAATGACCTTACCCACCCATCGTTGTAAGCATACCTGTTTGATTATCTCCAATATAGTCTACTATTGACTTTCTTCTCACGAGTTTCAATCGCCCTACTTGTAGAAAAGCGTGAATAGATTTAGCTGTAGACAGAAGATTGTTTGAACAACTCCATATACCGTTGACGTTTCAATCCCGCCGACCTAGCTCAGCGGGGGAGCTTTTGCCTTGTCCACTGATGACCCAGGTTCCAGTTCCGCGGTGGGCAAGATGTTAGTGGTCATTATCACTGTCCATCTTAGCAGTGTGATTGCTCTGGTGGTTTAGTGTTGATTTAGGTTTGCTACCCATCTTTCCTAAGATGGTTATCCCCGGTCAGCCTTTCGCCAGTGGTGGCTGTGGACGGTAAATTTCATCGTTCATCCATTCATTTAAGTATTCAGTTGACGTAGAATGTTCAACGGTAACATTTTTTCTTTTTCTGAATAGGACTTATGAAGTGCTCCTAGTTCAATCGTATCAAACGCTCTAATTAGTGCTGTCACAGCCACCAAAGCCAGCAGCAACAAGGCAGTGATCACAGCTAAGCTTAAAGAGAACCATTTTGGTATTGCAACAACGGCAGCAGCAACCACAACAACAAACTCTTTTGAAAGTATAGTGGTTGCTGTTGTTTTTCTTTCAATACATTCCGGAATGTGTTTACCTATCAACAGCAACCGCTGTCAGAAATATCATCCAGTAGTAGATCGTAGAGTGCACGTATGTATCGTTAAACAGAGGACATCACTCCCCTATCAGAACAGAAATGGCAAATTCAAACTGTAGCTGTTGGTGTAAGCAACAAAAGCCCACTGTATCATTGTTTAAAGTAATAGCAAAGCCCACTTTATCATTGTTTAAAGTAATAGCAACGCCCACTTTATCATTGTGTAAAGTAAAAGCAAAGCCCCCTTTATCCTTGTTTAAAGTAATAGCAAAGCCCACTTTATTCTTGTTTAAAGTAAAAGCAAAGCCCACTTTATCCTTGTTTAAAGTAATAGCAAAGCCCACTTTATCCTTGTTTAAAGTAATAGCAAAGCCCACTTTATCCTTGTTTAAAGTAATAGCAAAGCCCACTTTATTCTTGTTTAAAGTAAAAGCAAAGCCCACTCTATCCTTGTTTAAAGTAATAGCAAAGCCCACTTTATCCTTGTTGAAAGTAATAGCAAAGCCCACTTTATCCTTGTTTAAAGTAATAGCAAAGCCCACTTTATCCTTGTGTTTAAAGTAATAGCAAAGCCCACTTTATCCTTGTGTTTAAAGTAATAGCAAAGCCCACGTTATCCTTGTTTAAAGTAATAGCAAAGCCCGCGTTATCATTGTTTAAAATAATAGCAAAGCCCACGTTATCATTGTTTAAAGTAATAGCAAAGCCCACTTTATCATTGTTTAAATAATAGTAAAGCCCATTTTATCATTGTTTGAAGTAATAGCAAATCCCACTTTATCATTGGTTAAAGTAATAGCAAAGCCCACTTTATCATTGGTTAAAGTAATAGCAATGCACATTTTAGGGTACACCCCTTCTCGCCAAAATAAAATTTAAAAAATAAATAAATAAACACTTTCTTCGACTTGGGACTTGAGACTTGAAAGGTTGCAACCTAACCTATTGGATTCAAACACGTTGTCTCTGAAACGCTGGCTGGGCGCTCAAGGGAATTTCCAATGCCAAAATGCAGTCACAGCAGTCGAAGTCAGTCCAGGTATTTACTAATAGTATTGTTACAAAGACCAGCGGTGTCTCATTCATGACAAAAATCAAATGAAGGAATGATTGTCTTGAAAAAAATAATGTCCACATGAATCAATAAATGAAAAAAAAATACTGTAAGTAATAATCAATTAACCAAATCTAACGCACCATGACATAGCATGTTATAACACAGCCTAAGATGACGTTCAAGTAAATCTCATGCCCCAGCATGACATGAAATAATGAAACAGTCATCACTTCGTCACTTCCTGCTCTCCGTTCTGTTCTTCTCCTCCCTCCCCCATCCACAAATCCTCTTCTAATTTTCCTTAACTTTTTCATTCTTCCTCTATCCCAGGAGGCAGCAGACTATATAATACTATCTTCGTTCTGCTTCTTTTCTCTCCTCCACCCCCAAAACTCCTTGTCACCCCCCTCCCTTTTTTTTTTTTTTGGGCGGCCTTATCTATAAGTTTATCTAGGTGATGCGTGCGTTAGAATGAGTCCATTATTCCTGAAATACACCTACACTTCTTTCAAGACTCTAGCATTTCGTGCCAGAGAGCGAGTTCATCGGCTCCCAAACACTGGAACCATCCCTTTACCATGCATCCCTTAATTAAGTAAGAATCCTTTCTCCTCCTTACCCCGTGACCCATTCCCTCATCATTCCACCTTCCTCTTCCTCTTCCCCCCCCCCCCCCTCCTCCCTACTTCTCTTCCCCAAGAAGGAAGACGGCTGTCGCCACCACCTATACATTTGCCAATAACGTGATCGTCCCAAAACCAAGGAAGTGTTGTTCGTCAGCGAGTTTTGCATTTCCAGTAATTGTCCCACATCAAGATCTGGGTGTCGACTCAAAATGGTCGTGAACCACTTGGATTCGCGTATCGCGTGTTAATACATGCGAATCGTGCAACAATGGAGCCAGAAATGGAGATTTCATGATGTAAATTTGCAGCAGAAGCGAGCAAGTGAAGTTCGTCTGAGCGCCTGAACTGCTTGTCCATGAAAGTAAGAAAGAACTTTTGGCCATCAAGCTTTCTAAAATCAAATGATTACGCTAGAACTAAAGAAGACGTTTCAACATCAAGTTTTACCGTGTCACGTGGTTACTCCAGAAGTGATGACGTACCTTATGGAGTTTACGTATTGGGCGCCGGATCGTGAAGGAAGAGAAATAATAAAGCAGTTCTGGTCATCAGGTTCTGTGTATCATCAGATTAGGGTGTCGGTGTTCGTCATGAACTTGTACGTACCCCGTGTCTGCTCCATCTATCTATCAAATAAGAGTATAAACCGAGATCTAGTCTCTGCACGCATGCATTGTATCGCATGGACTTTAATGATCCTGACGTGTTTATTCTAGATAGGTTATTTAGACTATACAATTGAAGCAAAACCCAGCTAGCTGTCAAGTCCTATTCCTTCTTGTCCTGGGTGGGGTTGTTCAGCTGCTGCCGCGATTTTACTGATAAAACAATTCGATTATCACCTGCATGGGTGACTAGTATCAATCCTAAACCCAAAATCTAGGTCCTTAATCTCGATTTTATAAGACTGGTTCCTTTTGAAAATTGGTACCTTGTTCTTCTTCTGAATAATAATAATAATAATAATAATAATAATAATAATAATAATAATAATAATAATAATAATAATAATAATAGTCTAAAGTTACATAATTTGTTTACAGTCTTTAAATAAATTGATTTAAATAAATAAATAAATAAATAAATAATAATAATATTAATAATAATAATAATAATAATAATAATAATAATAATAATAATAATAATAATAATAATAATAATAATAATAACGGTAACTATGCGCGCTTTATTCATAAATCAGATTCAAAGCGCGGCGATCTGTAACCAACATACACGCTACAGTCACGCCTACATACACAACAAACACACATTCATCAATGAGAGACACGTGGTGTAAAAGACAAGTCGTTATTATAGAAGACGGAAAGGAAATCTAATTGTATTGTTGAAATAGCCAGCATTGAAGGGAGGGAAGAAGCCGAAGTACCCGGAGAAAACCTTTGGTGACCTGAACAGTCTGGTAGCCTATCTTAATGACGTTAAGTTCGTAACCCACGACTTTTTAGGAAACCGGCGACTAACCCACTGCGCTATCAGGGAACCCCATATTGATATACATTGCCCCAGCGCCATATATGACGTGCTCCTGGCTAGCGTGCTCATTGGAAGTGGTGGACGGTTGGGGTGGGGTGGGGTGGGGGGTGGGGGAGAATGGGGGTTGAGGGAAGGTTGAAACGGACAACCAACAGAATTCCAAGTTCAGGGCTGGAGGGTGAGGGGTGGGGTAGGAGGGAGTGTATGTGAAAGAGGGAGGGGGAGGGGGCAGAGGGAACGCATAGAAAAATCGACCCCATTTTAGTGTGTACACCTTGTTCTTACTGTCTCTTGGACCACTTAGAAGCGATACAAGGGATGGAATTGGGTATCGTTCACCTAACCTTACTGCAAGTTTCTTTATCGTTTCTTCATCTTCTTCTTCTTCGTCCTCCGCTTCATCATCATCACCATCATCATCAGCTTCGTCGTCGTCGTCGTCTTTATTGTTGTCGTCGTCATTTTCTTCTTCCGGTCCAGTCTCCTCGTCCTCCTTCTTTTTCTTCTAGCTCCTCCGCCTTCTTCTCTTCTCGTCCTCCTGCTTCTTGTCCGCCTTCTTCTTCAGTCTCTACTTTTAAATACAATTTAACACTACACTACACTACACTACACTACACTACACTACACTACACTACACTACACTACACTACACTACACTACACTATACTATACTATACTATACTATACTATACTATACTATACTATACACCACAAGTCTACTGGCCGTTAAACCCATAAATTCGTTTTTTGGTTAGCCTTCCGTACTTCTGCTTCGTTTTCTTCTTCTTTTTGTCGTCCTTTCATCCTGAAATTCACGTCTTAGCTGTTTGTCGCGACACATTATTTGAGACGGAAGTGAGCTTGGTCTCTGCGTATCACGCAATCGTCGCGACAGTTCCTGAAATGTCAAAGGGACAAAACTCTTTGCAGTCAATCCTGAAGGAGACAGGAGCTCTCTGGAGATGCAAATGGGGGAGATTGAATAAACACGCCTGCGAGTGGGTGGAGGGGTGGAAGGAGGGGGCTAGAGGATGGGGGGTGAGAGAAGTAGAGAGGGGGGCAACCCTTGTTGAAAAGAGCACTGGTTTTATAAAACGTAAATACCTAGAGCTTGCATTTGGGTTACTATTATTTGGTCAGCCACTGCGGACACAAATAAGAGTTACCCTTTCAGCGAAAACGTGGCAGCCGCTGAACAGCGCTACCCAGGAAGAGAAGGAATTGGAGCTAAAGTTTGTTGGGTGTGTTCTTAGTATAACTAACCCGTCTAGGTTACTATGTGTAATGTATGGATATTTGGATGGGTGCCTGTTTATAATAGTTAAGTGAATGCAAAATATTATTGACTCCTAGATCAAAATAAAGTGTGCGTGCAAGTCTCTCTGTTAACTACCACACCCACAAATTCACAGATTCTCACTAACACAGGCAAACACCAACACAAATATACGCGACGCCTTTATTTTTAACATACATTTGAACCTCTACGTACTTTCTTTTGACGGATCCCGTTATTTTGACGTCAAAACAGTGTTCCGTTAGGGTTAGGGCTGTGTTAGGCTTAGGGTTAGGTTTAGGGTTTGGGTTAGAGTTAGGGCTAGCTTTAAAAAAATTGACAAATTTGTAAAAATGTCAAAGTAACGTATGTAGAATTTCATGAAAGTCATCACAACGGCGTTTCTACACGGTTGTGTGCGTGTGTGTTTACATGTTTGTATACTCGTTAGTAGTTTTCTATGCTTCACTGCTTGTTCGTTTATTTCCCCATAGACTATTCTCTGATTTTATAATTGACACAAAGGAAAATTGAGCGACACTACAATCAATGACAGTATCGTGTACACACCGCACCATGTAAGGGAGGCAAGCAGATGATGACGGCATCTCCTTTAGCTCTGACAGTGAAGAGTTGCATCCCTTTAACCTGCGCGCTCACCAGCACAGACTTCCATGTAGTAACGTAGTGCATTACATAGTAATGGCGGACAAATGACGTCGCTGGTGCAGTCGATGTTAACGTTATATTGACGTCAACGATTTCTCATATTTTGCGGGGTTGGAGATTGCGGGTTAAGTGTGTGTGAGGGTGAGTATGTGAGTGTGAGTATGTGTGTGTGTGTTTGGGTGGGTGTGGGTGTGTGTGGGTGTGTTTGTGTGTGCTATCTCGATTCCGAAGCATATTCCTGGTATATTAACTAATATAACTTAAATTATTTGACTTTGACTTGACTTGAGGTTGGTTGGAGAGAGAAGGGAAGGGGGGGGGGTGAGCCAGACGGGATGGGGTAGAGGAGAAGAATATTATCCGTTTTATAATAATAACGATTTCATGGAGAGGGTCGTTACTAAAAACCGTCTCCAGCGAGAAAGCAACAATAACAACAACAACAACAACAACAACAACAAACTACACATTCCGTTAACTCCAACGGAAATAGCCAAACCCTTGAATGGGAAAAAAAAATCTGTCTATTAGTTCTCGTCGAGAAGACGCGTCTTTGCATATCTGTAGATAGACAGAGAGTTGCAGCCTGACTTAACCCTTTCGGTGCCGTATGTGCTTGATGACACCAAATTCCTTTCTTATGCAAAAATGGGAGTCCCACCAAAATCTTGTCACTGGTTTACCAGAATCACATTATGGACATGGGTTTACGAGATAATTATGGTCACTGGTTCACCATAACCTTATTATGGTCACTGGTTCACCAGAATTCTCATATGGTCACTAATTCACCTGATTCTTCATATGGTCTTTTTTTTTCACCAGATTATAATTGGTTCAATGGAATGTCATTGGTTCAACTGAACCTTCTGGTCACTTGCTCATCAGAATAAATGTGCATTTCCTTCATAAGTAAAAATTGGGACAAAACTATTTGTGGCAAATAAGTCTACAAAACGCTGGAGTGTGCTGCCAAAAGAAAGGAGTCAGAGTACAACAAATATGGATTTCCATTTGTAAAATATTTATTGTCACCACTTTCAGCTAAATAATTTTTATTTATACGCATTTTTTCTAAATAATCATTTGTTTACAAACAATGTCAGATTTCTCTAAATAACATATTTTCCCTCTAATCACTTAGGTAAAAAAAAAATCATGATATAGGTAAATAAGGCATTGTTGCTAAATAAGAAATTATTTATAATTTATAATATATATATATATATATTTAAAAATTTATATTTATAATGCATTATTTAGAAGATTGTGCAAATATGGTATTATTTAGAATATTATTTACATAATATGTTGTTGTATTATTTAGCAGAATTCATTGCTTAGGGACTGCAAGTTTCATTATTTAGGGGATTGGCAGGTACATGTCGTATTACTGTGAGGTTATTTGGTAGTTATAAATAAAATTGCAAAATCGTGATTTTACGCTGGTTTGCGATTTAAAATGATGCAACTGCTTTATTTCACTCTATTTTTATTCCTTCGCAATTGTATTAAAATATGAAACTGCAACGATTCAATTCTGCTCAATATTGCATTATGTAGGTAAACAAATCATTATTTACAAATATTTCTAAATAATACATTATTTAGCACAATCTGCTAAGTAGTGTATTATACAGGTAAATAATTTTATTTTAGCAACAATGCTTTATTTACCTATATCAATACATAACTAAATATGTATTATTATTATTAGCAATAGGCATCCAAAAAGTTGTCTTGAAATGCCCGGCACAGAAAAGATTAAATTAAGTAGCAGTGCCGGCGGTGCAACTTCTTACAACAGCGATATTGCTTTGATATTATTAAACTAAATGAATATAAGTCACAGAGGACATCAGGGATTTCTCCGATGTGTCTAGTTAGGCCCATATAATTATACGTGTGTGTGTGGAATGTCTGCAAAACACACAATCTTGTCATGGGCTCACGCAAACAGTCACTTCCACATTCCTAACTCCACAGTCAAAACAAGTTGGTTTTGTGAATTCACTATTTGAAAAAAAAAGAAAAGAAAAACGACAGTTAAGTGTTTACATAAAACTGAACAAAAACACATTAAATTCTAACGTGATCTTGCACAAAAATTCAAGGGAAGAGATTCTAAAGTCTTAATAATGAAATTTGAGTGGTAGTGTGTTTTTTTTTTTTTTTTTTTGGGGGGGTGGAGGGAGGGGGGATGGTGGTGGTATCAACGCCTCGCAGCTACTTTGACTACTGACAGAGCTACAGTAGCATTCTTATCGTTAATGTAGCCTACAACGAATGACAGCGATGACTAAAATATTGCAGGCTGCATGCAGTCACACATCGACGCAATGCAATTGAAATATACAGCCAGCTAGCTATACACAGTCGCTTCAGTCATCATTACTCACGGTATAGCCGTCGTGGACCCCTTGGGGTCATGAGCAATCTTGCCACTGTAGATTGTTCTAACCTATAAAGGGTACAGTGAAAGCCCCAGTTGAAAACCTGTCTTGCCTTTGTAGGCATGACAAATTAACTGTGGCAACAGTTCCCCCCGTTGGAGTGCCGGGGGTTTCAGTATAAATAGTATCCCCACTTTCTGGAAATTTAGTGCTTTAAATTCCCACTGTCGCTGTCTTCCTCATTTGCTCTTTCCCATTCCCGATCTGTCCTACCACTCTGCTATACTATCTTCTTCTTCGCTAGATCAATGACCTACCTTTTTTCTTGAAAACTCTTCCTGGACAAGACTCCTTGTTTGTGTATGAGGTCTGTTGGATCAGCTTGGGAGTGTTGGACGCTTTCTGCCGGGTGGTCACTAGGGCTTCCTATGAATGTACTATTTAGCACTATAGGCATTTTATATGTATGTTTTTTGTTGATGATTTATAATGATGTTTGTATTCTATTTTGTTTTTGTAATCGGGGAGTTCGCGTAGTTGAGGTCAACCCTCAGCCGTCCCTCGCGTGGGATGTCTTTATTGTAAAGTGACTGGCCGGTGGAGGGCATTCAATTTTCCCACTGGGGTTGTTTCAACAGATCTTTTATGCGGATCGGGGGTTGTCCGGTCCTGATTTGGCTCGGAAGAGTCCGCTGGACCTAAAGCAATAATAAATCAATCAATCAAATCAGCCGTCGTGGTCGAAAGGTGGTTCAGAATTGATTGAAAAGAATTAATGGAACGAGACACTAGACTATATTAAAACATTGGCAATAAAGAACTGTCTATTAAAAAAACAAAAAAGGAGTGTTAATCCGGTATCATAAAGCTGGTGGGATAAAAACCCCGTAGGATGTGAAAATGTCTGAGTATTTTATCAGAAGGTTGAGGGCCGAATGAAAAGCATCTTGACATGATTGATCATACTATCAGGGAAGGAACAACTCTGTGATCTGAGAGTCTATAATTTTCCAAAAGACCTTTCTCCCGTGTCTCGCCTCCAACCCCCAGCCATTCCACACCTTTCCACTTTTCCCTCCTTCTCATCATCCTTAGCAGCAGCACAACAATGGTAGCATTAACACTACCACTATCGTCTTCGTCGTCATAATCATCATGATGGTCATGATCATCATGATCACCACCATCATCATGATCATGTAGTAGTAGTAGTAGTAGTAGTAGTAGTAGTAGTAGTAGTAGTAGTAGTAGTAGTAGTAGTAGTAATACTTGTAGCCGGATGTTTAACACCTTTATTAACGTCTTTGTCAACTTCATCCTCGGTCATCATCATCATCACCATCATCATCATCATCTCATCAACAACAACAACAACAAAAACCAATTATTTCTGAAGTGGGACAAATCCTTTTAACATTCACAGTGAGTTTTACCCTCACTGAAAAAATGCTTACAACCAAAAATACCCCTTTGGAACGTATAGTTATGTTTGAAATGAATAACAGCAACAACGAGCCCTCTACATTTTCACTTTGTCTTCACCGCCACGTCTTTGGTCCTGATTTTGCTACCAGACCAGTAGTTGTTGGCAATCTTATATCGATTATTGTAATCGTCCTCTGTTCTGTTCACAGCAACCTGTTGTATTTAATGGCCCTGGGTAAATGACCTTACCCACCCATCGTTGTAAGCATACCTGTTTGATTATCTCCAATATAGTCTACTATTGACTTTCTTCTCACGAGTTTCAATCGCCCTACTTGTAGAAAAGCGTGAATAGATTTAGCTGTAGACAGAAGATTGTTTGAACAACTCGATATACCGTTGACGTTTCAATCCCGCCGACCTAGCTCAGCGGGAGAGCTTTTGCCTTGTCCACTAATGACCCAGATTCCAGTTCCGCGGTGGGCAAGATGCTAGTGGTCATTATCACTGTCCATCTTAGCAGTATGATTGCTCTGGTGGTTTAGTGTTGATTTAGGTTTGCTACCCATCTTTCCTGGGATGGTTATCCCGGATCAGCTCTTTCGCCAGTGGTGGGTGTTGACGGTAAATTTCATCGTTCATCCATTTATTTAATTATTCAGTTGAAGTATAATGTTCAACGCTAACTTTTCTTCTTCTTCTGAATACGGCCTATGAAGTACTCTTAGTTCAACCTTCTCCAACGCTCTAATTAGTGCTGTCACAGCCACCAAAGCGTTTGAAGCCAGCAGTAACAAGGCAGTGATCACAGCTAAGCTTAAAGAGAACTATTTTAGTTTGCAACAACAGAAGCAGCAACCACAACAACAAACTCTTTTGAAAGTATAGTAGTTGCTGTTGTTTTTCTTTCAATACATTCCGGAGTTGGTTTACCTGTTAACAGCAACCGCTGCCTACCGCTCTCAGAAATATCATCCAGTAGTAGATCGTAGAGCGCGCGTATGTATTGTTAAACAGGGGAATTCAGTCCCTATCAGAACAGAAATGGCAAATTCAAACTGTAGCTTTTGGTGTGAGCAACAAACGCCCACTTTATCATTGTTTAAAGTAACAGCAAAGCCCACTTTATCATTGTTTATAGCAAAGCCCACTATATCATTGTTTAAAGTAATAGTAAAGCCCACTTTATCATTGTTTAAAGTAATAGTAAAGCCCACTTTATCATTGTTTAAAGTAATAACAAAGCCCACTTTATAATTGTTTAAAGTAATCGCAAAGCCCACTTTATCATTGTTTAAAGTAATAGCAAAGCTCACTTTATCATTGTTTAAAGTAACTGCAAAGCCCACTTTATCATTGTTTAAAGTAATAGCAAAGCCCACTTTATCATTGTTTAAAGTAATAGCAAAGCCCACTTTATCATTGTTTAAAGTAACAGCAAAGCCCACTTTATCATTGTTTAAAGTAATAGCAAAGCCCACTTTATCATTGTTTAAAGTAATAGCAAAGCCCACTTTATCATTGTTTAATTTTAAAGTAAAAGCAAAGCCCATTGATCATTGTTTAAAGTAATAGCAAAGCCCACTTTATGATTGTTTAAATTTTAAAGTAATAGCAAAGCCCACTTTATCATTGGTTAAAGTAATAGCAATGCACATTTTAGGGTACACCCCTTCTCGCCAAAATAAAATTTAAAAAATAAATAAATAAACACTTTCTTCGACTTGGGACTTGAGACTTTAAAGGTTGCAACCTAACCTACTAGATTCAAACACGTTGTACCTGAAACACTGGCTGGGCGCTCTAGGGAATTTTCAATGCCAAAATGCAGTCACGGCAGTCGAAGTCAGTCCAGGTATTTACTAAGAGTATTGTTACAAAGACCAGCGGTGTCTCATTTATGACAAAAATCAAATGAAGGAATGATTGTCTTGAAAGAAATAATGTCAACAAGAATCAATAAATGAAAAAACAAATACTGTAAGTAGTAATCACTTCACCAAATCTAACGCACCATGGCATAGCATGTTATAACACATCCTAAGATGACGTTAAAGTAAATCTCATGCCCCAGCATAACATGAAATAATGAAACAGTCATCACTTCGTCACTTCCTGCTCTCCGTTCTTTCCTTCTCCTCCCTCCCCCATCCACCAATCCTCTTCTAATGTTCCTTAACTTTTTCATTCTTCCTCCATCCTAGGAGGCAGCAAACTATATAATGCTATCTTCGTTCTGATTCTTTTCTCTCCTCCACCCCCAAAACTCCTTGTCCCCCCCCCTCTCGCTCCCCCCTTTTTTGCGGCCTTATCTATAAGTTTATCTAGGTGATGCGTGCGTTAGAATGAGTCCATTATTCCTGAAATACACCTACACTTCTTTCAAGACTCTAGCATTTCGTGCCAGAGAGCGAGTTCATCGGCTCCCAAAGAACACTGGAACCATCCCTTTACCATGCATCCCGTAATTAAGTAAGAATCCTTTCTCCACCTTTCCCCGTGGCCCATTCCCTCATCATTCCACCTTCCCCTTCCTCCCCCCCCCCTTCCCCACATCTCTTCCCCAAGAAGGAAGACGGCTGTCGCCACCACCTATACATTTGCCAATGAAGTGATCATCCCAAAACCAAGGAAGTGCTGTTCGTCAGCGAGTTTTGCATTTCTAGTAATTGTCCCACATCAAGATCTGGGTGTCGACTCAAAATGGTTGTGAACCACAGGGATTCGCGTATCGCGTGTTAATGCACGCGAATCGTGCAACAATGGAGCCAGAAATGGAGATTTCATGATGTAAATTTGCAGCAGAAGCGAGCAAGTGAAGTTCGTCTGAGCGCCTGACCTGCCTGTCCATGAAAGTAAGAAAGAACTTTTGGCCATCACGCTTTCTAAAATCAAATGATTACGCTAGAACCAAAGAAGCCGTTTCAACATCAAGTTTTACCGTGTCACGTGGTTACTCTAGAAGTGATGACGTACCTTATGGAGTATTGGGCGCCGGATCGTGAAGGAAGAGAAATAACAAAGCAGTTTTGGTCATCAGGTTCTGTGTATCATCAGATTAGGGTGTCGGTGTTCTTCATGAACATGTACGCACCCCGTGTCTGCTCCATTATCTATCAAATAAGAGTATAAACCGAGATCTAGTCTCTGCACGCATGCATTGTATCGCACGGACTTTAATGATCCTGACGTGTATATTCTAGACAGGTTATTTAGACTATACAATTAAAGCAAAACCCAGCAAGCTGTCAAGTCCTATTCCTTCTTGTCCTGGGTGGGGTTGTTCAGCTGCTGCCGCGATTTTACTGAGAAAACAATTCGATTATCACCTGCATGGGTGACTAGTATCAATCCTAAACCCAAAATCTAGATCCTTAATCTCGATTTTATAAGACTGGTTCCTTTTGAAAATTGGTATCTTGTTCTTCTTCATAATAATAATAATAATAATAATAATAATAATAATAATAATAATAATAATAATAATAATAATAATAATAATAGTCTAAAGTCACGTAATTTGTTAACAGTCTTTAAATAAATTGATTGAAATAAATAATAATAATAATAATAATAATAATAATAATAATAATAATAATAATAATAATAATAATAATAATTATAATAATAATAATAATAATGATAACGGTAACTATGCGCGCTTTATTCATAAATCAGATTCAAAGCGCGGCGATCTGTAACCAACATACACGCTACAGTCACGCCTACATACACAACAAACACACATTCATCAATGAATCATCATCGGGGTGTCCTCGTGGCGCAGAGGATAAGTCGCCGGTTTCCTATGCCGAAGGTCGCGGGTTCGATTACCGCAAGGGGCGAACGTATGTGACTTAGGTACGAGACTATTGAGGTCACCGAGGGTTTTCTCCGGGCACTCCGGTTTCCTCCCTCCCTTCAATAATGGTACAGGATGCAGTCAATATAAAAATTTCAGAAATAAAAATTCGATTTTTTTCCGCCTTCTAATAGCGATTTCCCTGCCTTTACACCACCTGTTTGAGTGATGGATATGTGTTTGGTGTGTGTGAGGGTGGATGAGACAGGTGAGCGTGTATGTTGGTATAGATCGCCGCGCTTTGAGCCTGAATGATTTGGGGGAAAGCGCGTATAGCATCCTGTATTATTATTATTATTATTATTATTATTATTATTATTATTATTATTATTATTATTATTATTATTATTAGAGACACGTGGTGTAAAAGACAAGTGGCTATGATAGAAGACGGAAAGGAAATCTAATTGTATTGTTGAAATAGCCAGCATTGAAGGGAGGGAAGAAGCCGGAGTACCCGGAGAAAACCTTTGGTGACTTGAACAGTCTGGTAGCCTATCTAATGACGTTAAGTTCGTAACCCACGACCTCCCCCGTTGGGGTGCCGGTGGTTTCAGTATAAATAGTATCCCCACTTTCTGGAAATTTAGTGCTTTAAATTCCCACTGTCGCTGTCTTTCTCTGTTGCTCTTTCTCATTCCTGCTCTGTTCTATCAATCTGCTATACTATCGTCTTTTTCGCTAGACCAGTCACCTACCTTTTTTCTTGAAAACTCTTCCGGGACAAGACTCCTTATTTGTATATGAGATCTGTTGGATCAGCTTGGGAATATTGGACGCTTTCTGCCAGGTGGTCACTAGGGCTTCCTATGATGTTATTATTTAGCAATGTAGGCATTTTATATATATGTGTTTTGTTGATAATTTATAATGATGTTTGTATTCTATTTTGTTTTTGTAAACGGGGGTTCGATAAATTAGAGTACAGCCTCAGCGTCCCCTGCGTGGGATGTCTTTATTGTAAAGTGATTGGCTGGTGGAGAGCTTTCAGTTTTACCACTAGGGTTGTTTCAGCAGATCTTTTATGCGGATCAGGGGTTGTCCGGTCCTGATTTGGCTCGGAAGAGTCCGCTGGACCTAAAGCAATAATCATGTAATGTAATGTAATGTAATGTAACCCACGACCTTTTAGGAAACCGGCGACTAACCCACTGCGCTATCAGGGAACCCCATATTGATATACATTGCCCCAGCGCCATATTATATGACGTGCTCCTGGCTAGCGTGCTCATTGGGAGTGGTGGACGGTTGGGGGTGGGGGGGGAGAGGATGGGGGTTGAGGGAAAGGTTGAAACGGACAACCAACAGAATTCCAAGTTCAAGGCTGGAGGGTGAGGGGTGGGGTAGGAGGGGAGTGTATGTGAAAGAGGGGGAGGGGGAGGGGGCAGAGGGAACGCATAGAAAAATCGGCCCCATTTTAGTGTGTACACCTTGTTCTTACTGTCTCTTGGACCACTTAGAAGCGATACAAGGGATGGAATTGGGTATCGTTTACCTAACCTTACTGCAAGTTTCTTTATCATTTCTTCATCTTCATCTTCTTCGTCCTCCGCTTCATCATCATCACCATCATCATCATCATCATCATCATCATCATCATCATCATCATCATCATCATCATCATCATCATCATCAGCTTCGTCGTCGTCATCGTCGTCTTAATTGCTGTCGTCGTCATTTTCTTCTTCCGGTCCTGTCTTCTCCTCGTCCTCCTTCTTTTTCTTCTAGCTCCTCCGCCTTCTTCTCTTCTCGTCCTTCTGCTTCTTGTCCGCCTCCTTCTTCAGTCTCTACTTTGAAATACAATTTAACACTGCACTACACTACACTGCACTACACTACACTACACTACACTACACTACACTACACTACACTACACTACACTACACTACACTACACTATACTACACTACACTACACTACACTATACTACACTACACTACACTACACTACATTACACTACACTACACTACACTACACTACACTACACTACATTACACTACACTACACTACACTACATTACACTACACTACACTACACTACACTTTACTATACTACACTACACTACACTACACTACACTACACTACACTACACTACACTACACTACACTACACTACACTACACTACACTATACTACACTACATTACACTACACTACACTACACTACACTACACTACACTATACTATACTATACTATACTACACTACACTACACTACACACACTACACTACACTATACTACACTACACACACACACACTACACTACACTACACTACACTACACTACACACACACTACACAAGTCTACTGGCCGTTAAACCCATAAACTCGCTTTTTGGTTAGCCCTCCGTACTTCTGCTTCTTCTTCTTCTTCTCTTTGTCGTCCTTTCTTCCTGAAATTCCCGTCTTTGCTGTTTGTCGCGACACATTATTTGAGACGGAAGTGAGCTTGGTCTCTGCGTATCACGCAATCGTCGCGACAGTTCCTGAAATGTCAAAGGGACAAAACTCTTTGCAGTCAATCCTGAAGGAGACAGGAGCTCTCTGGAGATGTAAATGGGGGAGATTGAATAAACACGCCTGCGAGTGGGTGGAGGGGTGAAAGAAGGGGGCAAGAGGATGGGGGGAGGGGGGGAGAGAAGTAGAGAGAGGGGGGAGGGAGAAACCCCTGTTGAAAAGAGCACTGGTTTTATAAAACGTAAATACCTAGAACTTGCATTTGGGTTACTATTTGTCAGCCACTGCGGACACAAATAAGAGTTACCCTTTCAGTGAAAACGTGGCAGCCGCTGAACAGCGCTACCCAGGAAGAGAAGGAATTGGAGCTAAAGCTTGTTGGGTGTGTTCTTAGTATAACTAACCCGTCTAGGTTACTATGTGTGACGACACGAGTTTTCAGATGGTAGGGAGAGATACACTTTTTACGAAGTTACACTTCTCTGTATATCTGCTGTACATAGAATAGCGTGACCGATTTACTTTTGCGTATGAAAGTGCAGTTTCGTAAAGTCCGTGCGATTCATAGAAGATAGGGAGTCGGCCAATTTCGAATAGGGGTAATAAAGAACGTGCATACTGACGAGAGCTCGACTGTTTTGCTTGTGGCCGGCGCAGATTTTGAAGGGCAGAGTGGTTTGAGATGCTATTGCGTGAGGAAGGAATTCTAACGAGACAGCAGCCCTGTGACAGAGGTCATCGTAGTGTAGGGTACTGTTGGAAGGGTGTGTGTATTATTTTATAGCCACCCAAGGTCTTATGCCCTCGTCGGGATAAGGATGTGTAGAATTCGAAGGAAGATGGTAACTGCCATTCGCCAGTGAGTGTAGAGTTCCATACTTAAGGTGCGTGTGGTTCTCGATTGAACACCCACCAAGACTTAGTGTCTGTAGCAGAGCTAAGGTGTCCTCATCCTCAGAATAAATGTTATTTGGACAGTGAAATAACGTGCAAGAGCAAGAGAAAGAGACTCTCAAAAGACTAATCCATTGTGTTGTGCCAATGTTGTGACAGTGTTGTGTCGTGTTGTGGTGTTGGGGGTAAAGGGCGTCACGAGCCGAGGCCTGTAAGGTAAGCAAACCCTGTCGTTCAATTCTCTAGTGGCGCGCTCCGAGCACTGCGTACGTGTATGAGTGGTAATGAGTGTGGGGAAGGGGATGTATTTTAGGATGTGTAATGAATTTTGTTGATTTTATATGATTTTCCTATGATTTTCTTATTGTATATGTGATGGGGAAAATGTCGTTGCTGTTGTTGTTATGGAAGTGGGTCAAAGGCGACGATGGGGAATATAGAGAGGGAGAGAGAGAGTGCGGGTGTATGTATGGAAAGAGCGATAGAATGTAGTATGCTGAAGAGGGATGAAGTGATGATTATGAAGGAAGCATGTTTACAGTGTGGATGAAGGGAGGTAATCGTGATGCGCTATAATTGTTGGGGGTGACGGTAGTAATGAAGGGGGGTGGAATGAATCAGGACTGTGAGATGGTAGTGTGGTTGCGATAATTATGTATATTTATATAAACATTGGTTTGTAAAGAAGATGCGAATTATTTAGCACAAAGGGTGATTTACATTATTGAAATCTGTGTATAGTATCTTATATTATTATTATGATATTCATAGCTATGCAGGTCAAGATGGCGGACGGAGGACGGCGTGTTATGTTATATTATATAGTGTTTATTGTTTGGTGGGCATATTGTTAAGACTATGTATATGTCAACAGGTGTGGGCTGATGAGATGATGATGATTATTACATCTACGTGTTTATTTCTACGCATTATTCCCACGCTGTTGCCTTTGATGTGCCTGTTGTGCTGTACTGATGTTGATGTTGTTGCCGCTGACTGGGTCCTAACCAGCCTGGGATGTACCTTTGCCTCTGCGACACAGTAGTGTTGTGGTGATTTCTTACACTGCTGCAGGTTTTGCCTGTGTACCGAGGCAACACGCTTCCAGGGGGTTTTCATGCCTAATTCATGCACACACAGACTCACATTACACGCACCTAAAAACATATCCATTTAGTTAGAAGAATCATCCACTTTGTGAAAGAGACTGTTAGCTCTCTGAGCTACTTAACAAGAACATTGAGACATTACTTCTGTGCCACAGCTTTGTCTAGCTAATAGTTCATGATTCAACGCCATCGCTTATTATTTGAAGACTTGCATTTTGAATTGATTTGTTGATTTTGATTTTCTGTATACACTTTGTAAAGAAACTGTTGTTATTTAGTTCTATTTGGGGTTTGTTGCAAGGGGAGGTAATTGTTAGTTAGTATTGGGACGGGGGTCTGTTTAGGGGTTGAGGGAAGGTTAGTTCCCATTTGTCCTGTGTTTGCTTGTTGATTGTTGAATAAAAGAGTGTGTGTTTGTACTCTGGCATTTTGTGTTAGTTTATTTTGTTTGAGTTTATTCTTTTCACTCGCTTTATGAGCTGACGTCACTGAACCCGCTCGGGGGACGTGACATTTTTGGTGTCAGAAGTGGGATAAACTCATTTATTTTGTTAGGGTATTGCCAGAGGTGTATGTTGTGTGTTTGAGTTGTTGTGTGAAAGGGTACGCAGCGGGCGGTTGGCGGGAGTGTGGGTGTATTGCACTAGGGAACACACTCGGAGTGCAGCATTAACGGGGAATTGGATTGCAGGGTTCACTTGCTCGCCTTCAGGGGTACGACGGTGAACGATTCCTCGGCTCCTGTGACTGTTGTGTTGCGTATTCATTCTGTTAGGTGTTTGTATCAGTTAGGTGTTATTTGTTTTGTGTATACTAACATCTGTTCTTCCCTTCTTTTCCGACATGGCTACGCGGGATGCTCGAGCCGCGATGCGCCGCGACGCTAGGACTCGTAAGGAGGAGGCCGAGCAGGAGGAGCAGGACTTCCGTGATGACGGCTCTGTGACAGGGTTGTTGGAGGAACCTTACGCAGTGAGTACTCAGACCACTATGCCTAAGATGTATGCCAAATCGCCCGGTGCACAGAGCAAAGTCGAGGTCGCGCTCGGTGATAGTGAGAGATTTAGACAGATTGGGGAAAGTCTGGGTTTCCGAGACGGAGCGCTAGCGCACTATGTGGTCAGTGAGATGAGGAGGGAGGAAGAGAAGAGAGAAAGAGTAGAGCTGGTGGTTTTCGAGGACGGGCCCGATATCATCCTGGGTAACTGGGTAACGTTTGATAGCGGGGAAAAGAGTCCTGTTTCCTTGTTCGGAGGAGAGTGCGCAATGGCTGCAGCAGTGCAGACTCGGGCGCAGGTGAAGGCCGAGAAGAAGAGGGAGGTACCCTTAGCAGTGGTCGAACCATCCCAGATCTCTGTTAGCACCCCAGAGTTGATCAGGATGCAAGAGACCGACGAGACGCTCGCGAAGGCGAGAACGTTGGCACAGAGTGGTGGGGCGATAGCGTCAGGTAGAGCGTCAGCTGAGTTTCGCAAGAAGAAGGGGGTGTTGTACCGGGTACACACGAAGAGAGGTAGCCAGGTCACGCAACTGGTAGTCCCGAAACAGTTGAGGGGGGGGATCCTTCAGTTGGCTCACGATCCACCCATGGCTGGGCATTTGGGAGGGAAACGTACCAGGGAGCGGATCTGGGGGACATTCTATTGGCCGGGAATGTGCGCCGAAGTACGGAGGTATTGCGCCAGTTGTCCAGTGTGTCAGAAGGTAGTACCGAGGGGACGGGTGAGGAAGGTACCACTACAGCAACTTCCGCTGGTGGACGAGCCATTTCAGAGGGTGGCGGTAGACATTGTGGGACCCATCAAACCCAAGTCAGATCGGGGTAACATGTACATCCTAGTGGTAGTAGACTATGCCACACGCTATCCCGAGGCTGTACCGCTCAAGGGCATAGAAGCAGAGAGGGTGGCAGAAGCGCTGTGGGAGATTTGGTCGAGGGTGGGCGTTCCTAGGGAAATTTTGACAGATCAGGGGACGCAATTCATGTCTGAAGTCATGCGGGAGATGAACAGACTACTGTCGATCCATGGGAAAGCCACCACGCCGTATCATCCACAGTGCAACGGTCTGGTTGAGCGATTCAACGGGGCGCTAGTGTCCATGCTCAAGAAGTTAGCCACAGAACAACCTACAGCGTGGGACCGCTACATTCCAGCGCTACTATTTGCATACCGTGAAGTAGCACAGGAGTCTACAGGGTTCTCTCCCTTCGAGCTCCTATATGGAAAGACCGTGCGGGGACCGATGGCTGTATTGCGAGACCTATGGACCAAGGAAATACAAGAGGAGGAGGTGAAACTGAGTAGCCAGTACGTGGTGGATTTGCGTAACCGCATCGAGGAAACATGTAAGTTGGCACAAGGAAACCTCAGAACCGCGTCAGCCAAGCAGAAGCGGCACTTCGATAAGAAGGCGAAACGGCGTTTGTTCAACGCGGGGGATCAAGTGTTGCTGCTGTTACCTGAAAAACACAACAAGTTGCAGCTAGCATGGCGAGGACCGTACGAGGTGATCGAACGCGTGGGAGAGTGCGACTACCGGATCAGGATGCGTGGGAAAGGTAAACTATACCACGCCAATCTCCTGAAGAAATTCCATACCAGAGCGACGGTGGCCACGATCGTCGTAGACGACGAGGGGGTAGAGGAGGAGGAAACTATGCCGGTGTTTGGGGATATTCCCGTAATCACCTTGACAGCATCAGAGACACCCCGCGACGTGAAGATGGACGACAACTGCCCAGAAATACGGGAAGAATTGCAGGAGCTGGTGTGGCAGTTTGAGGATGTCCTAACCGACTTGCCGTTACGCACTACACTGGACGTGTGCGAAATACGTGTGGACAGCGACATTCCAGTGAGGACGCGGCAGTACCCACTTCCCCATTCGCATCACGAGACCATCAAGAAGGAAGTGGAAGCGATGCTAGCGATGGGCGTCATTGAGAGGGCCAGTTCGCCATACAGCTCGCCCATCGTATTAGTAAAGAAGAAGGAGGGCACGATGCGTTTCTGCGTTGATTTCCGGAAGTTAAACAAGCACGTCGTATTCGATGCGGAACCATTGCCGAACATCGACTACTTGTTTTCCAAACTGTAGGGGCCAAGTATCTCACCAAGATCGACTTGACCAAAGGTTACTGGCAAGTGCCTATGAACAAGGGAGATAAAGCGAAGACGGCATTTACAACGCCAGAGGGACAATTTCAGTGGACTGTAATGCCATTTGGGCTGAAGACGGCGGGGGCAGTCTTTTCTCGCATGATGCGGAAGTTATTAGCACCCCTGGGAATGTCGGAGATCGACAATTTTGTTGACGACTTGTTGGTAGCCACCATTACCAAGCAGAGACACCTGGAATGCTTGGCACGTCTTTTCCTTAGGTTGCGTGAGGTGCAGCTATCCGCCAAACCGTCAAAGTGTTACCTGGGTTTCCGAAGAGTAGAGTATCTTGGGCACGTGGTTGGACAGGGAGAAATTCGTCCTGAGGTGTCAAAGATGGAGAGAATCCGAGATGCACCACGACCAACGACCAAGCGGCAAGTGCGCTCATTTTTGGGTTTAGCCGGATACTACAGGCGGTTCGTACCCAACTTTTCAGCGATTGCTTCACCACTGCACGATCTGACCAAGGGAGGCAAGCCAGGGGCGGTACAATGGACCGAAGCATGCGAAGCTGCATTTTGCACACTGAAGGAGAAGCTGTGCTCTGACCCTGTGTGCTGTCTGCCGGACTTCACCCTACCGTTTGTGCTACAGACAGATGCGTCGGAGGACGGAGTAGGGGCCATTTTGAGCCAGGACAAGGGACAGGGATTACAGCCTATTGCGTGTGCAAGCAAGAAACTGTCGAAACCCGAGAGGAACTATTCGACCATTGAGAGGGAGTGTCTAGCGTTGGTGTGGGGTGTGCAGAAATTCAGTCAATATCTGTACGGACGTACTTTCGTAGTGCAGACTGACCATATGCCACTGCAGTACCTACAGCAAGTGAAGAACACCAACAGCCGACTGATGAGATGGGCACTTCAGCTGCAACCTTTCTCAATGTCTGTGGAGCACATTTCTGGGAAGGACAACGTTCCAGCAGATTTCCTCTCAGCAGAAACGCTCAGTAGGTAGCATAGGGGGTAGTGAGAAATTCGCGTCGTAGTTAAGGTTCTTCAAGGTGTTAAGAACTGGGGGGGGGGTTGTGTGACGACACGAGTTTTCAGATGGTAGGGAGAGATACACTTTTTACGAAGTTACACTTCTCTGTATATCTGCTGTACATAGAATAGCGTGACCGATTTACTTTTGCGTATGAAAGTGCAGTTTCGTAAAGTCCGTGCGATTCATAGAAGATAGGGAGTCGGCCAATTTCGAATAGGGGTACGCGTAATAAAGAACGTGCATACTGACGAGAGCTCGACTGTTTTGCTTGTGGCCGGCGCAGATTTTGAAGGGCAGAGTGGTTTGAGATGCTATTGCGTGAGGAAGGAATTCTAACGAGACAGCAGCCCTGTGACAGAGGTCATCGTAGTGTAGGGTACTGTTGGAAGGGTGTGTGTATTATTTTATAGCCACCCAAGGTCTTATGCCCTCGTCGGGATAAGGATTGTGTAGAATTCGAAGGAAGATGGTAACTGCCATTCGCCAGTGAGTGTAGAGTTCCATACTTAAGGTGCGTGTGGTTCTCGATTGAACACCCACCAAGACTTAGTGTCTGTAGCAGAGCTAAGGTGTCCTCATCCTCAGAATAAATGTTATTTGGACAGTGAAATAACGTGCAAGAGCAAGAGAAAGAGACTCTCAAAAGACTAATCCATTGTGTTGTGCCAATGTTGTGACAGTGTTGTGTCGTGTTGTGGTGTTGGGGGTAAAGGGCGTCACGAGCCGAGGCCTGTAAGGTAAGCAAACCCTGTCGTTCAATTCTCTAGTGGCGCGCTCCGAGCACTGCGTACGTGTATGAGTGGTAATGAGTGTGGGGAAGGGGATGTATTTTAGGATGTGTAATGAATTTTGTTGATTTTATATGATTTTCCTATGATTTTCTTATTGTATATGTGATGGGGAAAATGTCGTTGCTGTTGTTGTTATGGAAGTGGGTCAAAGGCGACGATGGGGAATATAGAGAGGGAGAGAGAGAGTGCGGGTGTATGTATGGAAAGAGCGATAGAATGTAGTATGCTGAAGAGGGATGAAGTGATGATTATGAAGGAAGCATGTTTACAGTGTGGATGAAGGGAGGTAATCGTGATGCGCTATAATTGTTGGGGGTGACGGTAGTAATGAAGGGGGGTGGAATGAATCAGGACTGTGAGATGGTAGTGTGGTTGCGATAATTATGTATATTTATATAAACATTGGTTTGTAAAGAAGATGCGAATTATTTAGCATCAAAGGGTGATTTACATTATTGAAATCTGTGTATAGTATCTTATATTATTATTATGATATTCATAGCTATGCAGGTCAAGATGGCGGACGGAGGACGGCGTGTTATGTTATATTATATAGTGTTTATTGTTTGGTGGGCATATTGTTAAGACTATGTATATGTCAACAGGTGTGGGCTGATGAGATGATGATGATTATTACATCTACGTGTTTATTTCTACGCATTATTCCCACGCTGTTGCCTTTGATGTGCCTGTTGTGCTGTACTGATGTTGATGTTGTTGCCGCTGACTGGGTCCTAACCAGCCTGGGATGTACCTTTGCCTCTGCGACACAGTAGTGTTGTGGTGATTTCTTACACTGCTGCAGGTTTTGCCTGTGTACCGAGGCAACACGCTTCCAGGGGGTTTTCATGCCTAATTCATGCACACACAGACTCACATTACACGCACCTAAAAACATATCCATTTAGTTAGAAGAATCATCCACTTTGTGAAAGAGACTGTTAGCTCTCTGAGCTACTTAACAAGAACATTGAGACATTACTTCTGTGCCACAGCTTTGTCTAGCTAATAGTTCATGATTCAACGCCATCGCTTATTATTTGAAGACTTGCATTTTGAATTGATTTGTTGATTTTGATTTTCTGTATACACTTTGTAAAGAAACTGTTGTTATTTAGTTCTATTTGGGGTTTGTTGCAAGGGGAGGTAATTGTTAGTTAGTATTGGGACGGGGGTCTGTTTAGGGGTTGAGGGAAGGTTAGTTCCCATTTGTCCTGTGTTTGCTTGTTGATTGTTGAATAAAAGAGTGTGTGTTTGTACTCTGGCATTTTGTGTTAGTTTATTTTGTTTGAGTTTATTCTTTTCACTCGCTTTATGAGCTGACGTCACTGAACCCGCTCGGGGGACGTGACACTATGTGTAATGTATGGATATTTGGATGGGTGCCTGTTTATAATAGTTAAGTGAATGCAAAATATTATTGACTCCTAGATCAAAATAAAGTGTGCGTGCAAGTCTCTCTGTTAACTACCACACCCACAAATTCACAGATTCTCACTAACACAGGCAAACACCAACACAAATATACGTTCCACGCTATCAATACTTTATATAACTAAACAACAATATTATTTTACAGCAATCTTTTACACCGTCCTTTTACACTAATCTTTTTACACTTATCTTTGACGCCTCACTGTCCAGTTTTAACTGTCTGTGAAACTCAAACGGCCGGCATTCGCATGTCCTGAGCCAAAAAAAATAATTGTAAAAAAAATCGAGCGGGCTTGAAATTAGACTGCGCATGTTTGTAACTTTGGGTGTATGCATGATATTATCACAGAGAGAGACAGAGAGAGAGAGAGAGAGAGAGAGAGAGAGAGAGAGAGAGAGAGAGAGAGAGAAGAGAGAGAGAGTGAGGCAGGCAGATAAACATACAGAGACAGAGAGGGACAGACAGACAGAGAGGGAGAGAGAGAGACAGAGCGAGAAAATGGTGGAGAGAGAGAGAGAGGGAGAGAGAGATAGAGATGGAGAGAGAGTGGGAGAAAGAGAGAGACGTTCTCGTTATGGAAGTACTCATAGACTCTCGCGCATCCGGATACTCTTCAACTGTAATATTGCATTGTCTTGCTTCATATGTAACTTTTACAATTACAGAATTTTCATAGGAATATGTGATTATATACATAATGTGTTTGTTGATACTTCTTTGTGTGTGCGTGTCTGAGTGTTCGCGCGCGCGCGCGTGTGTGTGTGTGTGTGGCTAGGTATATACGCCTTTATTCTGACATACACTTGAACCTCTACGTTCTTTCTTTTGACGGACCCCGTTATTTGACGTCAAAACAGTGTTCCGTTAGGATTAGGGCTGTGTTAGGATTAGGGTTAGGTTAAGGGTTAGGGTTTGCAGGGCCGGATCACTTACTCTTGGAGGGGGGGGGGGGGGGTTCCAAAATTTTTTTAAGGGGTTAGGGGTGACAAAAACGTGTCCGCTCGAGGAACTTGAGTAGAATGAGGAACGTTTTACTTACCACCAGTGTCAACTAAATTAAGAGCTTTAAAAAAACTCTATATATATTTTTTTCTGACTGAGTGAGGTACATCGAATGGCCAGGTGGGGGGGGGGGGGGGAGGTCCAGAACCCAGGACCCCCCTCCCCCCCAGATCCGGCCCTGGTTTGAGTTAGGGTTTGGGTTAGGGTTAGAGTTAGGGATAACTTCAACAAATGGACAAAGTTGTAAAAATGTCAAAGTAACGTATGTAGAGTTTCATAAAAGTCATCACGGTTGTGTGTGTGTGTGCGTGTGTGTGTGTGTGTGTGCGTGTGCGTTTACATGTCAATATACTCGATAGTAGTTTTCTATGCTTCACTGCTTTTTCGTTTACTTCCCCACATTCTCTGATTTTATAATTGACACAAAGGAAAATGGAGCGACACTATACAATCTATGACAGTAGGCCTATCGTGTACACGCCGCACCATGTAAGGGAGGCAAGCAGATGATGACGGCATCTCCTTTAGCTCTGACAGTGAAGAGTTGCATCCCTTTAACCTGCGCGCTCCCCAGCACAGACTTCCATGTAGTAACGTATTGCATTACATAGTAGTAGTAGTAGTAGTAGTAGTAGTAGTAGTAGTAGTAGTAGTAGTAGTAGTAGTAGTAGTAGTAGTAGTAGCAGCAGCAGCAGCAGCAGCAGCAGTAGCAGTAGCAGTAGCAGTAGTAGTAGTAGTAGTAGTAGTAGTAGTAGTAGTAATAATAATAATAATAATAATAATAATAATAATAATAATAATAATAGTTTCCATTTCTTCACCACTGTGAGCATGCCATCGTGTAAGTTGTCCAAAATCTTGTGTGATGGTCTGTCGGACTTCGTAAATTCCTGGTACTTTCGAGAAAGTTGAAACTTACCGTTTTTTAATTAAAACATAATACAACTCAAAAGAACAAATGAAAACACAGTCTCAACACAGTTTTGTGGTAAATGAATACAAAAAGAAAGCTTTTTTTCTTCTTATGACGGAGATGCTCAAAAACGTAACACTACCGCACGAAACTGACCTTGACCTTTCGTTTGTGTTTGGGAGGTTACAGACGTTTTATCTTCGAATTTGTGGAGCGATTTATTTTGTAAAATAAATAATTAACACATGTTTTGAATGCACAATCTTTGGAAAGACCTAGCATTTAATAACAGAAAGCAGTAACATTAGAAAAACCAAGTTTTCAAGTGAATCCTGACATTCCATAAAAAATGAAATTTGCAGTCCCTAAACAATGAATTGTTTACGTAAATAATGCATTATTTAGCAACATCTTCAAAATAATACTTTATATAGTCAATTCTGCTCAATATTGCATTATATAGGTAAACAAATCATTATTTAGAATTATGTCTAAATAATACATTATTTAGCACAATCTTCTAAATAATGTATTATACAGGTAAATAATTTTTATTTAGCAACAATGCTTTATTTAGCTATATCAATACACTAGTGGTTTTCGTACCCTGGCAAGCCAGGGTACACAGGTTGCTGTTTAAAATGTAGACAGAGAGACAACTGTTGTCTGCGAGTTTGATTTGGACGATGATACCTCCCCATATCCCCCTTGATACCTCACCATACCCCCCCTCTGATATCTCCCCGTCCCCCCCATGATGCCTCATCATACCCCCTTGATACCTCCCCGAACCCACTTGATATCCCCATAACCCCTTGATACCTTTCGTACCCCCCTTGTAACCTACCTGTACCCTCCTTGATACTTCCCCGTTGATCGTTTCGCAGGTATGGATGAAAGGAATCGACCATCACCATACCCCCTTATATATACCCGTATCCCCGTTATACCGATCCTTGATAATAATAATAATAATAATAATAATAATAATAATAATAATAATAATAATAATAATAACAATACTAATACTAATAATAATAATAATAATAATAATAATAATAATAATAATAATAATAATAATAATAATAATAATAATAATAATAATAATATTGAATAATACAAATAGAAATCATAAAAAACGCCAAGGTTTTAAAATAAAATTTGATATAAGATATTATAATTATAATAATAATAATAATTATTATTAGTTTATAAATAATAATAATAATAATAATAATAATAATAATAATAATAATAATAATAATAATAATAATAACAACGTACCACCCCATCCCGATCCTTGGTAATAATAATAATAATAATAATAATAATAATAATAATAATAATAATAATAATAATAATAATAATAATAATATTGAATATAGAATAATACAAATAGAAATCATAAACACCAAGGTTTTAAAAGAAAATTTGATATAAGATATAATATTATAAATAATAATAATAATAATAATAATAATAATAATAATAATAATAATAATAATAATAATAATAATAATAGTAATAATAATAGTAATAATAATAATAATAATAATAATAATAATAATAATAATAATAATAATAATAATAATAATAATAAAGGTAAAAAGCCTAAATTAAAAAGAAAAATATCCATATTGTAGTGGGAAAAAAAAACATAAAAAAAAATATGTCCCGCGACGGATTCGAACTTGGGTCGCACTAAACGTTAGGCGAAGGTGTTACCAACTGAGCTATCAATGCTTCGTACAAAACCAATAAATTTTTTGGTCTACATGGGAAAACATGCTGAAACCTCAAATTGATTTTTAATGGAAGCGCGCGGAATGAGGCTATTGCAGTTTGTGGACATTTTGTTTATTTATTTATCTCAGAAACGGTTAAACGTTCGGTAAGGAAATGTCGGCTATAATGATTTCGCTGGTTTTGAGCACACAACAGGCCGATTCCCAGCGGCCAGCACCTGCCCAGATCAGCGTCCATACCGGACAAACTTTATAGTAGTGGCGAAGAAGGACTTCCGGCTAAGCAATTTATATATATAGATAACTAAAAATGTATTATTTTGGTAAATAATAAGTTATTTACGGAGAAAAATTATTTAGAGAAATCTTACATTGTTTGTAAAGAAATTATTATTTAGCTTCTATATGAAGATTATTTAGCTGAAAGTGGTTAAAAAAAAAACACCGAAAAATATCGCAAAGAAATATTTTACAAGGGGAATTCAATTATACAAACGAGTTTATTTGAATCCACCCTTTTTATTTTTTTTACTGACATTTTTCAACTGACTCAATGTTGCTATTTATTGTGCTTTGACTTTGCAAAGCAGCACCAGCAATGGGCATCCCAAAAGTTGTCTTGAAATGCCCGGCACAGAAAAGATTACATTAAGTAGCAATGCCAACAGTGCAACTTCTTACAACAACGTTATCATTGATAGATATTGCTTTGATATTATTAAACTAAATGAATATAAAGTCAAATAGGACATCAGGGATTTTGCCGATGTGTCTAGTTAGGCCCATATAATTATACGTGTGAGTGTGTGGAATGTCTGTAAAACTCACAATCTTGTCATGGGCTCATGCAAACGGTCCATTCCACATTCCTAACTCCACAGTCAAAACAAGTTGGTTTTGTGAATTCACTATTTGAAAAAAGAAGAAGAAAACGACAGTTAAGTGTTTACATGTAAAATGAACAAAAACACATTAAATTCTAACGTGATCTTGCACAAACATTCAAGCGGAGATATTCTAAAGTCTTAATAATGAAATTTGAGTGGGTGTGTGTGTGGGGTTTTTTTTTTTAGGGAGGGGAGATGGTGGTGGTATCAACGCCTCGCAGCTACTTTGACTACTGACAGAGCTACAGTAGCATTCTTATCGTTAATGTAGCCTACAACGAATGACAGCGATGACTAAAATATTGCAGGCTGCATGCAGTCACACATCGACGCAATGCATGGTGACGTGGAGTAAGGAGGAGTGAAGTGGAATAAGGAGGGGCGAAGTGGAATAAAGAGGGCGAGGTGGAATAGAGGATGAAGTGGGGCAAAGAAGACGAAGTAGAATAACGGGGGCGAAGTGGAATAAAGAGCGACAAAGTGGAATGAAGAGGACGAAGTGGAGTAGAGGATGAAGTGGAATAAAGAGGGGCAAAGTAGAATAAAGAGCGACAAAATGGAATGAAGAGGACGAAGTAGAATAAAGGGGGCGAAGTAGAATAAAGAGCGACAAAATGGAATGAAGAGGACGAAGTGGAATAAAGAGGGGCGAGGTGGAATAAAGGAGGCGAAGTGGAATAAAGGAGGCGAAGTGGAGTAGAGGATTAAGTGGAGTAGAGGATGAAGTGGGGTAAAGAGGGCGAGGTAGAATAACGGGGGCGAAGTAGAATTAAAAGGGTGACGTGGAGTAGAGGATGAAGTGGAGTAGAGGATGAAGTGGAGTAGATGATGAAGTGGAGTAGAGGATGAAGTGGAGTAGAGGATGAATTGGAGTACAGGATGAAGTAGAGTAGAGGATGAAGTGGAGTAGAGGATGAAGTGGAGAAAAGAGGGCGAAGTAGAATAACGGAGGCGCGGCGAAGTGGAAAAAGGAGGGGTAACGTGGAATAATAACGAGTGAAATGCAGTACGGTGGCAGAGAGGAGTAAAGGTAATGAGGTAGTAGAATGGAGTCAGGAAGTTGCGAAGAGGAATGAAGTGATGGCTACGAAAAATGAGATGGCGAAATGGTGCACGGGGGTGGTGAAGTGGAGTGGCGATGTGGCGAAGAGAAAACAGGAAGTGGCACAGTGGAATGATCCGGAATAGTAAGGAGGTGACAACGTGGGGTACATCGGCACTGTGAATTAAGAGGCGGGAAAGTGGATTAAGAGTAACGAGGTAACGTGGCGAAGTGGGGATAAGGAACTGGCGACGTGGCTATACGATAAAAACCAACGACGTCAACTGCATTGAAGACAAGGACGGATACTGACATTTAACACCAAACCAAACACCAATTGAACATGCACACTGGCCGTGCGGGCTTGACTGCCAGGCAACTGACGCGGATGTTGCGCCACTGAGTACCTTCCCAACTCCACGCAACTATCCAAACAGAATCACGGTGAGTGTCTCCCAAGAAATCTCAAAAATTTTATTTTTCACCGATTCGTTCGAGTCGTCATATATGGTATTTACCCTAATAAGAAATGTTTGGGTCTTTCGTTTCTGTTTCCATTTTCCCCAAACTTTGCTTATTGTAAATAGTTGTCACAAAACTAACTCGGCTGCCCCGCCACAAAAGCCCCGGTTGCGACGCCATACTCGTAAATTTTTGCTTCGGCGGCCGCTTCCGAAAACTATGGCAACAATGTCTCAACTAAACATGACTGAAAGTGCAGCTGCATTATTATTACTTATTCCTGATCGGGTTTTAGGAATGTCTGACTGCAGATGGATCTGTCGGGAATGACAGATATGGAACCGGTGTTTCCTTTCATCCTGAAATTGAGGTTGAGACTTCATACAACGAGACAGAACCAGCAGGGGATGATGCACCAGCTGCATTAATAGCTAACAGCACCCCAGCCAAAGGCGAGACGTTCCTGTGCACGCAGTGTGGTTGGAAACCAATATTTTCAGACCAACAAATCTGCATAAATCTTCTATAATATGAGAGGCGAATTAAGAGTGGAACGTGTGAATTTGTAATCATGTTCAGCTGAAACAGTGTTGCCATCAAACTCGGAAGTGGTCGCGCAGCGCAGCCGAAGCAAAAATGTATGAGAGTGGCGTCGCAACCGGGGCTTTTTTGGCGGGGCAGCGGATCATAGGTTTTAGTTTTGTGACAACTTAAGCAAAGTTTGGGAAAAATGGAAACAGAAACGAGATGCCCAAACATTCCTTTATAGGGCAAATACTATGTGACGACACAAACGAATCAGTGAATAAGAAAATGTTTTAGATTTTGGGGGAGACACTCACTACGATTCTGTTTGGATAGCTGCGTGGAGCCGGGAAAGGTACTCAGCGGCGCAACATCCGGGTCCGTTGCGTGGCAGCGAAGCTCGCACGGGCTCAAACAGCTGTGCGTGAAGAAATGGTGTCATCTTCAGTCGCAGTCAAAGGTTATTGCGGAGACACTGTTCTCCCGTTGCACCCTGACGTGAGTCACTTGGTCGTAGGTGTTATTTGCGGTCAAGGGCAGGCTGCTGTAAACCACCTCTACGCCATCAACATACGCCTGCACACATGTGACGTCACGTTTTTTTTACGACATGGGGGATACTGGAACGAAACGTTCTCGTCATCGAGATATAACATTGTTGCCAGGACATAAAAGTTTGACGACGTACGTATACGTGTGTTGTGATGCAACATTTTAGAGTCGTGATGATATAGCCTACGTCATAAAACGTTTGGTAGTGTTTAATCAGTATTTACAGACAACAATTTAGCATTGCGCATACAGACAGAATTGTCTCATCAATCAGATGACTAATAATAACGATTTCGATTTCAGTTTGTACTTCCATGGATCACGGAAGGACAATTAGGATCCATAGGTGAGATAGTTGTTGGAACAGCGACTGACGTCATTTGTACTTATGACGTAAAGAGGGGGGAGATTTGGCGAACAATCATTTATTTATTTATTCAGATGATTAAAGTGAGTCTGACTGTGGTCCGTGCACCCTAACTCTTACTGATGGTAGGTCTACTTACCACGAGTTGCCGGAGGCCAAGCACGCGAATTTTGATGTTGAACGGCTGGTCAAGGACAAGAAGTGAGGTGTTGAGATGGGGAAATGGACTGCTGATGGGCGTCCACACTCCGTTTTCTTTAAAACTGTTCGCGACGACATTAACGTGCAATTTGAAAAGCTTGCGGAAGTCCAGTTCCGTCACAACCACTTCTTCTTGACACAAAGCGTCGTGCTGTTGTTCAGGTCGTATTTGTAGTTGGACGCTCATCCTGCACAGTCGGGATTAGAAGACAACTATTATAGACAGCAGCATGGATGACATAAAATATGTACCAGAAACTCGAACCTTGTAGATCTAAACCTGTCAGCGTCGTGGCTCTTTCAAAGAGTGTGTATCCCCAAAACCAGGCTTGGACCTATGCATCATCTACATTCGTCCTCTTGACTTTATCCCAGTTTTCTAAAAGCCTGAATTTAAAAAAAAATATTTTAAAATAAAAGAATTTGATCCTAAAGTACTTAGCAGTAGTAGTAGCAGCTGTAGTAGTAGTTGTTGTTATTGTTGTAAAGAAGAAGTAGAAGAAGAAGAAATTTTAATCATATAATTCCTAGTAGTAATAGTACCAGCATCAGCATTAGTTGTAATAATAAGAATGTAATCATAAAATACCTAGAAGAAGAAGAAATGCAGTCGCAAAATACCTGTCGAGGAAGGTTCGAGTTCCAGTGACACACACGGTCCATCCTGCGCTGACAGCTTTAGGCACACGGATGCAGCTACTCACCTGTACATACAATACAATATAAAGCAATACAATGCAACACAAATGCAATGCAATACAAAACAATGCAATCCAAAACAATGCAATGCAATACAAAAGGCAATACAAAACAATGCAATACAAAACAATGCAAAACAATACAAAACAATGCAATACAAAACAATGCAATGCAATACACAACAATGCAATACAAAACAATGCAATACAAAACAATACAATACAAAACAATACCATGCAATACAAAATAATGCAATACAAAACAATGCAATACAAAACAATGCAATGGAATACAAAACAATGCCATACAAAACAATGCAATACAAAACAAAACAATGCAAAACAATACAAAACAATGCAATACAAAACAATGCAATGCAATACAAAACAATGCAATACAAAAACAATGCAATACAAAACAATACAAAACAATGCAATACAAAACAATGCAATACAAAACAATGCAATACAAAACAATGCAATACAAAACAAAACAATACAAAACAATGCAATGCAATACGAAACAATACTAAACAATGCAATGCAAAACAATGCAATGCAATACAAAACAATGCAATACAAAACAATGCAATACAAAACAATGCAATACAAAACAATGCAATTCAAAACAATGCAATACAAAACAATACCATGCAATACAAAATAATGCAATACAAAATAATGCAATACAAAACAATGCAATGTAATACAAAACAATGCAATACAAAACAATGCAATACATTATAGCCCAGCTGCACTACAAGGACGTATGTAAAAGAGACCTGATGGCTGTAGAGGTTGACCTGAAGACTCGGGAAGCTTTTGCATCAGACAGATCAGCGTGGGGATAGGCAGTGCAGTAGGGCCTTTCCCACTTCGAACAGGCGCTTGCTCAGCAGTCGGTAAAGAGGCCTCGGAGAAAGATTCAGACTAAAAACCCCGCCACACATGCCGATTGTGCAACGATTTTGTTTGCGATCCGATCCCGAGTGCTACGTGATGACGTCAGAACTACTGCTTGCCTGTGGTCCGATTTGCATTCAGCTCGGTATCGTGTGATTAGAGCATGTTCTATTCTGCTGTGCAAAATCGGCCCCGATTGTAAACTTCCAACCAATCAGAATGCGTCCCGTGTTCATTGTCAACTTGGCGTTACAAACGAAGCTGATGACAGGTGACAGGCTGGGAAGTCTCATCTTTCGTAGGCCTCAATTACATACTATATATACTATACTACGTACCTATGTAGGAGGCCCACGAGTTTACAAAGACGAAATAAAAGACTTCAGAGCCTGTGATGCAACCCGCGATGTTTTGTATGGTTTTGATTTGGTTTTCCATTACGTTTTTATTTTTAAATAGTTTTTGTAGCATGTAGAGACATTATTTCTGCTGTGGTTTCAGACTAGATGAGCTGTTGGATGGGGATGGTAAACTGTTGGATGAGGTTGGAGATCGTGTACACTGACACTAGTGAAAGTGAATATAAACAATGCACATTGTGTGGAAGTTTCGGGTCGACCTGATCGGAAACGTGTGGCAGTGCTATCGGTTTTGGAGTCCGGGCCGATCGCAAACGGATCCGAAACCCGATCTAGAATCGGCCTTCAAACCGGTATGTGTGGCGGGGCCTTAAGACAGCCAGAACATGGTCAGCGTTCACCTGCTCGCAATGTGGGAAGAACTGCCATTCTCGCATTGGACTTTATAGTCACGCGAGACCGACGGATGCCTATTACAACTACCTATTATATTATAAAATACAATACAATATAATACAGTACAATACCAGTGCATAACATGCCATACCATATCATACAACATAACACAACACAATAGGCAACTCTATACAATACAACACATCCTAACACCACATAAAGCCGCGCCATTGATACCACATCACAATTTATGACGAAACAAGACGCAAAGCGTTGAAACGTCTTCAAATTGCCGCAGCCTCACTTTTAAATGGCAATGCAAGAAGAACTAAAACATGAACAAATAATACAAAGCCAACAAAGTTCGAAACTAAAAGGGAAACACTATGTCAGCATTTAAGTCATCTGCATGTTCGGGTGTCCATGGGTTGCCGTCCTGTGAAATCACAAGCCATCTAACCACTTATGTTATGATTAACATATGTCATAATTTACGTCGTATCAGAATTGACGGGCTATAGGTTGAAGTCGTATAAACGCACACGTTTTATAACTACATACTTTATGATTCCATGTCAGCATTTACATCGTATCAGCACTGGGACAAGGCCAAAGGCTGATGTTATGTCATCCATACGTCATCTAAAAAAAACTTAAAAGTACGTCAGGACAGCGCTTACGGGCCAACAGTTGCCATTGAACTGCCAGCCATCCGGATCAGAGCACGTAATGTGGGAAGGTTGCGGGAAGTAGAATGTGGTGGGCTGCAAACATTGAAGACTACCTTCCCACGTCTGTTGATTCCAGTCCCTGACTGCCATTACGCTGCTGTTGAAGGGAGCATCTCTCACGTTGCACAACTCTGCAATGCCATCACTGCCTAATGTCAGTTGTTTCCCTTTCCTTAGGCCGAATTGGTTTATTCATTTACTTATTTATTTATGGTTAATCAACTAATTAATTAAATCCTTTTATTTCGTTATTATTTTATTAATTTTACAAAGTTTGCTGGACAATAAAAGCAAGAAGTTTTATTTTGTATTTCTTGATTGATTTTTGAAAATGTACTTGTGTAGTAACAACAACAAAAACAACAACAACAACAACAACAACAATAATAATAATAATAATAATAATAATAATAATAATAATAATAATAACAATAATAATAATAATTATTATTATTATTATTATTATTATTATTATTATTATTATTATTATTATTATTATTATTATTATTTATTTATTTATTTATTTTTATTTATTTATTTATTTTAAAATTATTATTATCATCATCATTATCATCATCACCATCATCATCATCATTATCATCATCATCATCATCATCATCCTTATCATCATCTTCATCATAAATATTTTAACATGTGCACGCTTCTTAGAAGACATAGGGATTATTTATTGTCTAAGAAGCTGTTTGGAAGTCAGGGGTTAAAATGTGAAACATCACCCTAAAACATTTTTTTTTAAAGAAAAAAAGAAAGAAAAGATTCGTGTTATTAAGTTTTTTAATCTGAATCTCACAAAATATATATTGTTGTCGTCGTCGTCGTCCTCCTCCTTCTCCTCCTCATCATCATCATCGTCATCATCATCACCATCACCATCACCATCATCATCATCATCATCATCATTAGGAAAAATATTTTTTTAAATTAATAAATAAAAAGTGAAAAAAAAGAAGAAATAAATAAATATATCATACTCTTTTATAGACCATTTACTAGAAATTCGACAGTGTATGTTAATCCTTCGTATAAACCAAAGTCTAGTCTGTGTGCGCAGGCATTCCATCGCACAGGCTATAAAGATCCTGATGCTCATGTCCTAGGCAGGTGAGTGCCGGCTACACAAATACACCCAGCACGCACTAGGTCCCTTCTCCCCAACCCCGGTCGCCCAGGATTGTGCTCAGTCGTCTGGGCGTCAGACTGTGCGCTTTAATGAGGCAATTGAGTGTGTTACGTTGAAACGCGAAGGATAGTATGTCTGAAGCGTGCACGATAGATCTAATCGTTTCGCTTTGAAAAGTATTCAATAGTAGAGTGTATTTACCTTTGATTTGAGTTTGCATTGTTGTTAGAAGAAGCATTGTATAACGTTGATAATTTTCGTTAGTCGATATTATTGGAGAATTCTCTAGATCTGCGTGTTTACTGTCGATAGAAACTTCCCGGTAATTGTAGAAGTTTGAGAACGTTCCTGGAATGTGTATAGAGATGTATGACGTAAGTCAGTGATGACGATCTTTAGTTTGATTGGTGGTAGTGCGTCATTTCTACCGTGTTCTAAATTGTTCGGGAGTATGAAGGGACTATATAAGTGCCGCACTGTTTCAAAGGGTGTTGTTGATAGTGAGTTGGAAAGTAAAAAGTTGAGAGTGGAAAAGTGGAAAGGCGATTGAGCGATTGTATGCAGTTGTTGATGTGTGCTGAATAAAAGTGGGAAACTTCATACGAAGATTTTGCCTTATTGCTGCTGAGTGAGCAGGCTGCGTGGATAGACGAATCAGTTACACCTATCAGGATTTCAAGCATCGGGGCTGAATCAGATACTGATAGAAAAACACCAACATCGAATGAGTGTAACAGAGTGCCTCGGGCGGCTTGCGTTAGATCCTATATCTGTCAGCGCCTTGAGTAGCTGTTGAGCTGGAAAAGCGCTATATTAAAGTTATTACATGAAATATAAAAGCGATTACATTAAATTAAGTTTGCCTGCCGAGAATGTGACTTATTACCTGTAAACATGACAATACTTCCTCCCTGTCCATCAGCTGTGCTGGCTCCAACGTAGCAAGCGCCTGTGTTCTCATCATAGGCACACGAGTCAACAACGTCATCTTGCAAGCACCTGGCGACCACGCAGGAGATCACGGATATCTCTGACGTCAATGAGCGGTAATCTATGACTCTAGAATGACGCGACTCCTTCAGTGACGTCACTCTCGTCCATTCAGTATTGGCACTAGAGAGGTAAAGCATCATAAAGATCGCACAACCAGTTTTTGGTGCCATTGCTTCCATTACAGCAAGTAATCAAGACAACTTAGTCTCTAACTTCACTGGCTTCCTCCTGGGTATACAATTCTGCACAAACCGCTGTGGAAACAATAGCCTCATTCACGCATGCGCCAAAGTTCTATAATCTGCACTAACACGCGTCCTTTATGCATAATCAATTCTCTGAAATGAGTCCTCTTCCTGTCCGAGTCCTCTTGCCCGAAGTGTTTTCGCTGTTGTAGTTGTGTTTTGTTATATATTTTCAATTTTAATTTCATTTCTTCCTGTGACCTTAATGCATTATTAATCACCGGTATTGAATCCATTCGCGATGTTTACTAAATAAACAAAAGAATCATGATATCCTTCATCACCAGGTTACGAAGATATATAGGCTGACGATGTCGAGCCAGACTGGCTATTATCGATGCTCTCTTGTCAGCAAGACGTAATTCATTAAGCGTAATAAAAATATTCGTTAAAGGGATCCACTTTGTCGATGACCCCTTTTAACATTCACAGTGAGTGTTCCCCACTCAAAAAAACATCAACTTCGGTAGTTTTTGTGTCTATTAATAGCAACCGCTAACCAACATTCTGGAGCTCAAAATAGCAGGTCCCAAAGCCGGTAAGAGACAGAACCCGTAAAAAAAAATTGCTCGTAAGGTATTGTTGGTTGACGTTGATAAAATAGACCCTACCCTCCCCCAGACACCAAAGACGCACACTTCAATTCGCGGAGTTCACTCTGAAATAGAGTCAAAGGTTACACGGCTGTACCGTTAAACCAGGGAAAATCACTCCTTGTCAGAACCGAATGTAAAATTCAAATTTGAGCGCTTGGTGTGAGCAACGAAAGCCCACTTTATTTAATGTAATAACAATGCGAATTTTAGAGTAAACCCGTTCTTGCCAAAAGTAAACAAAACCTTCGAATTGGGGCCTTTTAAAGTAAGCGTAATTAAAAAGCGTTTGAAAATGTGAAATTAATGGAATACCATTCTGTTCTTTCAGAGACTAAGTGTGGTTTCTCGGCATACAGCATCGTTGAGGCTCGCCGAACGCCTCTCAAGTGGGCAAGGCGAGCGAAAACCTAGGCTGGTGTCAGCTACGTAGTAAAGCATGTGGCATGTTTTCAAATGCCGGAGGATGTGGGGTCGATACCAAGCAAGGACGACATATTTTAAAGTACTTTGGAGAGCAAACTAATAAATTTCGCAATTTCAAAAAAAAAAAAAGTCTAATTGACGCTAAGAGTTGACTATGTGCTTATTTATGCATTCGTACGTGTGTGTGTGTGTGTGTGGATTCGTGTGCACGTGAATAAACGCACAAATGGGTAGCAGACCTTGTCTTTTTTAGTAACAAATGGGTTTATTCGCTTGGAACCCACTTTTTTTTCCCAGGAACCCACTTTTTCCTAAGTGCGCGGGAGTGCAGTTGTAGTGCATGCGAGTGTTTTAAGTGCAAGGGAGTGCTCTATCCTGGGCGGAGAAAATCCAGTCACTTTTCCGGCAAATTTTGGAGAAAGTTCGACCTATTTCGTCCCCTGTGGGAATCGAACTAGGTCCACTTTTTAGACGGAAAGAGCCAATTTTGCATCAGATTCTTACATTTTTATATGAAGTTTGCGCTCTTTCTGAAGGTAAAAAGTTCGAATCACTGGGGTGAGGTTCATTTTAAATGTGTACATCCCATTATAACGCTTGCGTGTGCACTAGGCTCAAATGTCTTACGTAATCATCATACCTTGTGCTGTATTGAATGGGTGGGATACCAACACAACCTGTTTAATGCTACTGTCTATTGATGTTGTTGGTTTTGTTTTGGCTGAATGGCACTCGGTGCTGAAAGGTTTAGAAATGGATAAAACTGGTTAAACATGTTTTTAAAAAAACAACAACAGGAAAGCAAAGAACGAAGGCGTGCTATTATGTTTAGAAAGAGAACTGAATGTACCCGCTAAAATGGTTAACCGATTTTCAGCGTCCCATCGTTCGTTTCTCTTCCCACCTTTGTACCCGTTCTTTCTCCTTGTTAATTCATTTTGTATTTTTCTGAGACTGCACAGCTTTAGTTAGGATAGAAAAAGAGTATAAAGTGTCGGTCGGTCGGTTCGGTTTCTCTTTTTGTATTTCAGGACTTTGAAATAGTCGGCAATAAGAACGAACCAAATGTCGGTCTGTCGGCCGGCAGTCTGTCGGTCCTTTGGACTCCATATCTCAAAAACCACTGAACGGATTCTGACCAAACTTCATGGGAACATTGTCTAGGTTAGTGGCCTGGTGAGTCTGTCGCGGCTCCGAATTTCACTGTTTTGTTCCAAACACACGTTTTGCTTTATCTCAAGAACAACTGAACCGAAATTCATCATTTTTACGCTGTGCATACTTTAACTACTGCGAAGCATATTGGATCATTCGCATGTGTACTTTCTCCAAGGTCAAGATCATTGTGCTTCACCATTTTCTAAACACGCTTTGCGCTGTATCTAATATATGTCGACTGAACCGACTTTTTAAACATAATATTTTGCTGGCAGATAGTGGCCAATTATTCTTATCCCACGTTTTCCTCGTGCTTGGATAGGATGAAGCCCACCAGTCGCAACACAGCCAACAAAATTAACATTTTTAAAAATGCTTATTTCTCGGATAGGTCTGTGAGTGTGTGGAAATACATTTGAATGTCTTGCCATCTTGTTCTTGGTGCTGTGTTTTTCTGTTTGCGCGCTTTGTGTTGCTTTGTTTATTTCATTTAACGTCCATTGACCGCTATGTTCATAGACTAGGAAATGAAGGGGGCGTGGGGTTTAGGGGTGGTGGGAGAAAGATATTTGCTAGTTGGGTGTGGAGAGGAAAGAGACAATTCGACAACATTTTAAAATAAAACAATGAATGACATAAACTTTTCAAACAAAATCAAACACCAAACAAAACAAGGGTAACAAACTGATAAATTTCACGTCCGATAAGAATATTTTATAACATCAAACTTGTATTCTTAAAAAGTCCATTTTTTTAATTGTATGCTGCTATTATATGTTGCAATTGTATGTTGTAATTGTACGTTGTATCTTACAATGATGAAGTCATCAAAAGCCTGTATGACAAGGCTACCAGTGCAGACCTCCATAACAGCGTCATCGGGAACTGGTTCAGAACGACAATCGGTGTGCGTCAAGGATGCCCACTCTCTCCAACACTCTTCAACATATTCCTAGAGCGCATCATGTCAGATGCCCTTGCAGATCACGAGGGCACAGTCAGCATTGGGGGTAGAGCAATCTCCAATCTTCGTTTTCCGGATGCCATTGATGGATTGGCTGGAGAGGAACAAGAACTTGAACAGCTGGTACAGAGGCTTGACACCACCTCCAGAGCTTATGGAATGGAAATAAGTGCAGAGAAGACCAAAATGATGACCAACAACACCAATGGCATCAACACGGACATCAAAGTCCAAGGCCAATCCCTCAACACAGTGCATAGCTTCAAATATTTAGGAGCCATTGTATCAGACAATGGGTCCCGACAGGAAGTCCTCTCCAGAATCGCACAAACAACTGCTGCCCTGACAAGGTTGAAGCCCATTTGGAAAGTACAGGACCATCAGTCTACATTCCAAAGTAAGACTGCTGCGCTCCTTTGTCATCTCCATCTTCCTATATGCTTGCGAAGCATGGACCCTCACAGCAGATCTCCAACGAAGAATACAAAGCATCGAGATGAGGTGCTACAGAAGACTTCTGGGCATTTCCTATACCCAACACATCACCAACGACGACGTCCGACAGACCATCACACAAGCCATTGGACAACACGATGACCTGCTCACAGTGGTGAAGAAACGGAAACTCCGATGGTATGGCCACGTCACCAGATCATCAGGCCTTGCAAAGACCATTGTGCAAGGCACAGTGCAAGGAGGTAGAAGAAGAGGGGAGACCGAAAAAGAGGTGGGAGGACAACATTCGAGAATGGACTGGTTTGACACTGAGCGAAGCCATCAGGGCTGCTGAGGACAGAGAAAATGGAGTATGCTGGTTAAACGATCATCTGTGGTGCCCCTAAGACCTCCGGGTTACAGGATAGGATAGAATATATAGGTTCTTACAATTGTATGTTGTAGTTTGTAATGGTATGTTGTATACCTTGTAATTGTGGCACATATGACACTAGGTTGTAGTACTCCGCCAAACTTTCCTCAAAGTGTAAACGTAGGTACATGTGAAAAATCTTATACTGTAAATATCTGTATACATAACCTGCAGTTCCACTATGTGTTCTACGTGTGTGTGCGTGCGTGCGTGTGTTTGTGTACGTGCGATTGTGCGTGCGCGAGTGAGGGTGTGTATGTTTTGCTTTGCTTTCTGTTTTGATCTTAGTTTTAATATATTCATATTCTCTAAGTGGTTTTACTGAAATAAACTTTGCCTTTTCCGAAGTTGGCATGGCTCGGCCCGACCTTGGCCTGACTATCTTGTTTGCCTGGTCTGGTTCTACAGAATACACTCCAGGTAAGGCTGCTGCGCTCCCTTGTCATCTCCATCTTCCTATACGCTAGCGAAACATGGACCCTCACGACTTCTGGGCATTTCCTATTCCCAGCACACCACCAACGACGAAGTCCGAAAGACCATCACACAAGCCATTGGACAACACGATGACATGCTCACAGTGGTGAAGAAACGGAAACTCCGATGGTATGGCCACGTCACCAGAGCATCAGGCCTTCCAAATACCATCCTGCAAGGAACGGTGCAATGAAGCAGAAGAAGAGGGAGACAGAAAAAAGAAGCGGTAGGACAACATTAGAGAATGGACTTGCTTGATACTGAGCGAAGCCACGAGGGTTTCTGAGGACAAAGAAAGATGGCGTACGTTGGTTAAACGATCATCTGTGGTGCCCCAACGACTTTCGAGTTACGGGATAGGATAAGATAGATCCTGTTCAAGAGTCATAAAGAAGTTTTTATCACCATCAATCATCATCATCAATCATCATTATCATCATCATCATCATTTTTTAAATTTCCAGACAAATCTAAAAATACCTTGAAAATCGGGAATCAGAACGAGTCAAAATGTCGGTGTGTCGGTCCGTCTGTCTGTCTGTCGGTTTTTTGGAAGATTATATCAAATACCGCTTAACGGACCAAATTTGGTGGAAACATTACCTAGGCTAGGGGCCTAAATCCCGAGCCATCTTATCTGCTCTACCGCAAAAGTCAAGGTCAAGGTCACTATAGACATTTTGCTGCTAAACACGTTTTGCTCAATATCTCAAAAACGGCTAAAGCGATATTGTTGAGTTTTGGGCACGGTTACTTCAAATCATGGACCATCCTTAAATAGCAGTACGATCTCCGGACGTTCCGACGGGCAGTCTGTCAAAGTCGCTGAAAATGTCGGCGACTGAAACCGTGAGACTGGACTACAGGATTCATACATTTGGGATTGTTTCACTAATTGCATTTATTAATTTTTTTAAACTCAACATGAATGGGTTATTCAAAATGTTTGTAGCTACTACAAGCTGTGATTAAAGGGCGGCAGAGTAACTACCATTACTTGGTATAATGCTTCTGATTGGTTTCGAACTGTGTGCGCTAATGCGTATGCATTGTGTAAGATGTGACGGTGGGTCTATTGTTACTGGGCTCTGCACAATGGAGTGCTATTGCCCATTCGTCTTTGTCTGCGGGGACCAGCTAGTGTAATCACCCTATGACTAATCTTAATACATTTATAAGTTTAGCTCGGTCTGTGTGCGGATATGGTTACAGAGATAGGGAGAAAATGGTAAAGATTCACTGACACACTAGCTCTCGCACGGCTATGAAACGTAGGTAGTCCAGCCACTTGTTACCAGTAAATATCACACATTTATTTCCTCTACTCAATACATAATTCTCTAAACACTCTCTTAACTTAAATGTCCAAATTCACTTCGAATAGTTCGTTCTTTGATGGGTCTATGCTGCTACTGTTCTTGATATTTGCTAATGTCTCATCATTGGGCTATTTGTTCTGGTTGACCTAATGTTGGTTTTAGGAGAGTGGACTACCGCACAGCGCTTCTATGTCAGTGTGGGTGCACGCTTTCGGTGTCACTTAACTGCAGTTTGAGGTGTGGTGATGGTGTCTCCTCCTTGGTGGTAGAATATTGGGCTATATATATAAGCGACGAACAATCTTCTATGTCCGTGGTCCACTGGAATCTCCACTCTAATTCCTATACATATCCACATCATGGCTAAACTAAACACATGGAGAAATAATTAACAATATACACATTCTCCAGTACAGCCACTGGTCTGTAAGAATATACATAGGAGAAACAACAGGGGATACCTCATGGTGGCGAAACCGGTCGCGTGTCTGCCACGTGGTCCAGCAAAGTTTGATTAACATTCACAATTCTAAACATGGGAAAACTTCACAAACATAATACAGCAATATTATCAATAAAACGCGATGAAACAAAAGATACTCAGTTACCTTTTTGACAATGTCAGGCTGTGGCTATACTAGGTTGAATTGAATTTCACCCGTCCATGCTTTAGTCTTCTGCTAGCGATCTTTCAGAGCGTTGCTCCGTCTCGTGTGAGAGTTATGCACAGAATGACTGCATAGCCTCGCGGTCAGCAAAAGCCCGCGAAAACTAGTACTACAAGTGGCGCCTCTTGCGGGTGTCTCTGGCCATACGTCAGCTGAATGAGGTCACTGCCTAACTGAGCCAGCGTTAGCGTACACATGCTTAGCACACAACCGACTTGCTTCGTCTGCTTGGCATCGACTTTACTTTACAAAGGTACAGCAGGCTGAACTATTTAAGGCTAGAAGTCTTAGTGCAGGGTCTAAATAGGGTTCTGTGACATATGTACGTAGTCCTTATTCAGCAGTCCGCTGGACTCTTCAAACATTGGTTATCTTATCCATGCGAGTTTATTATTAGTAGTAGAAGTAGTATAGTACTATAATAGTTCTTGGACAAAAAAGTGCCGGACCCTCGCGTGCACAAACACACACACACACACACACACACACACACACACACACACACACACACACACACATACGTGTACGAGGTATGAAATGGGGTAATTTTAGAATGTAGGAATCGGGGGGACACTTCTTAGTCATTTTTTGATGGAAAAGGGTTAGGGCAAGGGTTAGTTGCAGCGCTGCAACTAGCCCTTACCCTAACCCTTCTCTAGAAAGTTGACCTATTTCGTCTCTAATAGGCGACGAAATAGGTCGAATTTTGCTTCAAACTTTTCCAAAAATTCACTGGATTTTCTCCGTCCCGGATAGTGCACTCCTGTGTACTTAAAACACTCTTATGCACTACAACTGCACTCCCATGCACTAAAAGAGCACCCCCGCGTACTTAGAAACAAATGGGTCACGCGAGACAAATGAGGAACGAGCAAATTACCTCATTTATGACTGAAAAAGTAAATTGTGTGTCTCATTTTTGTCGTTTTACAACCTCACCACACACGCACACACACACAGCCGGGGGTACACAGTATTATCATGACTTTCCTGAAACGCCACATACGTTGTGCTGACAATGGGTCATATTTCGTCCCCATTTTTAAGTACTTTTAGGCTTACGTGTTCGAACCCTAACCCTAACCCTAATCCCAACCCAGCCCTAACCCTAACGGATCATTGTTCTGACGTCAAAACAAGTAGGCCTAGGCATGTCAAAACAAGTTATGTAGATGTTCACTGATTTGTCCAGATAACACTGTGTAAGTGTGCCCCTCTCCCCCCCCCCACACACACATTGTTAAGAGTCTCAGACACAGAAACTCAAAGGCGAACTTCAGGTTCGAAAACTTTACTAACTAAAATCAAACTACCACTTCCATGGCCGTACAGACAGGAAGTACGTGTAAGCGCGTAACCAACAACGACGGATGACATACGGATACATAAGCAATGACGTGTGTTGATTATGAAAATAGTTAACTCCAAATTGTCATAGCAAGGAAAACTATCAACACACACACACAATCATACTTCATCACAAAGTTACCCATTTAATAAAATAGATGTTTCACCACCGTCTTACAGAAATCATCATCATCATCATCATCATCATCATCATCATCATCATCATCATCATCATCATCATCATCATCATCGTCGTCGTCGTCGTCGTCGTCGTCGTCGTCGTCCTCATCAATTTCATTGTCATCGCATTTTCGGCATCACCGTTTATGTCAGTGGTTTATGTTATTATTTTCATATTTATTATTTTTATTGTGCATGGCCGAAAGCAACTTTTCCCATTTAAACCTTTGGGGCCAATTTATAAATCAGTTTGGTTTTTTTTTAATGTAAAAAGCATCTAAGTTATAACGTGTAAATCTTCCATTCGCTCCCTATACTCGTGCATAAAACTGGCCTTTAACGAATAAATGTCTTATGTTTTATGTCTATTTTCGCTGATAGCCCAACTGGCTTTCAAGCTTCTGCACGGATGGTCAGTTTGAATATTAAAGTTCGTCAGTCTGTCAGTGTGTCAGCGAATGAACTAAAGTTTCCACTAACCTAATCGCTCTGTGCAATACTGATTCATTTCGTTGAATAGATTAATATCCCCATACACCTGAGCATATAGGGGACTTAACAATAATGATGGCCTACGCAGTACATTTGTAGGCTATTCACCCCTCCATTCCCAATCTCTCTCTCTTTCTCTCTCGCTCCTCCTTCATCACCATCATCATAACCACCACCACCACCACCACCATCATCATCATCATCGTCATCATCATCATCATCATCATCATCATCATCATCATCATCATCATCATCATCATCATCATCATCATCATCATCATTATCATCTTCTTCTTCTACAAAAAAAAAATCATTGGTAAAAATGCGTTGTTGTTGTTGTTGTTGTTGTTGTTGTTGTTGTTGTTGTTCTTCTTCTTCTTCTTCTTCTTCTTCTTCAGGCCTCATTTTGAAATTCCCCATCAAATCTGACATCCCTCTTGAAGGTAGTCGAGAGCGGTAGAGGCACATGATTTTGAATAGGCCTATAATAGTGTACGTATAGGGTTGGAGTGCTGAGGAGAATACTTATATATTATTTTTCATTGTAATTGTTCGTCTTTTGATTTTACGCTTGTAATAAGTGTCAAATATCTATATCTATCTATATATTTATATCTATCATATATATAAAACATTGTTCCCATTTAACACTTATTACAAGCGTAAAATCATATGTCACACCAAATTAAGTGTGATTTTTGTTTTTCTGATTGAGTATATATTTTTGCTTGACCATGATCGTTTCTCTTGGAAAACAAACTGAGTTATAAAGAATTATTGTCCTAAATTAATCCTGCAAAAAAAAAGTTGTTAATGGAATGGTCAATTAATTATAGTCAACCAGCTCACCAACCAACAAACTGAAGAAGTAAAGCAACAAAATAGCAAGCTAATAAAAGGTAAGCAAATAGAATATAATAATCTTATAATCGGAAGAAATGCCCTATAAGTTATCAGCTATCACTAAAGATAATAATATGCCCAAGTTTGGTTTTAAAATCTTTGATATTACTAAAAGGTGTCATAACAAACCTACTTTCGTTTTTATCTCACTCTTCAGTCGCAGAGTTAGTGACGTCGCAATCCTCACATGTTTATCTTTTGACTTTTGTGACGAAAGTGGGCTTTCCCTGATGAGCCAGACTAGGATCTGTTGAGGCGTTATTTATATTATAGATAATAATAACACTATTCTTTATTGAACAGTTGTTTCATCTTTGGCCGACTAAAGTACAGGTGCACGCATGGAAGTGGTTGAGTCACTTGAGTCCATCGATCAGCAGCGGTATAAACGAGGTGGAACTGCCTACTCTGAAACAAAAGGGGGTAGTGCCTTTTAAGTTTAACGATCCTCGCGTAAGTGTGAGGCAACAAATTTAAGTAGACTCATTATGTGACTGACGGTTTAGTTAATAATCTTATACAGTGGTGCAAAAGGTTATTCAAAAAAATTTTACTTGGATTACGTTTTTGGTCTTTCCTAACCGCAAGGACAATAAACAAAAGAAGCAGCGTGGGTTGTCGGGATTGTTCGTCTGTTTAGGTTTTCTAAGATGGAGGCGAAAGTAACAGACGTAAACACCACGAGAACAGCCAGTTTAGACGATTCGTCAGAAATAAGAGGCGTTGGTGATAGCATTTCAAAAAGCAATAGTGGTTCCAAGGTGCTAGCACAAACGGTTCCAATGGAGGCAGGCGACGGTGCTGACAATGACCCCAAAAGAAGCTTTACCGTTTGGTACCTTGGATCTGCAGTGATGCATCGCTTGTACACACAGACCTTGCAGCCATGGGTCATGGCTGAGGTCAAGAGGAAAAGAGAAGGCATCAAAGAGGTGAGGAAAACATAGTCAGTTTGGTAATAATTCCTACTGCTTTTAGGCTGTAGCTTAGCGAATATTAGTATGTGATAGTCTGCAGAGACAGATCGAGTTGCCATAGGCCTAATTCAATATAACAAAAAACCACAAAATGATTACCAAATATATTAAATACTTATCAAAATACTCTTCATAATAATTTAATTTTGCTAAAATTTCAAAGAATTATTACGTATATTGTCACATTGTGTGCTGCAGACCTGATCACGAATACTTGGGAAATAGATCAAAACAGCACCCCATCTTCACTGTTCTATTATTTTGGAGTAACTCCTATCCTATTCTATCCCGTAATCTGGAGTCGTAGGGGCACCACAGATGACCTTAAACCAGTGTACTCCTCAATCTTTCTGTCTTCAGCAACCTGAGTATTTCGCTACAGTGTCAAACCAGTCCATTCTTGAATGTTGTCCTCCCACCTCTTTTTCGGTCTCCTTTTCTACCTCCTTGCATTGTGCCTTGAAGGAGGGTCTTTGCAAGACCTGATAATCTGGTGACGTGGCCATACCATCGGAGTTTTTTATTCTTTTTACTCTTCATGTTGTCCACAAAAATACATTGTCTCCATTGTCATTTTTTTTATCTTCTGTAAAATCACCCATCTCAAAACTTTATTCTTTTTAATTTGTGACCTCCTTTGTCCCATTACCATTTTTCTTCGTGTCTAAAATATCGGCACTTCAATTAAATTTCCATGCTTTTTTTTTTTTTTCCCCAATATGTCTCTTTCGTTTTGCTCTACCAATCTTCTAGTCATTATCTGGCCATATTCCATTTTCATATCGGATAAATAAAGGTGTTATGAGTTATTGTCGAACAGCGCGTATTGGAAGCGCCAAGCAGACGGCACATGCATCAGCAGAGAGAGTTAGAGTAACCTTCCTTGTTGCGAACAGAGTGCTTCCGACAATAACACTTTTCGTTTTCGAAATGCCGGCGAAAAAGAAGCTGAAACTTGTCAGTGGCCAGCGCTTCCTCTCGTTTGGTGTTGGAAAGAAGGAAAAAGAGAAAGAGAGTTGAACAACCTCTCAGACTGTGACAAATCAGGGTGATGCAGCGCCATCGAACACTGTGACATTGGACCTGACTCAGACTGTTTTTGTTTTATGTGTTTGCATGATCAGGGATTCACCTAAGTTCACAGTTCAGTTGAAGAGTTTACTAGTCATCCATTCTAGTCATTTCATCAAGTTTTATATTGTTTTGTTGTTAATAAATGTAAGTGACACTTTTTTCGTCAGTGTTCTGTGTGTGGTATTAGTTGCAACATTTTTGTAAGTTAAAATGATGGCCCGAAAGATTTTCAAAATGTCCTAAAGGTTTGTGACTGAATCGACCAAATGACCTACGGCTGAAAATTTCTAGCAACATCACTGCTTACCTTGGAATGCAGGCTGATGGTCCTGTCTTTCCAAATTGGCTTCAACCTCGCCAGGGCAGCAGTTGTTTGTGCAATCCTGGAGAGGACTTCCTGTCGGGACCCATTGTTTGATACAATGGCGCCTAAATACTATAAGCTTTGCACTGTGTTGAGGGATTGGCCTTGGACTTTGATGTCCGTGTTGATGCCATTGGTGTTGTTGGTCATCATTTTGGTCTTCTCTGCACTTATATTCCATAGGCTCTGGAGGTGGTGTCAAGCCTCTGTACCAGCTGTTCAAGTTCTTGTTCCTCTCCAGCCAATCCATCAAAGTCATTCGCAAAACGAAGGTTGGAGATTGCTCTACCCCCCTATGCTGACAGTGCCTTCATGATCTGCAAGGGCATCTGACATGATGCGCTCTAGGAATATGTTGAAGAGTGTTGGAGAAAGTTGGCATCCCTGACGCACACCGATTGTCGTTCTGAACCAGTTTCCAATGGCGCTGTTATGGAGGACTGCAGCACTGGTAGCCTTGTCATACAGGCTTCTGATGACTTCAATAATTTTGGAGCTGATGTTGTACACTCTTCTGGTTGCCCACAGAGCTGCATGCCAGACTCGGTCAAACGCCTTTTTGAAGTCTACGAACACATGATATAGATGTTGGTGCTGCAGGTATTTCTCGCAGATTATTCTGAGGTTGAAGATCTGTTCAGTGGTACTTCGCCCTGCCCTGAATCCTGCTTGTTCTTCAACTATGATTTGTTCAGCTTGGGGTTTGAACCTGTTGAGTATTATTTTCAGGAGGACCTTGGTGGGATGGCTGATGAAGCTGATGGTGCGGTAATTTTCACATTCCTGAAGGTTACCTTTTTTGGGAAGAGTGATGACAAGCAAAGACCATCCTGCAAGGCACAGTGCAAGGAGGTAGAAGAAGAGGGAGACCGAAAAAGAGGTGGGAGGACAACATTTGAGAATGGACTGGTTTGACACTGATCGAAACAATCAGGGTTGCTGAGGACAGGGAAAGATGGAGTATGCTGGTTAAACGATCTGTGGTGCTCCTACTGTACAACCTCTGAGTTATAGGATAGGATAGGATGACAAGCGACTGGGTCCAGGGTGTTGGCCACTCCCCACTCTGCCAAATTTTGTTACAGATAATGGTGATGACTGATGGCATCAATCATCGCTTCTCCTCCTGCTTGAAGCAGTTCTGCAGGTATGATGTCCACTCCCGCTGACTACCCTTTCTTCAGCGATTGCATTGCTGCCTCAACTTCTTCTAGGAGAATTGGGAGGATTTCTTCTTCTTCTCTGTTCTCTGGACATGTATGCTAGAACTTATGGGTCTCCGTATGGTGTGTTGTTGTAAAGCCAAGTAAAGGTCAGAGCAGTACTCTGTCCATCTGTCCAAGACTTCTTGTTCTTCTGTAAGGCATATGCCAGACTTGCTTTGGATCTTGGAGACCTTGGGCTGTTTAACACTTGTCAGCCGCTTCACAGTCTGGTAGGCCTTCTTCATTTTGCTGTTGTTCTTGTTCAGACTGTTCTCTATTTCCTGGCATTGATCTTCTATCCAGTTATCCTTTGCTGTGCGCATGCCTTTTTGGATGTCATTATTGATTTTTTGGTAGGCATCAGCTCCCTGTGAGGTGTTCTTTTTCTTTTTCATCTCTCTTCGTTTATCACACAGGTCTAAAAGTTCAGGTGTGATCCACAGCTTTTTCTTTGACAGGTGCTTTCCAAGGATCTCAGTGGCGGCATCTGTCACAGCTGAGTTAAGGTGGTGGTCATGGTGTTGACATCTACTTCACCAGCTCCCAAAATGAGCAGTGGTGCAAATTTCCCTCCAATTGTGGCCTGAAATATTTCTGCCACCTCCGGGTCTTGCAGTTTGTCCAGGTCGAACTTCAGTCTAGTGCACTTTGCTGTTTACTCTCTTCAAGTGGAGCCGGAAAGACATCATCTCGAGATTGTGGTCACTTCCGATGTCTGCTCCTGGAAAAGTGTGTGTCCTACCAATGTTGATGCTTGATCTGAAGAACCGTTTCTTGACCGTGATGTAGTCGATCTGGTTGTGATGCTCCACGCCGGGACTGTGCCATGTCCATCGTACACGTCTGGATTTTTACCATAACCTTTTTGTTTGATTATGTCATTCATGGATCTTTATTATTGACACCACTGCGAATCACTGAGTGATGTGTCCTGTGCATGACGTTGAGTTTTATACTACGCAAGGGCTGGATTAGACTAACTCAAGTTTTTAAATACCTTCACATGGTCACTGTGTTGCAGGTTACAATTAGGATTTGTAATGATGGAGTTCTGCGAGTGAAACCAAGAGACCCATCAGGACAGGAAATTGGGCAAACTATTCTTGAACATCAGCTTCAGGGGTTGTCACGATTTGCTCGGCTTCACCAAGACCCACGGTGTTTTGCTTACCTGACCCGTACACAACTGGGAACTGACTACATTTGCCATGTCTATCTGGCAACAACTGAAAATACAGTGAGTTTGACTTTAGTTTATTATTGGAGGGACTATTTTCTGTCATTTTGCATCCCTAAATGCCTGAATAAATGTATCATTTTAAACGCTAGTGTCCTGAAAAATGGGGTCCATCTGAATAGATGCACAGATTAACATTTCTTCTGACTTTGTCTTAAAGTTAAAAAAAATTAGTCATTACTCATCTCATTAGATATAAGCATGTATTTATTTCAGGTTCATCAAAGCGTCCACCTCTTCGTATTGATTTTGTTGTCACTACAAAAACTCATTAGCTCTTTTTACACCTCAAATCACCATGCCTTGTGAGATGTTTGAGCATATCTTCTGTTATTATTATTATTATTATTATTATTATTATTATTATTATTATGCGTGTGTATGTGTGCACCCTTGATCGGTATTTTATTAGCTGGTAAACTTGTGTTTGCATGTATGTTTTATGAATGTTACTGCCACATCGCAACATATTCCATGTGCATGTTTTATGTCAATTTGGCCAATAAACTTCGTTGAATCGTTGAATTATGATTATTATTATTATTATTATTATTATTATTATTATTAGTGGTGGTGTTGTTGAAATTTTTCCCAGGGTCTGAGGTAATAGAGAGAAGGAGGGACAGTTGGAATGGGGTTGGAGGGGTGGTGGATGTGCGGCTGGACCAGTGAAACAAACAACTAAGAAGACAGCAGAAGAAGATATTTTTCAAGTGTCTAATTGTAGTTGTTACATAAAACTCCTTTGCACTCCAAATAGGATGTCTAATAATGATTGGTTGGTTCGTAATTTTCCTCTTAGAAGTGTTGACAGTTCTAAAATCCGGTGTAGCAGGCCAGATTATACCCCGCCTCAAGTATACCCAGGGTATAAACTGGCCTAGCCCAGACTATGCCCCCGTATAAACTGGCCTAGCCCAGACTATACACCTGGGTATTATCTGGCCTAGGCTCGTTTAACCCTCTCCTGTCCATTATAACCCCCCACTACGGAAGACCTTATCCTTCACGTTACTCTTTAATTTATGTGTTGTAATTGTTCTGATGCACTCAGATAGATAGATAGATATTAAGATAGATAAGATAGATAAGATAGATTAGATTAGATTAGAGTAGATTAGATTAGATTAGATTAGATTAGATTAGATTAGATAGATTAGATAGATTAGATAGATAGATAGATAGATAGATAGATAGATAGATAGATAGATAGTGTGTGTGTGTGTGTTAATCAGTTTATTGTCCCCTCTCTTCCCGATAAGGATTTTCAGAGAGGAGACTATTCATAGATAGATAGATAGATAGATAGATAGATAGATAGATAGATAGATAGGGTTTTTTAGGTGTTTTGTTTGTTTGTTTGTTTTTTTACACGCAAGATAAAGGCTGTTAGCTGAGTTCACTCAGTGTTTTTTTTCTTTTACACGCAAGCAAAAGGTTGTTACCTGAGAGTTGGTCACGCAAACGGTCATGTACAACAAACCCATGAGTGAAATCTCTTTAGGTGGGGGTATATTCCGGGCGCGAGGGGTATGACCTGGCCTAGGCTGATCTATACCCAGGGGGTTAAACCCGCCTAGGCTACATTATACCCAGGGTATAAAGTAGCCAGGGGTATATTCCGGCCTGTTACACCGGTATCACAAACATATAGTTTGTTTTGTAAAAGGGTTGGTTGTTTTAGAGCTTTAAGAATCGTTCTGTATTGTGTTGTGCCATTTGTCAAGAATACACCACTTGTCCAGACAGGGCATGACAATGACGGAGATTGATTT